>CM057826.1:86292369-86724869 GCA_030068075.1 Paguma larvata | reverse complement strand
GATATTTTAATTGTAATTCTTTTTGAGTTACCTTTGTCCCCAGATTTTGTGTCTGCTAGTCTGTGAGATGATATATCTCAGAGTAGCATGCCTAAATGCCACCTGTAAAAACAGCAGGAAAGCAATATAGTGAGGAACAAAACAGCAGGTAAGACACTGTTTGTGTAAGTGCCAGCTACTTATTTGTTAAAGCTAATGAGGTGTAAAAGATAATGTGACTTATTCTCATCTTGTCCAGAAATGGAGACATGTTGAGAAGTCCCAAGGGAAAAGGATGGAAAAGTGCCTAGACTGAATAAAATCAACGGACAACAGGAAATAATGTCATTTATTTCTTGAGTTTATAATAACCAGGTGCCTAGTTAGTAGAAGAGAATGTATCGATTAGGTCTTCAGAGATGCCATTTGCCTTATGTGATTACGGGAGCCGTTCATTCTTTTAAATTTTATCTTAATGCCTGTCAATGCTGAAGAGAGATCTAGATGGATGTGTCAAGTTCCTCTCTCTCTTTTTTTTTTAATGTTCATTTATGAGAGGGGGAGGAGAGGAGCAGAGAAAGAAGGAGACACAGAAACCAAAGCGGGCTCCAGGCTCTGGGCTGTCAGCTCCAAGCCCATAGCAGGGCTTGAACTCACAAATTGTGAGACCATGACCTGAGCTGAAGTCAGATGCTTAACCAACTGAGCCACCCAGGTGCCCCTAAGTTTCTCTTTGAAGCAGGGCAGTGGGGAGTGCATTGTGAGGAGTTCCATCTTCAGGAATTAAAGGGCAAAAGTAAAGTGAGGTCTTCTCTCATTTCTTATTATCAGATAAATTGGGAGATATTGTGAGATCAAGTCCTAAATATTTTTGTTATGTTCTGTTGGTAGTGTTAGAAATTATCTCTCTCTCTGCTCCAATAAGATACATCTATGCTTACTCTTCATGAAATCAAACTCTATTAATATATATTCAGGTAAGAGACAATACTAAAAAAGAATAGCACGTGGGGATTTCATAAAAGTGTATTAAAGACAAAACAGTTTGAAAATTCAAACATCTGTTGACAGACTTTTTTTTTTTTTAAACTCTGCCTTTCTAGTTCATGATTCTCCCATTTTTGGCATACACTTACACTATGGAAGTTGTCTATATAAAACCATGTATACTTTGAATGGTTTGCATTGCTTTATTTTGGCCCATATGAAAGCTTTTGGGCCTAATTCCATCTAAGATGCAGTCTACGGATGCCTGGGTGGCTCAGCCTCTGAGCATCTGACTCTTGATTTTGGCTCAGTTCATGATATCATAGTTTGTGAGTTCAAGCCCCATGTCTGTTTCCACACCAGCTGGACAGTGTGAAGCCTTCTTGGGATTCTCTCTCTGCCCCTCCCCTGCTTTCACTCTCTCTCTCTCTCTCTCTCAAAAGAAAGAAATAAACTTTCAAAAAAATTAAAAATTAAAATGCAGCCTAGGCTCTGTGAATCTGTGAACAAAATTTAAGAATTTTATAAAATCTCTAAAAGTTTATAATGGTTTCTCACTTTAATTCTAGAAATTATGGAATTGGTTTACATGATTTTAAGCAATGCCTAGGAAACTCCAAAATCCATACAGCAAGACATTGAAAAGTACAGCTGGAACTCAGTAGCTGAAGAACACACGAGCAACGTTTCTCCCTTAAGGAAGCCTCAGGTCTGTTTTTAAGGCCTTTCAACTGATTGAATCAATTCACGCTATGTCCCCGCCCAGATCATCTATTATAATCTCTGTTATTAAGCCAACTGATTTAGATATTAAACACATCTACAAAGTGCCTTTACAGTAACACCGAGATTAGTGTTTGACAGATAACTAGGGACTAGAATCTAGCCAAATGACCCATGAACCAACGCAACTGTTATATCCTTCAACAGAAGAATTATATATATATTTTTTTAATTTTTTTTTAATTTTATTTTTGAGAGAGAGAAAGACAGACAGAGTGCAAGCAGGGAAGGGTCAGAGAGAGAGGGAGACAGAGAATCGGAAGCAGGCTCCAGGCCCTCAGCTGTCAGCAGAGAGCCCAATGTGGGGCTCGAACTCACCCATTAGATCATGACCTGAGCCGAAGTTGGACGCTTAATCAACTGAGCCACTCAGTTGACTATAATTCAGGCTCCCCGAATTATATTTTTTCCAAGGAACAACTAAATGATATGGATGGCTGGTTTTAGAGAGCACGTAGAATAGAAACCATACTTTGCTTTTCCGCAGATTTTTCTGGAATAACCATTTGTTTTTGGAGGACCATGGAGCGTACTTGCATTTTTATTACAAGTTTTAACTTGTGTGACAGAAAATTTCAAGCGTACACCATAATGCGGATGATAATACAATAAAGCCCGATGTACCCATAATCCAACTTCAGTAATTATTAGCATTCTGTTAGTCTAAATACACTTACATATATGGACTTCTGCCTATATTTGATTCTCAATCTATGAATAGTATGAGGAAACTTACCTGGTTGAGGGAATAGCAGAGTTATGTGTTTCATTTCAACCCAGATGAGACCCTTGTGAGTAAAACATGACCAGAATAACCAACGCTACTGTTTTCTTTCTCTTTTAATTTCTCCCCTGGTACATGTAGTTGAATTTTATGACACCACCGTTTACTGAATATATGTAACTTTCCTACTGAATAATAATAAATTAAAAAAATACTAGAAAACAACAACAGAGAGTAATAAGAAACCTAAGTAGATAGTGGAATAAAGTTGTATCTTTACCTTTTTTTTAAAAAAATGAGGAAATTGAAAAGTATATGAAAATAATCCTTTAATAATAGAGCAAAAATAAGGTCAATTCTTGAAATGGCAATGGAAGGTAAGGTGGGAGAGAAGGCAAGAAATTTACTTATTTATCCTTTCTAAGGCTACAGCACAGTTGATCAAACGGTGGAATGCCACATTGCTATGAGACAGTGCTGTATTGCTTTAATGTAAAACTCACGCTCAATTGCCATTTTCCCTCTGAAGATTTAAATGAGCCGATGGATTCTGAAAAATGGCCTGGCAGCCAAACTCTAACAAAGTTAATGTGTGAACAGCAGTCGAGATCTCTATTTTGTATCAGAAACAGGTATGTTAGAGTCCATGGGGAAGGAAGGGGAAGAGAGGGAGAGGCTCCTTAAAATTATTTAGTAACAGAAGTGAATGCTACATGATTATTACCCTTGTCTTAGGGAAATATGCATGATAATGTATTCATTATTGATTCTTGCTCTGTAGGACTCCTGCTTTGGCTCATTGCTCATTTTAAATGGCTCAGTAAGTCACAAGAGTTGTCAGTGCTTCCTCACTTAGCCTTACATCATTTGTTTACAGCATCTGCTCAACAATAGCCTGCTTTATGGATGAGCTCCTATAGACTGTGAGGATTTAATGCATAATGCAGGTGTATATTTAATCTGTTACACATATGTCATGACCACAGTGACACTGTTTGGAGACAACTATAGATAACTGTGCATTATTTTATTTTGTATCCCAAAGGTTTAGCATGGTTCCTAGAACACGGTACGCACCCTATAAAGGCTGCAAATGAATGAATGAAATCAAAATACAGAAAAAAAAAGTTGATTTTCAAACAAAACTGCACACAGGCATACACTGCTGTCCTCTGCCTGAAATTCTAAATAATTTACAATTAAAACTCCTCTTCAAAGCCTAGCTTGATGCTCATATTCTTCCTAAGCCTTACTTGATCACTTCATCAAATGATATTATTTCCTTTGACTAATTAGCTGCCACTTTAACTTAGTTGGAAAAAGAAGATAAACGAATGATGCCTTAAATAATCATGTATGAAGAGAAAAAAAAAGATGAATATAATCCCTGGTTTTTACTGTGTTTTGCCCTTAAAAATGCAATATTAATGTTCGGATTCATGTGCATTAAACTTAAATTACTACTAACCATGAGTAAAAGTCTCCAAGCACCTTGTAAACAGGATACACAGCAAGTTCTCATCATGATGCAAATCTGTTTGAAATATAAATTTTAAAAGACCCCATTTAAAAATGTCCTGATTTAGAAGGACTCTTACTTCAAGTAACTATTTTTCTGTACAATAAACAAACACTCCAGAGGGGATCAATATTGAGAAGAAAGGGAGCGGTTTTCACATTTAAAGGCTAACAATGCAAGGACAGCAATCTTTTTTTTTCTTTTTTTTTGCAAAAACAAAATGAAAGATACGAATAAATCGCATCAATAGAAATCTTTAAATTTATGTTTTAAAATAAGTTAGAGTAATTATTAGTTCTCTCACTATTCCTCCAAAATGTCTGTGTTAAGATACCATATTAATTATTCTAAAAACGGTCTACTTTTGATAAGGGTGAAATATGTTGTCTGAATAATGAATTAACTCCAGCAAATTTCAGTGGAGGAGGGCAAAATTCACATTCATTGATTAATTCATTTAATCCACAAATATTTATTGACATGCTAATTGCTGAGCTTAAAATAGCTTTTATTTCTTGCCCATCCCGGCACTGCCTTTAGGCCAGAGCCCTTTCCCCAGACCTTACCTGGCCTTGCTCCTTGGAAGAGCAACCACTGAACCTGACTCGGAGTTGGGGAGTAGGGCAGCAAAGCCTCCACCAGAACTGGGGCTCACTTCCTGATGGCGTGGGCCAGACGCGTTTGCGGATAGTCAGAGAGAAGGGGCCTCGGGCACCCAGGGTTCCCGGCAGGTTCTCTCGCAGGTTTCCCTGCCAGGCACCTGGAACTCGTGAGATCCCTGGAGATCCGCTTCCTTTGGGAAGAGCTGTGACGAGAGGAACTAGCAGTAAGCTGGGCGTGATTCCACAGTTCTCTGAGTCGCCCCTGACGCTGCGCGCCTCCTACCCTATCTTTCTCCTGCCCCTCCATCAGGATCCTCCTGCTCTCCCTAAACACCCAAAGATGCAGGTCCTAACTTAAGAGCTCCAACTGCTACATTTCCCTTCCGTGGTAACCACACACTCCACCCACCACCTGTACCACGCCCAACGGGGCAAGAGAGCTTCACCTGTGTTGCTGCCCCGCCCCCAAAAGAAAAGCAAGAACAGGGAAGAAAACTGGAGGTGAGAGATAGGGGCGAACAGGATAAGGAATAAGTATTTTACTTTGACTCTCTAGCCTCATAAACAGGTCAAGGAATCAGAACCCCAGTACATGGTAATAACAGGTGGTTCATGCTGAGGCAGGGTGGCCGCTCTAGGTCTGGGTCTAAGGCATCATTCTCCACCATCTGAAAGCAAGGGGGACCTGGTGGATGTTGGCACAGGTGGAGAAGTTTCTGGTGTTGCTCAGGTAACATTCATTAACGAAGGTACATTTCACTTTTTCCTTTTTTTTTCCTTTTAATGTTTTACTTATTTTTGAGAGACAGAGTGGGAGCAGGGGAGGGACAGAGAGAGAGGGAGACACAGAATCCAAAGCAGGCTTCAGGCTCTGAGCTGTGGGCACAGAGCCCAACGAGGAGCTCGAACCCACAAATCCGTGATCATGACCTGAGCAAAGTTGGTTGCCTAACCGACAGAGCCACCCAGGCGCCCCACGAAGGTACATTTCACACCCAAGGGCTCTAAAACGTAGCAAAGCTTTTCCAGACAGTAAGTTGTCTTGATGTTTCCATTTGTAAATACGGTAAAACATCCAGAACTCTAGAACCTGTAGTAAAAACTTAACTAGAGTGATTTCCACAATGATTGCACTAAAGTTGCAAGTTTAACAATATGAATTTAATGAGGACCTATAATGAGGCTTTCATGGGATCATAACTAAAGTGCTGTAGATTGTGATTTACCATGTGAGTTTGCTCTGGATTGTTCTTTGAGAAATCACAGATGCATCTGCTTTACAAATCCAGTAAGATCATAAAAATACAAGTTTCCTAAACTTCTTTCATCTGACACCTCCCTTTAGATACACCCTCACCTTCGCTGTTTTTTTTTTTTTTTTTCCTTCCACTCAGGATTCTGACTCATCTTCTGTTTAGCTTCTTGTGCTAGCTTTCAGGGAGTTGCCTACATCATCTTCACAGCTACATGGATCTGTGAGGGGGAAGTGAAGATGCAGTTTTCCTGTTTATAGATCTTGTAGTCTTTAAGAGGAAGAAATCCAAGATGGGATTAAAGAGAGGCTTTCTTATGATGCCACTTCAGAATGAGAAAATCAAAGTCTGTAGGCTAACACACTCTTCTCTTGCTAATTCTGACAGTGCCATCCTTCATCCCATAACACCCACTGCCATTATCATTACGCAATCTCTGACATTTTGCTTTGTTCTTCCCAACTTGGTATTGACCAGAAGTACAGAAGATAGAATGCTAAGATATCCTTCCTAAGGAAGGAAGTGGAAAAAGAAGGACTGAAAGAAAATCCCATCCTGCCAAAGACAGACGAAATCTTTAGAAGCTATCCTCAGAAGAGATCTTCGGGACAGGTGTACTTAATTACAGTAAGTTTATTATGATTTATAAAAGAATAGATGGACTGAAGAACTTGCAAGTAGGCCGCTATAGCCTGTTTTTGTCCTCAGAGAAGCAGTTTCTGAAGAAAGCATTTTTTTTTTTTTTTAATACAGAGGATCAGTGCAATTGAGCCACTGCAAACGTGGCTGTGGTTTTAGACAGGTGGGTGACCTGATTGAGAATCTCTGGCTGAATCTGCAGGGTGGCTCTCCTGGGAGTCCTTGCCTGGATGAGGGATTCAAATAAAGATGCAAAGATTAAATTGTGCTGTGCAAATGCTTAGTCTCGAGCTAAATGTTTCCGTTAGGCTTGGTGGCAGACCGAGCTATATGACTTCCTAAAGGATCCATAGCCCCATCACAAGGAACCATTTAAACAGGGAAGCTTTGTTTTCCTTATACACACAGACACGGGTGACTATTTTTGTTATAACCGTGCTTAGTTTCTCATCAGGGGGATATAATAAGGGCTTCTGAAGCATACCAAGATAACCTACAAAGAGATAATATTGAGAAAAGTAAGTATGCTCCCTGCCCCCTTTTGCCGATCCTTTTGTAAGTCAGGTGGAGTGAAGGAAGGTTGAGGGGGTTGTTAAGTCTCTAATACCAGTAATAAACCTTTTAGACCAATCCATACAGAAAATTTCGCATTCTCCTTTAACCACTAAATTACACAGGTGTTGGAGATAAAACAGAAGCTTAAGAGAGAAAGAGTCTAGATGTTGATTAATAAGGAGGCTGTCTGAACTCGGTAACAGATTGCATCTGAAAGTGAGTTTTATCTTTATCTTTTAAAACTAATTGCAGAATTTCTTGCTAGAAATATAGAGGTGCTACTTATAGTGAATTTACACCCTATTTCTTAATCAATAAAACTTAAACAAAAGGAGTAGATAAAATAGGTTGGCTTTTTGCTGCCAGATTTCAAATAGAGTTAAGAAGGAAAGGAAAAGAAACAGGTGAAAGTACAAGCCACAGAAATAAATCGTGTTGTATCTAATTAGTGCAAGTAACTAATTGAAAATTGAACCAGTGCTAGACTAAATCCAGTACCTTTCTTTGTATATCATTAAAACAGTATAATCAAAATAGCTTTGGGGAAGATTAATAATTAAGACATTTATTGGTACAGTTTTAAAAATCTCAGGGTTTGAAAAATAATTTCATAATAATCAACAAGGGTTGAAAGATGTTTATTTCTTTTTTTAATGTTTATTGATTTTTGAGAGAGAGTGAGAGACAGAGTGTGAGCAGGGAAGGGGCAGAGAGAAAAGGAGACACAGAATCTGAAGCAGGCTCCAGGCTCCAAGCTGTCGGCACAGAGCCCAATGCAGCCTTGCTCAAACACAGGAACCTTGAGATCGCGACCTGAGCGAAAGTGGAACACTTAACTGACTGAGCCACCCAGGAGCCCCGATGTTTATTTCTAATCATTAATACTCCATTACTTCAGAAAATAATGGTAAAAAAAGTTAATTCCCATGTTGATAGAGATAACTTCTGTAGATAAGAATTCTGAGGGGTGCCTGAGGTGGCTCAGTCTTTTGAGCGGGTCATGATCCCAGGGTTCAGGTCGTGATCTCAGGTCGTGATATGAACCCCAACCACAGGCTCCACACTGAGCATGGAGTCTGCTTAAGATTCTCTCTCTCTCCCTCTGCCCCTCTCCCCAGCTCATGTGCTTTCTCTCTCTCTCTCTAAAAACAAAACAAAACAAAACAAAACAAAAAAAAAAACTTTTTTGATTGACACTAAAATTCAAAAAGTGTATTTTATTATTAAACTTCATGGAACACTATAGAAGCATCATCATTATAAATTCCTTTCTACAATTGGGTTATTGCTTTTAAAATATTCAAGCAAGACCACACTCACATTGCTGTGTCCTTAGAAATCAAAGCATACAAAACTTTAAAAAACAAAGGATGTGAGGACAATCTTGCAACATCTGTCACCCCATGGGTCCATTTGGCTGATCTGGCTGGCTAGGCTGGTGTCCCCTTCCTCCTTCCCCACTTCTCCATCCTGAAGCTGTGGGCTGGGTTGAAGAGGACCATCTTTCCTGATAGAGGAGCATTGTTCTTTGGTCAAGGGTATGCGATTAGCTGCACTCCCCCGCTAGACTCTCTAAACACACTCTCCAGGTGCATTCGTGGTGGAATATAGGAGGAGTCAAGCTTCCAGAACTCCAGACACATCCAAACGAGGCGCTGCGTGTGGCAGTCTGCAGTTCTTTAAAGGAAGGAAGGAAGGAAGGAAGGGAGGGAGGGAGGGAGGGAGGAAAGAAGGAAACAAAGGAAAAAAAGATGCGCCTGGACTGCAAGTCCTGGTATGAATTCAGTTTCCAGCTTTCACTTGAACTGAACAACATGAAATAACATATCACAGTGCTGACCGTGAGGTGTATATTCTCTTTCTTTTATCCCTTTGAAACAGAATCGTAGAATAGTTGTATTTGGGATGGAAATTACAAACAACAAACATAGAATCAACAAACATAGAAATTATACGTTTATAAAAATCATGGTATATTTCAGCCTTTTGAGTAGTCACAAAAGTGGTGTCTTTTAAAATGTTTATATATTTGTTTATTTTTCATAGTGCAGTATAGTTTCATTTGCTAAATATTTTCCCAGGCTTGCTTTTAGGGACAGCTTGTGTGTAATGTATAATTCTAATTTAAGTGTCATATAAAATTTTGTTTTTATTATTATTATTATTATTATTATTATTATAACAAAACTTTTTTGAAAAGTAAGCTAAGAACAGATATTTGCTCTTATTTCTTTATTGTGGTCGTGTTGGAAGTTTTCTGTTAGGTGAGATTTGCAGTATCCATGAGCATGAAAACATTTTTACTCCTTTTCGTCTGTTCTCAGAGAAAATAAAAGCTCTTATAGTTGTACAAAATCAAGAAAACAAAGATTAAACAGAAAAATTAGAATTCAACAAAATACTTATATTAGAGTAATCAATGTGGATATAATAAAAATTAGTTTCTTAGATAAAATTCTTGTTTAGTGACATCTTCATAGGATGGTTTGGATGGATGAGACCTATTTCACAAGTCCAGCCCCTCCCATTTATTTTTCACAAACACAAACCCAAATTTTAATAAGTTTCCTAATTCTAAGAACTTTCATCAGAACATAGTTTGCCTTTACATGTGAGGTAATATATTTGAAACATATGATCGTTTCTGAAAAGGATTTATTATCCAAAATGTATAAATAACTCTCACAACTTAATAGCAAACACAACTCAATTAAAAAATAGGCAAATAACTAAAATAGACTTTTACCACGTCAGATGTATGAATAGCCAACAAGCACATGAAAAATGAAATGCAAATCAAATGCTCAATGAGGTACTATATCAAATCACTGTGATGATTATAATCAAAAGGTACATTGCTGATGGACTACAAAATGGCGCAACCGCAGCTACTGTGGAAAACAGTTTTATGGTTCCTCAGATAGTCGGACATAGAATTACTAATGACCTCCACAATTCCACCATTAAATCTACACACGCCCTCCCACAAAAATTTTAAAATAGATACACACACAAGTACATGTACACACATGTTCATAGCAGAACTTTTCAAAATAGCCGAAAGGTAGAAACAGCCTAAAATATCTATTAATGGGTGAATGGATAAACAAAATGTAGTATACACTTGCAATTAAATATTATTGATCCCTAAAAAGAAACAAAGTACTGACACATGCTACAATATGGATGGACCTCCAAAATATTATCCTAAGTGATAAAAGCCAGGCACAAAATGCCATATAGTGTACGATTCAATTTATGTGAACTTTCCAAAAAGATAAGTCAATAGAGATAAAATACACCTTGACAGTTGCTGTGGGCGAGGGTGAGCAGGGAATGAGAGAGACCACGTAATGGTTATTGGGGGCTTCAATTTGGAATGGTGGATATTTTGGAATTGGATAGAGGTGTCATTATAAGAAACTACAAATGTACTCAATGCCACCAGATTGTTCCATATTAAATAATTTTATGTCATGTGTATTTTATTGCAGTAACATCAGTAAGTAATACTTCCTCTAAATATTTCATCGTACTTCAAGAGTATCCTAATCTGGTATATGTGGTATAATTGGTTATATTTAGCTTCATCTCCATTTCCTTCAGTTTATTGATTATAATCAATACAATGTCTAAGTATTGAATATACCTGACTGACTGAAGTGTCCATTGATGTGAACACATGAAACGGTACTGAGTCCACATTTACTAGAGATTACATATATAAAATGTATGGATTACTGCCCCTCTTTAAATGGTGTTAGAACAGCATTGCATCTTAGATTGGAATATCAAAGAGTTAAATACCTCAAATATCCACACTCTGAACTAAGGGGGTCAATCGGGTTATTAATTCTGTCTATCCTTACAGTGAATTATTTCTAAGACCTAATTACAATTCATCCAGGTATGAGACGTAGAGAATCTGGAAAGGGATTGATGAAGAATGTTTCCCGTGCCTCTCCTCACTTTCCTCAACCCAAGTAGGTGATGTCTTAGCTTCAGAGATATGTTGCGATGTACTTCTTAATAAAAACTGGGACAGGAGACTTCAACAGAGTACTTTGAAATTCCATGGTACATAAAAATAAACATTATGACCTAGCAGCCTTTTTTTTTTAATTTTGACTTTCAAATATCAAAGAAACAGAGGAACAAACACTGGATGCCAATGCCTACTCCCAGAAAGTTACCCATCTTCGTTTTCATCTGTGCACTTTGCTAGGGTAACCTCATCCACATCTATTCACCCTTTACATGTAGGTGGTCAAGTATCTCACAACTTGTTTTGCAATTTTTTATTTCCATGTCGATCTCAGCACCCATACATGCAACTGTCATCTGGACATAATTAGATAGATATAGCATAGATTCTTCTCACTTCATAAGTCTGAAAAAATAATTTTCCAAAATTCAGATCTAGTTCTATCTATTATGATTGAATATTCCTGTCACTCTAAATCCATATATTGAGATCCTAACCATTAATGTGATAGGGTCATAAGATGGAGGCTTCAGGAGATGATTAGGTCATGAAGGAAGGGCCCTCATGAATGGAATTAGTGTGCTAAAAGAACAAAAACAAATACAAACAAACAAAAACTCCCAACATTCTCCAGCCTCTTCTGTGCGACATGAGAGGCACACAGTGAGTAGATAGCCATCTGTGAGGCAAAGAGCAGACTCTCACCAAAACCTCAATCTGCTAGCTCCTTAATCTTGGACATCCAGCCTCTAAATCTATGAGAAATAAATCTTTATTGCTTAAGCCACCCAGTCTATGGTATTTTTATTACATCAGCCCGAACAGACTAAACCATTATATGAGGATTTAGTGCCAAGTATTGTGTTAGGTGTTAGGAATACAGCAGTAGACAAGACAGATATGACCCAGAATCATAGACATTATCACAATACAGACACTGTTTCATGGAAATTTTGAAGATTTTCAATTGATTATACTATCTCGGGGGCTTTGTATACTGAGTAACTTACACAGGGTAGTTCCTTCATAAATATATCTAAATAAAATTTTGAATGTTTTAAAGAAATTAAGAATGAATGACATCATTATTTCAGTAGAAATGATGCTGATTGTTTAAACAGTTTTAATTTGCCTCCTTTAATTGCCTTTGTGAGGTTCTGGAGGTCTCCCAAACCATTCTCACTTTTCATACCAACTACAAGTTTGGGAATCCCCAAGACCACAGGCAAGATTAATTATTCACTAGAAGTACTCAGAGAACTCAGAAAAGCCATTATACTCATGGTTATGATTGATTACAACAAAAGGATGTTAATATCAAAGATGAAATATGCACATAGGACAGAGTCCTAGAGACACTAGGACACTGAAGCTTCCTCTTGTCCTGTTCCAGTAGCACTGTGCAGACAGCATCCATTTTTCCCAGCAATAATGTGTAATAATGCACATAAAGTATTGACAACCAGAGAGATTCACCTTAGCCTTGGTGTCCAGGGTTTTATTGAGACTGGGCACATAGATATGGTTAACTCCTTTTATTGCTGAACTCCGACTCCATTTCCTCCAGAGGTAGAGCTAATAACATGTGGCCAAAGACTCTCTACCATAAATCACATTGTTAGTTTAGACTACCAGGAACGGCTCAAAGCCTCCAAGTAAACAAGGATTCTTTTATTAGGTAGGACATTCCAAGAGCTTAGAGGTTACCACTCAGGAGCTGAACCCAATGCCCAAACTTCTTTTGGGTAAGTTGTATGTTCTTAGAGTATTTATGCAGAAAAAAACGTTGATGACAACATCCATTGTTTTACACTCCTCTGGTATCTGATTGCTTACAAAAGTATTACAGATTAAGCTACAGAATCATTTGTGGCACTTCCATTAAAGAATAATTAGAACACAGAGTATATATATGTGTGTTTATATTGAATTAAATGTTATATATTTAGAATGAATTAAATTATTTATAATTAAAACCTTCAATTCTCAATTTAGAAAATAGTCTCAATTGTTGATAGGTAAATAGAAATTTGAATATCAGAGGAACATTTTTACCTCTCTAGACAGTTTTTCTTAGTAAGTAATAAATGAAAGCTGAAAAAAAATCTAGTTTCATGCTTGTCTGCCTTCCATAGAGCAGGACCTCTGATAATAGTAGCATTTTGCACACAGTAGTTCAACTTAGATTTTATTGGAGAAAGAATGTTAAGAACCTTGTCTAACCTGTGTGTATTGGTGTATCGGAAAATGAAGAAATGTAGTTACAACTTCACAGTCCATTGCTCAATTGTTGTAGGACTATGGAATTGAAAAAACAAAATTGACTTCTAGAAAATTTTTCAAAAGTAAGGATAATGAAAAGCAAACATGGAAACTTTTTTCTCAAAACAGTCTAATAATTCCTGATCCTGTGCTATTTATAACAGATTTCAATTGGCACACCTGCTACTACTCTCTTAATGTAGGTAAAAATAATATTACCATTCTATCTCATGAGGATCCCATAAAGGAAACTATACTCATATGAATAAAACTTTGGTCTTTAAATTTTTCCAAATGGAAAAAATAACCCAAAATACATGTATTTGTCAAAGTTCTTTTTATAACATAATCTAGTCTTAAAAGTTTGGTATTTTTTACTTATAAAAATTAAGTTACTGGAGAGGAGTCAACATGGCAGAGAAGTAGGGGGACCCAATGTTCCCTCGACCCTCATGCACAGGACTATTGAGGCCCAGAAGACTTGGAATTCCAGGAATCTGGGCTACAGAGTGACAGAAACATCTCCAGGGGCCCACCGGGACAACTTGGCAGGCCATAGGTGCGTGATGGCAAATGAGGAGAGATAAAACAGACAGTGAAGGCCCAGAGTGGAGGAATCCCCTTCTGTGGAGAGAAAAAAGGAAGAGAAAGAGAGGCTATGAAAGTGGCAGATTGTATTTAGACAAGAGAAAAACCACGGACTGGGTAAAAGAAAAAATAAAACAGAAAAAACAATTTCTAATATGATCCATGATCTGTGGACTGGGGCCTGCTGCCCTGAGCACACACCTGGAGGAGAGGGAAGCCAGCCCCGGTGTTGGTAGTGAGCTCAGAGGCTCAGTCAGAGAGAGTAGTCCCTTCCCTTGAGTGCTGTGGGAAGAAGGTATGTAGCTACTCCAAGGACAAAAGACCCTGTAGGTACCCACGGGCCAGAGGCCCTTAGTCAGCTGGGTGGACTGGCACTACCCCAGAACCGGGGTGTGTGGAGATTCTTTAAAACATCAGAGCTTGAATCCCAACCGGCCCCTAGTGAACATGGATGCAAAATTCTCAACAAGAGAATTCAAAGCGAATTCAACAGTATATTAAAAGAATTATTCACCATGATTGAGTGGGATTCATTCCTGGGCTGCAGGGCTGGTTCAATATTCGCAAATCAATCAATGTGATACATCACATTAATAAAAGAAAGGATAAGAAGCATAAGATCTTGTCAATAGATGCAGAAAAAGCATTTGACAAAATACAGCATCCTATCTTAATAAAAACCCTCAAGAAAGTCGGGATAGAAGGGACATACCTTAACATCATTAAAGCCATATATGAAAAGCCTGCAGCTAATATGATCCTCAATGGGGAAAAAATGAGAGCTTTCCCTCAAGATCAGGAACATGGCAGGGATGTCCACTGTCACCACTGTTGTTTAACATAGTGTTGGAAGTCCTAGCCTCAGAAATCAGACAACAAAATGAAATAAAAGGTATCCAAATTGGCAAAGAGGAAGTCAAACTTTCACTTTTGACAGATTACATGATACTCTACATGGAAAACCTTAAAGACTCCACCAAAAACCTGCTAGAACTGATGCATGAATTCAGCAAAGTTGCAGGACACAAAATCAATGTACAGAAATCAGTTGCATTGCTATACAATAATGAAGCAACAGAAAGAAATCAATAAACTTACTCCATTTACTATTGCACCAAGAACCATAAAATACATAGGAATAAACCTAAAGATGCAAAAGATTTGTATGCTGAAAACTATAGAAAACTTATGAAATAAATTGAATAAGACACAGAGAAATGGAAACACATTCCATGCTCATGGATTGGAAGAGGAAATATTGTTACTAAATAGTATTTAGATTGTGCTAAAGTCACAATCCCAGACTTTAGCTTCTACTACAAAACTGTAATCATCAAGACAGTATGGTATTGGCACAAAAACACACACTGGCCAAAGGAATAGAATAGAGAACCCAGAATTTGCCTCAAGAAGATATGGCCAACTTAATCTTTGACAAAGCAGGAAAGAGTATCCAATGGAAAAAAGAGTCTATTCAATAAATGATGCTGGGAGAATGGGACTGAAACATGCAGGAGAATTAAACTGAACCACTTTGTTACACCATACACATAAATAAACACAAAATGGATGAAAGACCTAAATGTGAGACAGGAAACCATCACAACCCTAGAGGAGAAAGCAGGCATCAACCTCTTTGACCTTAGCCACAGCAACTTCTTACTGAACACATCTCCAAAGACAAGGGAAATAAAAGCAATCTGAACTATTGGGACCTCATCAAGTTAAAAAACTTCTGCACTGCAAAGGAAACAATCACAAAACCAAAAGGCAATGGACAGAATGGAAGAAAATATTTGCAAATGACATATTGGATAAAGTGTTAGTATCTAAAATCTATAAAGAATTTACAAACTCAACACCTGGAAAACATAATACAGTGAAGAAATGGGCAGAAGATATGAATAGACACTTTTCCAAAGAAGACATCCAGATGGCCAACAGAAACATGAAAAGATACTCAATATCATTCATCATCAGGAAAATATAAAGCAAAACTACATTGAGATACTACCTCACGTGGGTCAGAGTGGCTAAAGTTCATGACTCAGGAAACAACAGATATTGACAAGGATGTGGAGAAATGAAACTCTCTTGTACTGTTGGTGGGAATGCAAACTGATGCAGGCACTCTGGAAAACATTGTGGAGGGTACTCAAAAAATTAAAAATAGAATTATCCTACAACCCAGAAATAGCACTACTAGAAATTTATCCAAAATATATAGGAGTGCTGATTCATAGGGGTACATATACCCCAAGGTTTATAGCAGCACTTTCAACAATAGCCAAATTATAGAAATGGCCCGAATGTCCATCAACTAATGAATGGATAAAGAAGATTTGGTTTATATATACAAAGAAATATTACTGGCAAGGAGAAAGAGTGAAATCTTGCTATTTGGAAAAATGTGGATGGAACTGGAGGGTATTATGCCAAGTGAAATAAGTCAGTCAGAGTAAGACAGATACATATTTTCATTATATGTGGAACTTGAGAAACTTAACAGAAGACCAATGGGGGAGGGAAGGGATACAAATAGTGTCAAATAGAGAGGGAGTCAAACCATAAGAGACTCTTAAATACAGAAAACAAACTGAGGGTTGATGAGGGAGGACAAGAGGGGAAGATGGGTGATGGGCAGTGACAAGGGCATTTGTTGGGATGAGCAATGAGTGTTGTATGTAAGCAATGAATCATGGGAATCTACTCCCGAAGCCAAGAGCACACTGTGTACACCGTATGTTAGTTAACTTGAAAATAAATTATAATAAAAAATTAACTCACAGAAATGTCTATTAGTCCAGAATGGAAATGCTGTGTATATAGAACAGAAACAGGGAGAGAGAGAGGGGGTTGGAGGGAAAGAGAAAAGTGGAAGGGAGAGAGAAAATGAAAATTATCTGTCCCCAGTCTTCGTGTGTCAGTATTCTTAAGAGAAGGCATATTCTCTAAGGACAATATCCATCCTTAAACAAAACAAAACCATCAGGTTTTTAAATAGTCATAACTATGATAAATATGAAAATACAAAACATACAGCAAATACATTTTTCTAATTTTTCCCTTCCTTGACCAAATAATTAATAAGTAAGTTAAACAAAAAAATCTTTCTTTTCTACGAAATTACAGAAATTTAGCCTAGCACTTTTTCTAGTCTTAAAAAACATCAATTTCAAATAAAACAACTCTATTTTGAATTTATTAATTTAAGAAGGAAGGGAAGAAATGGAGCCAGCACTTTTTAAATAAATTCATTATGAGTCAAATTAACTTGAAAAAAATTTTTAAGTGATACTTACAGGTCATCTCATTGTAAGGAAAAGAGAAATATATTTTGAAAAAGTATTTAGACTCAAGTGTTTCTGATTATTTTTACTTCGGACTTCATCAAGGGTAAGAATATCAACAGCAACACTGAAATACTTTTCAAAGTTCCTAACAATAGTCTTTAACATATGATTAAACGTAGACACTTAATCAGTGGGATCTTAGGGACAAATCAACGATTGGCAGCCTAGAAGGGGGGATTAATTTCACTTTTTTGAAATAAAAGTAATTGTGTTGATAAAATCTGTACAATAGATACAGTTCAGATAGTTAATTTTTTTTAAAGTTTATTAATTTTTGAGAGAGAGACAGAACGTAAGGGAGGGGCAGAGACACAGGGAGACACAGAATATGAAGCAGGCTCCAGGCTCTGAGCTATTAGTGCGGAGCCTGACTGCGGTGCTTGAACTCACAAACCATGAGATTGTGACCTAAGCCAAAGTCAGATGCTTAACTGACTGAACCATCCAGGCGCCCCCAGTTCAGAAGTTTTATAATTGGGTGAAAATGAGAGAAAACGTAGGACATACAAAGATTACAAATAATCATCATATAGATATGGAAAACTAATATTCATTTAAAGCTTTTGATTTTAGGAGGTACTTTAAAATATACCATTTCTTTGTTCTCAACAGCAAACTTCTTATTAAGGTCTATCAAAATACATTAGGTAAGATAATGTTTTCAAATTTCACATTTTACTGCTGTTTATACTGACAATCAGAGATTGAATAACTAGTTCAGGGTCATCCAACCAGGTAAGCAGTAAGCCAGGGTTTAATAGAAATTTCTTTCAAACCCCATCTTTTTCTATTAAACAAAACTGACTTTATTGTATTTTATGATCACTAAATCAATACCACTCATCAGAAGAGAAAATTAAGACTAGTCTTTGTTAGCTGTTACTACTCTTCAGCTCTCTAACACTTTGGGCAAGACAAATATTTACTCCAACAATATGCAATTCATTCCAAGATATTTATCATGACAAATAAAACAAGGGAAAACTGAGTGCAAAATGAAAATTTAAATTACAAATATTCTGTGCATTAGATCTTCTGACATATGGTTATAGAAAAATTTTACATAAATTACATCAGGATGAAAACACTAAAACAAGTTTTCCTTTATCTTTTAAATTTAAATAAAGACTTCTTACGTTCCTTTTATTTTTTTCTCGTCATCATGACAAACAGAAAATATTTTAAATGAATTATAAGGATCTTCTCTACCATTTTATGTTAACTAAAAGTAGCGTCAATTTTATCTTCCTACATGACAATACAAGTTAATCATTACTAAATTTGCAAGAAGCTGCCATATGCCAGAAAATTCTATTACAATTACTCATAACAATTGAAGAGATATTCAGGATGTTATTCATTAGCCAGTTCAATTTTTCCAGATTCTAACAGTTCATTTTAATACAAATGACAGTTTCTTAGCTTGCTTGGTCAGCAAAAGAAATTTGTACAGTCAGTTAGCAATGTACGTACAAATATGATACTAGGTTAGGCATTCATTTCGACTGACACCATAAGCCTTTCAGATATGTAGCCAACAATCTCTCCACTGGATATAGAAGAATTACACCGTTAACACAGTTGGAATTTGCTAATGTTTAATAATCCATTAAAAGAATCATCATTTGGAACAGAGCTAGCAAACTAATACTAGTCTGAGCATTAAAGGACTATAATCTGATAAAAAGGCGTCTTAATCTTAGAAAAATCAGAAAAAAATTTTTAAAAATTCTAAAAAACATGTATTCTCCTTATCAATTTTTTAATTTAATTTCTCACACAGCCATGACTTCTAAATTGCAACATAATTGATTTGGAATGTGATACACGAATAATTGACAGGTATGTTATGGCTGACAGTTAAATGGTTGAAATTGTTCACGGCGAAATTCCTAATCTTTCTATTTATGGTTCTGCGACTTGATTCCCAGTCTAATATCATCATAAATAGTATGCTACTAAATGGAACTGAGAAGCTGAATAATCATTCAGATGTTCAATTACGGTAGAGAGTGATGCCTAACTATTTTATTGGTCTGACCCTTATTTATTTTTCAATTCAAATTATTAAAGTTATATGTGAGATTTTTCCCTATTTAGATAATAGAGTTGAGGCTTGTTATAATACCAACTATTACCGTACTAAAAATAAGATACCAAGATCAAAGAGACAGGGATTTTGTCTCTTTATGTAGGGATGAAGAGATCATACTGAGGCTGCTTTATGTTCAAGTTCTATTATTGGTGAAGAGTGTTTGATATTTTTAGTATCTTGAGGAAATTATAAAAATATACCCCAATCCTGCTTTTTAAAAATTTAACATTTACTGAACTATTAATTTATAAAGAAATGCCCTGACCTATAAAACAATAAAGGTGCTGTACCTATTCCTTGATTTTAAATCTAGCAGAAAATGTAACACAAGGTCAGTGACAAAGGGTTCCAGAAATTCAAACATTAAGGGATGGGTTCCAATGGGAATAATCAGTAGATTGTGGTATGGCCGCAATTATTTCTTTAGCTCTATCCATATCCCTTTACAATGCGATTTTGCAGCTTCTCCCATTTCTACCCTTCAAACATGTAGTAGCTTAGTAGTTACTTTGGTCAATATAAAGTGACAGAAGTGATGTGACAATTTGAGCCCCCGCCTTGCATGCTTCCGTTTCTCTCTAAGAACCTGGTGATTGGGGCGCCTGGGTGGCTCAGTCGGTTAAGCGGCCGACTTCGGCTCAGGTCATGATCTCACCGTCTGTGAGTTCGAGCCCCATGTCGGGCTCTGTGCTGATGTCTCAGAGCCTGGAGCCTGCTTCAGATTCTATGTCTCCCTCTCTCTGCCCTTCCGTTGCTCACACTCTGTCTCTATGCCTCTCAAAAATAAATAAAAGTTAAAAAAAAAATTAAAAAAAAAAACAAAACCTGGTGATAGATACAACCATATGAGCAAGACTAGGCTAACTTTCTGAAAAGCAAGATTACATGGGAGAAAATCAAAGCAGCCAATACCAGACTGACTCCCAGAGCAGAGCCATTCAGCCGACTGTCAGTGGAAATAGGAGAAAGCCCAGCCAGGCAGGACCAAAAGAGCCACACAGTTGAACATAGATTCAAAGTAATTATAAACAGTCACTGTTTCAAGCCACTAGATTTGGAGTGGGTTCTTAGGGAATAACAAGCAAATTAATATAGAAGATCAGCAAAATCTTCTTAAAGGTGTCAAAATGTAAGTTAAAAACTAGAAGTCTGATGCACAGAGATGAAGATGTGTTAGAAGGAAGACTTTGTTTTTCACTTACACTGTGGAGTAAATATCCTAAAAAAATAAGACTTTTTTAAAAAATTTTCTGCTGATATTTTTCATAGATTCTTTTTTAAAAAGTTTTATATTTACTTTGGAAAGATAGTATAGAGAATTTCCACATACGCTGTGTCTAACTTTCCCTTTTTAAAAAAATCTTGTTAGTAGACTTATTATGATTAATACATGATTACAGTCCATACTTTATTTAAATTTCCTCAGCTTAGCCTAACAGCCTTTTGCAGTTTCTCTATCATGCCTAGGATATCACATTATATTCAATCATCTGGTTTTAGGTTTCTCTTGGTAGGAAAGTGTCACAGACTTCCTTGTCTCAGATGACTTGCTAGTCTTAAGTCCTGTATTTTGGAGAGTCCGTATTTACTATAATTTCTCTGGATTTTTGGTTTTTAGTTTTTAGTTTTTTGTTTTTTCATGGCTTACTGGGTTTATAGGTTTGGAAGGGAATACCACAGAGGTAAAGTGACATTTTTATCATATCATATGCGTGTATGACCATGATACCAGGGTATCAACATAATTTTTCATTATTGGTGTTGATTTTGATCACCTGGATGAGGTGATGTTTGTCAGAGTTTTCCACTGTAAGGTAACTCTTCTCTTTTATCCGTATTCATTAGAAGGCGGTCACTAAGCACATACCACGCTGAAGGAGTAGAGAATTAGGTCTCCCGTCTTTCAAAGCACAGTATCTACATAAATTATCTGGACTTTTTTTTCATGGCAAATTTGCCACTTCTCCAATTCTATTTTAGTTATTCCGTCATTTGTTTATATCACTGTGGACTCATAGATATTATTTTGTGCTGTGGGTTATAATTCAATATTGCATTATTTATTTTGTCGCTCATGTTTTTCTCACTTTGGCCTTTAGAGAATATGTCATTTGATATTTTCCTTTGCCATATCCTCTTTAATGTAGGTTTTCTGTTTGTTTGGTTTTGGGTGGTAGGAGAGGTTCTTTACTTTCTGGCACAGCAAGATGTTCTAGGCTCATTCTGAATATTTTCTGCCTCAGTTTTAGAATCAGAGATTCTCCAAGGAGACTTAGCTTCTTTTATTAGAGAATAGCATTAAAACCTAAGATCAGGGAATGCCTGGGTGGCTCAGTTGGTTAAATATTTGACTCTGGATTTTGGTTCAGGTCATGATCTCACGGTTTATGGGTTTGAGCCCAGCCTTGAGCTCTGTGCTGACAGCAACAGTGCAGAGGCTGCTTGGGATTCTGTCTTCCTCTCTCTCTGTCATCACCTCTCCCGCCCCACCTGCTCATTCTCTCCCTCTCTCTCTCTCTCTCTCTGCCCCATTCAATATAAATAAATATTAAAATAAAAAAAAAAAACCTAAGCTCTTGGTTCAAGATATGCTCACTGCTACTTGAATGTACTTGCTTCTAAATCCTTTCAGCTGTCAGAAGAAGGACATACACGTGTGCATATTAATACTATACATAAACACATCTATAAAGATCTCTATATGTAACCATCTGTACCTACAATAATCTAAACACGAGTTCATTCCTGTGCCTTTGAGTCTGTTGCAGTACCACACAGATCATTCTAGACCCCTTTCCTGGTTTACATGTCAACTTGAACTCCAACAGAAACCTGCTTCCAACCAACATCTATTTTTTAATTGCTCAATTTCCGTATACATGTATAGCATATATAGCGAGTAACAGACTTGCTTACCTATACTCCCATGGCAAACAAGTTTATCAGCTATATTACAATGGTTATGCACACAACAGCAAGGACCTTATTTGCAGCAAATCTCTAAAGATGATTATGGAAACTTCTTGCTTCTAATATTATTTACCTTTTGTTATGCATACTTGGGGGAGTTTTTTTTTTTAACATTGAGCCACTAAAATTTTATGCTTTTACCAAAAACCTAACATTCCAAAATAAAATTTCAATAAGAAAAACAATTTACTTAAAAAAAAAAACTTCTTTTTTGCCTTTTGGTTTTTAAATACACAAACCTTTCTGATTGTTTTCCCTATTCACTGGGAAATAGCAGGCACTATGACCCTCTGCCGCCTCTCAGTTCTCTGTAACAGGTACTAATATGACTTAACAGTCTTGGTCCATTGGAACCTCCTGGAAAAAATAAGTCTTGTTTTATATAATTCAGAGGCTTTTAAGTTTCATCACCACAATCTGCTGTCATTAAGAGCAGTTCTTTTAATTTTAGCCCCATGGTTTTAAATAACGTGCAAAAATCAATGACCCAAATTTAGAAAACTGTCTGTTGCTCTCCCACGAAATCTTAAGGAACATATCCAACACTTTAATTGACAGTAAAATTAACTAACATCCACCCCTGTCCATAGACTTCCCTCCATCTCCACTCCTAGAACCTTTGCAGAAGCAGCGGACTCCCCTTACGTGGACAGACACTGGCCTCTAATCTAAAATGATATAACATGATAGGTGTGATTCCCTCCTGGACCTGACAAGTGATCCACACAGAGCAGAGTAGATTTTTTAAAATATAATTGATATCACACTTCTACCATATTTGAAATCTTCATTTCCTTCTCACTAAATTCAGAATCAAATCCAGACTTTGAACCAGACTTTTAACTCCTACGTGACTTCGTCCCAGCTATTCCTCACATCACAGTGGTATTTCAATAAATAGACTTCGTTGTGCTTTTTGAAAATGCTTCTGTTTTTGCTGTTGGTTTGCTAATCTATTTTTCTCCAGCTTTAAGCCTTTTCATTTGCTCCCTTCTGACTAGGAAAGACCTGTTCTAATTTTTCATGTATATATTACTCCTTATTGTTCTTTAGCCCAAGCCCTAATTCTTCAGAGTGAATTGCTGTCAGCGTGAAAAACACTCTTACCAGGTCCTTCCCATCACACTATCTGCTTACTTACAACATATTCAAATTATAGTTTTACACTATCTTGTGTGCTAAACAGTACATTCTAATTTGTTCTCTATCTCCTCCTACTGGGACATGAGAGGTTCTGGTTGTCATTGTGAATGTAATATCTAGAGTGAGGACTACTGTACACCAGTCACAGATGAGCTATTGAAGAGATATTACTGAATGAATGAATGAATGAAATATAATAATTTTGTCCTAAACCCTTAGATTTGGAGCTGGTACCAAAAATTAGCTCATTAGTTTGGGGCCAGCTTTAAAACTTAGATAAGACTTTTGTGAACTTAATTTCTGTTACAGCTGAAATTAATCAAGAATGACTATTGAGCAGAAAGGTAAAAACTTAAGTATTTATCATGTAACGTTCATTTTTTTTTAAAGTGCACTGGAAATTGACAAGTGAGGTCGTTCTAACTAGGAAATAATTCAGCAACTTTACTTAAGTCATGAAGGACTTTAAATGGGAAAGGAAAGTATTGCTTTTAAAATGAATTCATCTACCATAGAGGAGGTTATTTATCTAATGACATTAAACCTTAACAAATCTGACAGATAGAAAAGCTACTCTTGTTTGAATGTATGAAATTAAGCTTATTTTTTTTAAAATTTGGCTTTATTTCATGAAAGTTTGCAGACCAAATCTAAAAAGAAATTTAGATTTGTGTGGTTAGTTTTTTGTGTTTTGTCCATGCTATATTTACATGATAGGAAAATATTCATAGAATTTTTATTTTTGAATTGATAACTTTCCTTGATCATTGGTTTGTGTGATTTTCTTTTCTTTTTTCTTTCCTTTTCTTATCTTTCCTTTTTTTTAAATATAGACAGATCGAAATATTTAAAATTAGTAAAATCCACTTTTTTTAAGGATACAAAGCAATGAGTTTAAACAAATACATTCAGTGACACATCTGAACTCAAGGTGCAGAATATTTCTGAAACCTCAAAAAGTTTCTTCATGTTCTTCACAGGTAATTTTTTTTCTCCCCAAATCCTGGCCCTGAGAAACAGTGATGGTATGTCTTTTTCCTGTGGTTTGTCGTATAAAAAGTTAATTAAATGGTATTACAGTGTTTTTTTTTTTTTAATATTCATTTATTTTTGAGAGAGAGAGACAGAGAGAGACAGAGCAGTGGAGGGGCAGAAAGCGAGGGAGACACAGAATCTGAAGCAGGCTCCAGTCTCTGAGCTGTCAACACAGAGCCAGATGTGGGGCTCAAATCAGCCATGAACCATGAAATCATGACCTGACCAGAGTAGGATGCTTAACCAACTGTGTCCCCCAGGCACCTCCCCCACCTTTTTTAAAAATAGTATTACAGTTTTAGCCTTTTCTACCTGTTTTGTTCAAATTTCCTGCTATTTTTGAGATTCATACACATGGTTACATTTTGCAGTAGTATGTTCTTTCTCTTGTTGAGTAGTAGCCCAATGGAGGGATGCCCCCTAGTTTGTACACTGAGTCACCAGTCAGTGGATATTTGCATCCTGCAGTTTTGGTAATTATGAATAAATCTGCTACATATATCCATACAGAGATGCTTTTGTGGACATTTGTTTTCATTTATTTAGGAATATGGTTGTTACTATATTATATGTGTACCTTTATAAAAACTGGGTGCTGGGAATTTTTATACTGGGAGGAGCTAGACAAAACTTTTCTCACGTGCCTCCTTCAACACTTGACTGCCAACATATTTAGCATTCCTTTTTTTCTTTTAGACTCGAGGTGAAAGCTGGCCACCAGTGAATAGACAGATGCCTAAAAACATATTTAAGTTATTTGGTATAAATAATTTCCTTAGTTCATTAGTTGTACCTCTAAAGGCGATGTTCACAGGCTTAGTATAGTCAGGAAATGATCTGTTCAGAACAAATATAACTGGGTATAGAAAACAAAAATTTAATTCATTTGGTGATTTAATTTGTTCTTTTACACAAGCAGATAAGTTTACACATACATTTACTTAATCCTTATTTGAGATTTCAAGAGTGTAATTTTTTTTTCTGAGAAGAGATGGTAGAACACTTTCCCTCCTGGGATAGCAATATTTCTACAGGAATGAATTTTACTTCTTGCATCGGTAAATATGCCAGAGAAATCAAACTAAATAGGAAATTATCTACAGCCCTAGAATTTCCTTGTCATCCCATTTCTTGCATAAAGAAATAACTCTGGGGAATATAAGATATATGAATATTGTGTGATTAATTTAGACATAGTTAGAGGATCTATTTAACCATAAAATCAAAGAGAAAAAGCTAAATATTAACACAAAGTTATCATGGAACTAAAAGAGCATCTCTAGTGTAATTATTCTTCAATATTTTCACCCTGACATACTAGGATGATCTTCCCAAAATATTAGATGCCTCCAAATAATTACATTTAAGCCATTCAGTTAAAAATCCAGGATAAAATGTCAATTTCTGGTAATGCTCGGAGCTATTCCACTCTACTTTCCAGCCTAACGCTCCATCACTACTTGCATATATCTTATAGTCTAGGCAGGTTTGGTTTATGATTTCTGAAGAAGCCATTCTATTTTTCTGCTTTATCAGTATGCAATGACCTTAGTTATATTTCCACTTTATATCCTTGCAAATCCGTTAAAAAAACACTTGAAGATCAGTTGCATTTACTTCTTTTTCTTACCAATACCTTACTTTTTTCCATTCCAACCCATAACCTGTGTCTTAAAATTCCAAAGTGCGTTTCACTGACGTCTAGTAAAATTAGCTGTTTAAACACAATCCTTTATATCTCCAGCTGGAGTATAATATAGTTGAAGGCCATTTCTTGAAGAGACTAATGCTCTGCAAAGGTATCTACGAAAGAGTGAACACAGAAGTAACTATCTTTTAATTTAATAAGCACGTGCAATGAGGGAAATAGCCTGATAGACACGGATAATTTAATGCTTTTTTGACACAGTTCTGGCTTTATTAATTTTAATTCTTTAAATGTTTATTTATTTTTGAGAGAGAGAGAGAGACAGAGCATGAGTGGGGGAAGGCAAAGAGAGAGGGAGACACAGAATCGAGAGTAAGCTCTAGGCTCTGAGCTGTCAGCACAGAGCCCGACAGAGCCCGATGTGGAGTGTGAATTCATGAGCCATGAGATCATGACCTAAGCTCAAGTTGGACACTTAACTGACTGAACCACCCAGGCACCCAACACAGTTCTGACTTTAAGATGCACACATGCTGTATTGTAGAAGACACACAGTTTACACTAGAATATAATACACTTAATAGAGAAATGTACCATGTTGAATAGTTTAAAACTTGTCAGGACAGCTGAGATGGGTCATGCAAAGGAGTAAAAATACAGCAGATAAATAAGGAAGAGAATGCTAATCACTGTCTGATTATACAAGCCTGACTCATTTTTCAATCATAATTAGTTGAATAAGGAAGGGGGCAGGGGCAGAGCAAGTTAGTTACTTCCTAAAACGCAGATATGATTCAGTGGTATAAATCCTTCCTCAACAAGACTGTTCTACATCACGCCAGGCCTTACTGTGACTAGAAAATAAATAATTAAGTTTTATTACCAAAGATGGACATACAAATTAAGATTACTAAGGTATAACTTTTATACACACCATACGTGCATCAATTAAAAAGTCTAATGTTACTAAGTATAGGCAAAAAATTGGAAAAGAGATCATTCTTATTCTCTGAAAATGAGAGTATAAGCTAGTACAAACTCTTTAAAAAAATAATTTGGAGTTATGTTGGAAAGGTGAACATTTATAAACTTGTTACACAGTCATTTTGCTGGTCAGTTTATGGCTTAGAATAATTGTCCTATGTGTACCAAGCTACACGTGCAAAATGTATTTGCCTGTGCATTTCATAATAGCAACAAAAAAACAGCAACAAGACAAACTTCCATTCACTTGAAATGGATAAGTGAATAATTGTGTTTATACACAATGAAATATTTAAGGCAATGAAAATGAATGCATAATCTTCTATAATAAGAACACGGATGAGTTGTGGAAACACATGTTGAATGAAAGGAATAATAACAAAACATTATATACAATATAATAACAAGCTGTCACATTTTTCAAGCTCAAAGCCAAGAAACACTACATGATATACTCTTCAGAAATACCAGATACGTGGGCATTTTTTAAATGCAAGTGAGTGATGGGAGAAAATTGCAGGTATTGGTTTATCTCCTTAGGAAGGCAGGTAAGGTATTGGAAATGAGGTCTCACTTCAAGAACACCACGAGGTTCTGTTTTATTATTGTTGCTGTTATTCTGCTTTGTAACTCAGATGCCTTTTCATAATTTATTTTAAATGTTTTAAATATTGCATAAATTTTAGAAGAGAATGTCTAAAATGGTAGCCTCTTAATAGACACTTAACATTTGTGTGAATCAAGTATCAAAAATAAAAAATGAAGGTGCACCAGTGTGGCTCAGTCGGTTAAGCATCTAATTCTTGATCTCAGCTGAGGTCATGATCTCATGGTTCATGAGTTCCAACCCCATATCTGGCCCTGCTCTGACAGCACACCAAACCTGCTTGGGATTCTCTGTCTCCCTCTCTCTCTATCCTTCCCTACGTGTGCTCTCTCTCTCTCTCTCTCTCTCTCTCTGTCTGTCTCTCTCTTTCTCAATCAAAATAAGTAAATAAACTTTGAAAGAAAATCCAAAGTCATTGTCCAATAGAGAATTGAAATACAAAGGAAATAAAACTTAATATTTATTTTTGCATATGTTCTTGGAATGGAGCTAGGCCTTGAATTTTTTTTGTATTTTACTTCAATTAAGTTATTAACTTCTAATAAAATACAAAATAACAAATATAAGTACTACAAGGAATGCCTAGGTGGCTCAGACCATTAAGTGTCTGACTCTGGATTTCAGTTCCGGTCATGATCTCACAGTTTGTGAGTTCAAACCCCACCTCAGGCTCTGTGTTGACAGTGCAGAGCCTGCTTGGGAAGTTCTCTCTCTCTCCCTTTCTCTCTCTGCCCCTCCCCCACTTGCAAGCCAACATGTTCTCTTTCTCTCTCAAAAATAAATAAACTTGAGAAAACTTAAAAAATAATAAATACTTCAAAACTCATAACACAGAG
The DNA here is from genome assembly GCA_030068075.1 of Paguma larvata. Classification (NCBI taxonomy): domain Eukaryota; kingdom Metazoa; phylum Chordata; class Mammalia; order Carnivora; family Viverridae; genus Paguma; species Paguma larvata. The sequence continues at coordinate 86,696,322 of CM057826.1, read as the reverse complement.
AAAGCTATCATTTATATGTAGTAAAAATAAACACAGCAATGGCAAAAAGACACACACCAAATAATGTCAACTTGTGCAACCAAAGACTATTTCTTCAGTTTTGTGTTTGGCCTATTAATTGTAATAAGAATACATGTGATGATGTAAATACACAGCAATTTCACAATAGATTTAGAGGTATAAATAGATTGTGCTACTCTACAGAAATGGATATTTTAAACACATTTTTGGTGGAATAGCAATACACTGATCTAAAAGATAAATAGTTCTCAATATGCTTCGATTGATAAGTAAATGTCTTAAATTTTTAATAAATATATCACCTCATATAGGACCACAAAGTGCCTCTCAAATATGCGATAATTTTGAAGGTGAAAATACTTCTCAGATAAATCTTTAATATTTAAAAGCCCTAATCACAAGAAAAAAATATTTGAAAAGAAAAATACCACAGAAAAATTTTGTTACACCTTGATATATAAAAATGAACTTTATCTTTAAAATTCAAAACTTGTAAATTTGCTTCAAGATTGTTAAAATACAAAGAAATGCCAGTCTATAGACAGACAAAAGGATGCTGTAAAACTCAAAATAGGGGAAAAGTAAGGGCGGAGGGATAGAAGAGCAAGGGTGAGGAGAGAAAGAGGGTGGGGGAGGGAGAAAGAGACAGAAGGAGAGAAGCAATGAAACATAGTTGAAAATACTTATTTTTATGTTTACTTATTTTTGAGAGAAAGAGAGAGACAGAGCACAAACAGAGAGGTGGCAGAGAAAGAGGGAGACACAGAATTTAAAGCAGGCTCCAGGCTCTGAGCTGTCAGCACAGAGCCTGACACGGGGATTGAACCCACAAACAGTGAGATCATGACCTGAGCTGAAGTCAGGAAGTCAACTGAGCTACCCAGGGGTCCCAGAAATATTTTGCTTTGACATCAGGTTACTCAGGATGTAATTTGCTTTAAAACAAAAAGGTCATTAAAGTAATACTTACAACTTCCAGCAACGTTTCCATATCAAATTATCAAAGATGTAAGGACCACCTCACAGAGAAGCAAATAAAATACATATTCATATTCACAAAGATATAATTTTTCCATTGAAGGAAATGAAGGACTCATTCAGTAGCTAGCCTACATCTAGCTCAGTGGCTCCAGAAATTTTATGCTAATTTCTATGCCCCCATACAATGAGGTGATACACACACACACACAGGCACACACACACACACACACACATGCACACCTCACATACATAACAATCCCCAGATTGAAAGAGTTGCTCCATGACTCAGCTTTTATGGCGCCATCATGTCATGCTCCTTTGGAATCAGCAAGAATGTGTGCGAGATCATACCTAATTCTATTATATGAAAATAATACATTACTCTGCTGAATTTGAAAATAAAATTATTATGTTGAAATGCAGAAATGAAACCCAGATGTGAAATAAGTCAAAGTCACACAGCTAATTAAAGAAGAGAATGGAAATCAGAATGAGTTTCATTTAACTTTTTTTTTAAGTGCTCTTACCACTCTGGTCTATTTTTTTAGAACAAGAATTCTCAATACGGTGCTCCCAGACAAACAGTCTCAGCATCCCCTGACAACTGGATAGAAATGCAAAATTTTAGGTTCCACCCAAAACTCGTGAAATAGAAACTCTGAAAGGGAAGTCTAGGAATCTGTTTTTAACAAGTCCTTCAGGTGATTCTGATGTATACTAAAGTACAAGAATGCCTGGGTCAGCTTTTGACAACTGCCAATACTAAATCTGCACTCCCGAAATAATTCATCCAGTCTCAGTGCCTTGCAGAGTATCATGCACCCATCACCAATCAGAAAACACTCCAAACACTTCTGCCTATTGCATCTTGGTCTCTGGCAGTGCTTTAGTCACAGAGGGAAGAGACAGAGCAGGATCTGCTTCAACAGTGGGCGTGGGTTCCCCATGGCCGGAGGGTCTCTTGGCAGTGGGAGGCCCATGAAGGGCATTCAGTCTAAACAGACGGTCTCAGGGCTGCAGTGGAGGAAACTCCCTTCTGTTCCCTCAGGAGACAGATTTAACAGTGGGATGGGCCAGGTGCCTCATGACATGTGACACATTGCCTCACAAGGTGATAAACCTAGCACAGGCTGTTTGGGCTCTTTCTCTCTTGATAAGAAAGTGTTCCAGGCCCGAGGCTCATTCCTGTGCAGCTGAGAGAGTTGAGAGACTGCACTTGTGAGACTGCCTTTTCAATGTCTAACTTCTATTTGTAGAGACACACACTGTGGAAAACGTACCCTCTTAGAGAGAATAGAACCATTCAAGACATTCCTTCAAATAATAGCCATACATCACAAGAGATGAGAAAAGGAACTCTAGCAACAGTATCTAACTCTAATTTTTTGAATTATTTTTTGTAATTTCTTTTTGTATTAAAGTTTAGCTGACGTACATAATGTTATACAAATTTCAGGTGTACAACATAGTGACTCCATACCACGTGTAACTTGGAACTCACCACTTAAGTGCAATCATCATCACGATATATTATTGCAATATCATTGACTGTATCCCCTATGCTGTATTTTCATTTCATAACATGGTTATTATAGAACTAATTTTTAATTCATTAACTATCCCTTTGTAAACAGTACATTTTACTTCTCATTCAGATTTCTTTTGGCGGTCTTTCTATACACTCCTATAAGTATACCTTTTCCATTTGAGAATTTTATATTAAAAATTTCACTTTGTTGAAATGGAAAATAAACTTATTTTTTTCTGATTTGAGGACCGCAACTTAAAAAAACAACTCTGTAAGGGTTGTTTATTATACTTCAAAGAAATACATAAAAAGCAAAAATAAAATAGGTGTCCTACGGTCCCATATAGTATAAAACATATCAAAAAGTAAGTTGATAAATAAATTTTGAAAATAATTGCCTAGACGCTTTTGTTTATGTATTCACTAGCCAGAATACGTCATTTCATATCTGCCTTCAGGATGTGGATTCATCATTTAACTGCGAAAAAATATTTGAACTGAAGCTAAGCAAATGTGAACTAAGTTCAAAGTCAGCGTGTATTAGAAAGTGTATCTCTCTAAGTATAACATGTACTTTCCTTCGAAATAATTCAGAAATCTTACTAAGATGCAGGTATCACTTAAAGAGCCATCTATGACATCCAGAGAGGAAGAATAACATTATTCGAACTCTAATTTTTTTTAAATGTTACTTGTATGTGTAGCTATCCCTATAATTCTTGGATTTTGCTACTTTTCATTATTTTCCAGCGAAAAGCAGTAGTTAGGGTCATCGCAATGAGAATGAGCTGGACTGACTTGAACTAACTAAATTCAACAAGATTGCAAGATCAGGTATATGTAAGGTTACTGTTAAAAGTAAAGGAGGCAACTTTGATGGACTTGTTTTTAAATGGCTTTGCTGCCATACACTGCCATCTATATCTGAAGCTAAATGTTGCTGAAATGATTCTCCTGAGGTCTAATAAGATAGTACATATTCTCTAAGCTAGGAATTTTAAATGAAATTCTGCTGGGCATATGAGTGGACCGCAAGCTCTGAAGAAATTATTTGGTATCTCAGGAACTTTTTCTGGTCTAGTGAATGGTTCAGAGATTGATTGTTTACTGCTGCCTGCTTGTAGAGAGTTTATAGACTGTTTGCTTATTTCAAGTGGTATAAACTTTGCCAGCAACAAAGTTTCCTGTAGAATGTGTCCTCAAGGAAAAATGCATCAGCATCTTAACTGTGAAGGCTAAAGAAGATTCAGTTTTTTATATTAAACTATAGATTTTGAGACTCTATTGCGGAAGCTATCTACTTTTTTTCTTATTTCAAAACAGAAAATGGTTACTACATGTAATATTACATGCCTGCCTAGTAATATAGGAAAAGAGAATCCTCTCATATTCACATTCCGATTATTAGCCACATTTTTATTTTTGAGTGAAACATTCTACATTTTTCCTAGTGTTTGACTGGATTAAGAATTTTTCCAACATATTTTCCATCAATGAAAATTTTTTCACCCAAACATTTAATAACATACATATTGAACACTTCACTGTGGCCTGTCATTATTGTAGATGGTGGATATACACAAATATATGACCTAGGCACAAATCTTAAACCTTAGAGGAGGGTCTTGATAAGAAGAAAATAATAAATCACTTGGCTCAAAATAGTATTTATTGGTCTTATAAATTTCCAATTATATGTACTGCAGATCACCCCAACTGGATGTGAATTTTATACTTTGTCTCCACCCACCCCCATTCCCACAGTGACTCCCTCCTACCCTGTCTCTCCTAGGTCTTGCCAAACACATTTGTTTCTTAAAAGTTTCCAGTCCATCGATAAACAAACTGCTATTTGTGTCTAGTCCAAAATTTCTCAAATTCATATGGCTAGAGAATTAATGTTACGGGACATATTATAGTATGTATGTATGTATATTTTGGTATGTATCAATCCCACTTTTTTACCTGTAAGAAAATTGATAAAACAGTAAAAAGATTTATTAATCTTCATAGTACTTTCTTTATACACTCTCTTACAGTGAAGTAAGTGTTGGTTATCGATTAGGTCAAATTATTTATGTATGACAACAAAGTGAATGTGTTAGTATATTTAAATAAATAAATAGCCCCTGGAGACCAAAATTATCAATTATCAGATATATGAATCTAAATTAAATCAAGGGGTGCCTGGGTGGCTCAATCAGTTAAGCATATGACTCTTGATCTCAACGCAGGTCATGATCTCACAGTTCATAACATGGAGCCTGCATTGGGCTCTGTGCTGACAGTGTGAACCTGCTTGGGATTCTCTCTCTCCCTCTTTTTCTGCCCTTCTCCTCGCTCATGTGGGTGTGGGTGCTCTCCCTCTCTCTCAAAATAAATAAACAAAACATTAAATAAATAAATAAGGGATTCCAGTACTTCCAAATATAGTTTAAGATTTTTTTCTCTAAAGACTATAAGTAAAACAAAAGTCCATATATAGTTTTTAATTACATATTACGAATATTGGCATGTTACATAGTCAATGCATTTAATTTTCCAACTCACAAGAAGAATCATTTGTATATTTGGCCAGAATGGTCAACCGTGTATAGCTTCCAAGAAAGGTTTGACAATATCATAAAATGCAAAGGAATAAAATACAAATTAAACTGTTTTCATCATATTCCATGTAGCTACAATGAAAAGAACCTTTCACTTAATGATTTACCGAAAAGAGAAATACTTGGGTGTAAAGCTATGAAATTCATTCAACTCAGTAAAGGGTCTTCCTAACATAAAACATCCCTGCTGAGCATTTTGTGCATTTTCAACTGGTATATTAAAATTTGGAAACTCAAAATGCTCTTAAAAGTCAGATGTTTTAACATGCATTCTAAAATATCTCATATATTTGATATCTGAAAATAAATTGTTACAAAATAGATCGAGATCTTTTTCTTATCACTCAGTTACATTATGAGATGGATTTCAGTAAGTCGTCATGCAGTCTGATTATTCTCAGTACTAATCAGGATGCGTGTATTTATAGACCATGAATTTACATTTTGGGAAGGCACGTGGCTCAGAGGATTGTTAGGAAGGAATAGCAGACAGTTACATTGCTTGGCTACTCTGATCTAGCAATCATTGTCCAGGGCTAATGAAATTACTTGCATAAACCTTATTACATTATTGTCTCTTAAATGTTGAGGGAAATTTTCCACTCCAGTTATAGAATTAAAGATTAAGAAGCATTGGCTTGACTCAAATGAATACTTTCTATGTCCAGTAGACCACTTATTGCTACTATTATAAATAGAGTATTTTAGCTGAAAAATACTTAAAACTCTAAAATTATTTCATCCAAGGGCTGCTTGAGGATTATAGGCTACAACATTCTCCAAGTATTCACTGAGCCATTAAACAAACAATGTAGGTATACATATACAAAAATGTAGGCCAAGCTACTCATATCATGAGAGGTACTTTTAAGGTTCACTTGAAAACTAAGTTTTCTTTCAAGTGTAAAATTATCTTGTGAATAACATTAATAAGCTAGGGTTATTATTATATTAAATACTCTGAGGCAACATGACCCTTCTATTAGAGGTTGGGACAACAGTCAAAATGTTTCTAAATGGGAAGGAAAAACAAAGTTTTTTCCTCTGAGCTTGTATTGTCAAATCTAATTGTTCTAAAATAGACTACAATAATACTGTTAGGCAAACTCATTCCCTTCACTGTTCTCCTTGGTTTCAAAGAATTAAAAAAGAAGAAAGTGTGGATATATGCTTATAATTACCTTTTAATATCATGTTTTTATCTGCATAGTCACTTACCATTAACATATGAGATAATGTTTATTAGTAGAGGTATACTTTTCAGTAACACATTTGAAATTTAAAAAAATAGTTTCTCTTTTCTATTTTTTCATGCATAATCATTAATCCAACAGTTGTTTGTTAAATGAGTTTAGTTACCTTTCTGGGCCTTTTGGAGAGGTAATGAAAAATAGGAATTTGAAGGTTTGTGTAGGATTCTTTAACAGAGAATCCACTGTCCCTCATACTTATGTGCATTCACCTGGCATAAGCAGAGATATAGTTCTTCTGATAATTCGCTAAATCATTTATATTTAAAACTGCAATTGTATAATTATATCAATGTAGGATACTAAAAACATAGATTACAAAAAGAAATGTTTATAAAATAATAAATGTTCATAAACTATTTTATTCTATTAATATGGAATCAGTAACCTCCTCAAGAGACAGATAAAAATAAAGCAAAATTAAAATTCAAATGAGAGAGATTTCTTTGAGATGAAGACATCGAGGGAGTTATTGTGGATGTGAATTTTCATGGGGCCAGAAAAAGGAGCAGCATTTTAACACATTCCTTGGTCTTGAGAAAACAGGGCCAAGGAGCAGAAGAAAGAATTAAGAGACATCAATGACAGAGGGGCAGGGAAGAACTCTTACACAGTGACTGAAGCATATGGAATGTAAGGTAAGAAAACTTATCTAAATCTACATCGAAGAGCTTTTAATGCCTGACCTAATACTTAGAACTCTGCCGACACGTCTCTCCAAAGTTGTAAAAGGGGCAGTTGGAAATGCCAAAGCCAACTTCCATAGATTCCAGGGTTAGAAAAGAGACTTGGGAATATGTGGCCTATAGAGATGAGCCAAATGATGTGAACTGAAGGTATTTACTATTGAAGAAAACGTAGAGGAAAAAAAAAATAGAATCTCAAGAGTAGATTTGGGGTTTAACAAAAAGAGGAGACACATCTGGAAAAGCAGTTGGAAGAAGAGTAAATTATTTTGAAGACTACCTTAGAAAGAATTGTGTTGCAAAACAAGGAGGCAGAGAAGTCCCCATGAGACCTATCAACAATATCAAAACATACAGAGAAACACACTGCAAACAGACAACAAAATCTAATCTTTGGTTTGATTATCATTGTAGAGTAGTATAGATTCAATGAAAAAGTAGATGTAAAGAAACTGAGGGGAAAGGAAAAAAAGACACAGAGAGGGAGGGAGATAAAACATAAGAGACTCTCAAAGACTAAGAACAAACTGAGGGTGAGCGGGGCAAGGGAGGGGGGAGAGGGGGTGATGGGCATTAAAGAGGACATGTATTGGGATGAACACTGGGTGTTATATGTAAACCAATTTGAAAATAAACTATTAAAAAATAAAAAAATAAAAAAGAATTTCCTCCTAAAAAAATAAAAAAAGAAACTGAGAAAAGCATTAGACTAGAACAGGAGAATTAAGGTATTAAAATAAGAAGTGTTGAAATGGAAAGTCATTCAGTAGAATCTGATAAAAAAGCAAAGGAATGTAAAAGATGACATCCAAACGGTGATCACGTGTACAATATATGCAAGATTTCAATGACGTACTTCAGGGGAAATATGAAAGGGCATGAGGCTGTGGCAAGGGAACAGATTTTCAGAGTTCATACCATTATCTTATCAGTTGGATAATTCCTAGTAAAGAGGAAGTTTAAATACATTTATCTTCATAAACAGCAAAGAATAGATTGAACACTAGAACATAGAAAACTGAGAAAATGTTGAGACTTGCATTCTGAAACAGTCAACTCTAGACATGTTAAAACCTCCCCAAATGGCAACAGAAACAATGTGAATAGAAAGTTTTCAATGATTGGCACTAGAGTCACCTAGGGAAGATTAGAGAACATTCTGGAAATGAAAGGCAACATTAATAATAGAGATGATGTCCATGTATATACTATGTGCGATTCATACACTCCCCAGTGTGAAAAGAGAACTAATTCTTCTGAACATTTATTAATGGAAACTTCAAGCAAAGAGGAGAATTGAGATTTGCTGGAGCATATTACCATACTCTTTAGCACACTCTCCTTCAAAGTATTTGAAAGGCGTTCAACATTCTGAAAAGTTTTGGCTGAAAATGACAACTTTATGAGAAATCTGTTTACTAATAATAAAAACAATAACAACACCAATTAATAATGATGATGATAATAATGGTAATGATGATGGTAATGTTCACAAATGCATAATCCTGGCATCATAAACCCTTAAAATAGCTTTAATAGTGGGAATTCAAAATCCAAATTTTTGGTTCAAACTTCATCAAACACTTCACTGAGCCACTAGCAGCCTTAAGGGCTGATACAGATGAAAATGAAGTGAGGTGTTTTTGTTTCATATATATTGCAACTAGGAACATTCCCATTCTCAAAAACATAGTAATAACGACAAGACAAAAGCACATAACCTATCTATGTTGCATTGTAGTACTCGCTGAAATTTACCTTAGTAAGTTTTGCTATTCTGACCTCAGGTCAGCACAATTTTCTGTCAATATTTCCCTTTCATTTTAGATTCCACGTTTTAGGAGCATCTGGGTTGTTCAGTAATTAAGTGTCCAACTTCAAGCTCAGATCGTGCTTTCAATGTTTGTGACTTCAAGTCCTGTATCTGGCTCTGTGCTGACCAGCACCAGGAGTCTATTTCAGATTGTGTGTTTCCCTCACTCTCTGCCCTTTCCCAACTTGTACTCTGTATCTCTGTCAATAAATAAATAAACATTACAAAAAAAATTAGAATCTAGATTTTGTCATTTGGTTCATTCTCATCCTCACTATAAGCCCAAAGAAGAAGTTTCTCATCTAAGAGAAAATAAAATTTAAATATCCTGTAGAGTGAAATATTGAAAACAGAAATTGAAGGAAAAATAAATCTTGTCTAGTTTTCCAAATGAAGAAAAATAAAAATAAAAGAATATTTAAATTTGGAATCAATCCCTACTGAATTCTGAAATTGATTATGGAAAACCACGTTTACGCAAGTACATGCGTAGACAGGAATAAGCATATGATACCTTGCACTTACGAGCTGTCTTACAACGCTTATATGGTTGCATTCTGTGTGAGCAAATTCTGAATATCCTGCTTAAGAATAAGAGAACACTAGGAACACGGACAGCTGTACTTAATGAACCAATTTAGACATCTCAGCACTCAGCAGGATCGGTAGCTGACTACAGATGCATAATTGAGCCCAGCCAAGATCAGCTGAGACACTATTTTAGAGCAACTCAAATTGTCATGTCACAGAAAGTGAGCTAAATAAATAGATGTTATATTAAGCTACCGAGTTTAGGAGTGGCACAGTTAAAATAAGTGAATACAAATGCACTAAAGGAATCAAAATAACAAAAAATTTACACATTTTTAAAAAAATTGTCTTAAAATTGTTTCTAGCAATATAGGCATTGTCTGGAACAAGGCTTTCTTCAGGGGTATTTATTGGGGGGGGGGAATCATTCTGCATTTAAATTTTAGTATAATTGCTCCGTTTCACTTTAAGAGATGACCTGACAAAAATGTATATGAATGCAGACTCTGAGGGACTGGAAGAAAGAAATAGAACTATAAAAAACTGGAATCAGGCTACAGGGTAACCTTATGATTTGGTTTGTCTGGAGCCAAACATTGGTATTCCTAATGTCCTGTCTATCTTAATATTTTTCCCACTTGCTTCTTTCTCAAATGTGTTCCTGCCAGGACAAGAGATTATATTGTCAATCTAGTACTGGGCAACGAGGTAAAAAAGTAAAAACTTCCTCTATGTATGGTTTTCTGTAGAAAGGTAGTATTTAAGTAACATTCTTCAACAATGACGAACCATTAGTAACTTCATGCATTTTCCTTGCTTCGTGTTTCAAATAAATTATCTGTAAATTTAATTCCATTGCAATAATTCATTTTAAAAGGTCTTAAAGCAGGTGATGAAGTTTAATCTATTTCCTGTCAGATGGTACAGACTCACAATATTAGCTGATTTGGGTTGAATGCTGCCCCATATTTAAAGGTAAGCAAAGATAACAAATGTTTTCCCAAATCACTATCTATAAGGAATTAGAAATGAGAAATGCATTAGTAATTGCATGGTTTGCTGACACTGTATTTGAAGTGGTACAATTTTAGAATGAAAGATATTTTTGTTTTGGAGAATGATTTTCAGAAGAATTACTCCAAATGTCAAGATGAGGAGAGGTCTGAGAATATCATTACCTTGATCTACAAAATCCTATGTGCAAACCTATCTTTGCAAGTGCCACATTTCTTACTTTTCCACCTCCAGACTTATTTCTGCTTCAGGAAAGGAAAATAAAACATGAAGAGGCTATAAATTGCCAATCATTTGTAAAAACACAAAAATTTACCACACAGAGTATGTTCGGTTACCTGTGTAGATACAACAAAACATGATGCTTAGGTTAAACAGGGCTATTTAACATAATTTGATATATAGTGATGATATCTATGTGAGTTATATCCTTAGGTAGTGCTACTAGTTATCAGTAAATGAAAGTTTTTTGAATTCAGCAATTGTGATACTTTTAATCTAGAAAACTAATTTACTCTTACTATTTTCTGTTGATCCGCTTGCATTTCTGAGATACCAAAGAAATACTAAACATTGCTGCCGACTATAATTTGACAGGAAGCCTCTGGTTTACAGCCGCTATTACTCAGACACATTATCATCCATGTCATCTGTTCACATTTCCAAGCTATAAAACTGGGACGGTTCACAAACATGTCAAACTTCCCATTCGTTATCCGCATAACCCATTTCCCAGATCTGCAAGTTCTTTTTTTTATACTGCTTTTGAAATATCTATTAACCCATACCTTCTGCATTTGTCTTATTTTATTCCATCTTCTATACTGTCAGCGAAGCAATCTTTCTGAAATTTAAACTTGATTATGGCAATCCTAAACTTCATGTTACTGTTTTTCAAATTATATTCAATTCCCTAATCCATCTGCGTTAGAATCACTTGAAGAGGTGTTTTTTTGTTCCGTTTTAGATATTAATATTCATTATTTAGGTAGGACTTCCTCCACACCTTATGGTCCTAAAAGTGACCACGGAAGCTATAATTTACTCAATTCCCAAGGTGAGGTTTATATGGATACATGAGCATGCCAAAGATTTATTATATCCTTTTTAATAAAAACTAAGTGTAGAATATAAAATAATACTCCCTCCCCAAATGCCCCAGTCCTAATCCCACGAGTTTGTGCATGTTACATTATGTGGGGGGGAAAAAAAAAGACAAGACAAAAACAAACAGAAAACAACTTTTACCAATGTGATTAAATTACAAGTCTTAAAATGAGGAGATTACCCTGAATGACACAAGAATCTTTTTAAGAAGGTAGTAGGAGTCAGATTTGGAGAAGGTGATGGGATGACACAAGTGGAAGTTCACCGCTATAATCATTGGCTTTGAAGATGGAAGGGACCAGAAGGAGGAAAACAAAACAAAACAAAACAAAAACAAAAACAGTTTGTCTCTAGAAGACGGAAGGGTAAGAAACAAAAGCTGCAGGAGTTTCTCCTTGGAGCTCTTGGGATGAGACTCCTGCTTTCCTACCAAGCCTTTTTTCCTATGTTCCTCTACATACATTCATGGCTGCTTTTATTTATCTTTTTTCAAAAAACACAATAAAGTTCCTTTTACAAAACACTGTGCTCTATTCTGCTTTCTTCATTCATGCTAGTTCTTTCACCCTCAGTAGTCTATATATATACATTTGTTTTCCAGTATATTTAAAATCTCCTTGTTTTTGAGGATTTACCATAGACATAAGCTAATCTAGAAATCTTCCCTTTTGCTCTTCTAGTGAACTGCTTGACTGGGCCATTTAGGTTTTCCCAATTTTCAGGTTCTTTTTGGTAAAAGTTAGTATCTGGTGTGTTATTGAGAAAGCAAGTCTTCACTCCACCTCTGTCAAAAGTATAAAAGTCAGTTAGGACCAAAGCTCAGAAATTGTCACAAAACATATTCTTGTAAGTTCGGTAAAATACCTTACCTACATAAATACTTCATAGGAGGCAGATGTAACAATATTATGGCAGCAGTTTTAAGCTAATCATCATCAGGTAATTAGTCACCTCAGACAGTTAAATCTTTAATTATATCGGGGGACATAAAACTAAATGGGATCATAGGCTAAGAACACCACTAATAAGAGTGTTGAGCCTTAAGATTTGCCAAATTATTATACCAAGTGTACTTTTATCTTAAATTAATTGCTGGAAAAGTATGGATTGAATTAGCTTATACACAGACTTTTAAAATAAAATTATGTTCATATAATGATTCCCTTCATTAGTGTTTTACAATTTTTGTTGATAGGGCTCATAATTCAGTATAAAAGTAATACTGTATATTCTGCCAAATCATATTTATTACACACCATATGATTATAAAAATTAGTTAGAATGCTATTTTATAATATTGATTAAAATATTATTTCAAGATCACTGATAAGAATAATTTTAGGCTCTTAAGAAAGTAACTGAGAGTATTTGCATATATAAAACAAAAGGATTCCTGAGTTAACCTAGACAAGGAGAAGAATGTATCAAGAAGAAAAGAAAGAGGTGCCTGGGTGGCTCAGTTGGTTAAGAGCCCACTTTGGCTCATGTCACGATCTCACAGTTTGTGAGTTTGAGACCCATGTCAGGCTCTATGATGATAGCTCAGAGCCTGGAGCCTGCTTCAGATTCTGTGTCTCCCTGTCTCTCTGCCCCTCCCTGGCTGATGCTCTGTCTCTCTCTCTCCCTCTTTCTCAAAAATAAATAAACATTAAAAAAATAAGAAGAAAAATAAAGAAGAAAAGACAGGTTAGGGTGCCTGGATGGCTCAGTTGATTAAGTGTCCGACTTCAGCTCAATTCATGACCTTATAGTTTGTAGGTTCGAGCCCCATGTTGGGCCCTGTGCTGATAGCTGAGAGCCTGGAGCCTGTTTTGGATTCTGTGTCTCCCTCTCACTCTCTGCTCCTCCCCCTCTCACACTCTCTGTCTCTCTCAAAATAAATAAACATGAAGAAGAAGAAGAAGAAGAAGAAGAAAAAGAAGAAGAAGGAGGAGGAGGAGGAGGAGGAGGAGGAGGAGGAGGAGGAGGGGAAGGTGGAGGAGGAGAAGAAGAAGAAGAAGAAGGAGGAGGAGGAGGAGGAGGAGGAGGAGGAAGAGGAGGAGGGGAAGGTGGAGGAGGAGAAGAAGAAGAAGAAGAAGAAGAAGAAGAAGAAGAAGAAGAAGAAGAAGGAGGAGGAGGAGGAGGAGGAGGGGGAGAAAAGACAGGTTATGTTGCTTTTGTTATTTGATGGGGAGTTGTTGTTTGTGTGTACTTATATACACTTGTGCATACATGAACTCTGTGTAGAGTGACAGTAACTAAAACCTAGAACACCTTACGGTATTGGTAGCCTCAAAGTCAAGGTAAATGATTATCCTGCTGATGCAAATATTAGCTATTGAATACTTCCTATGTATCAACAACTATGTCAAGTATTCATGAGCAATTCTTAAAATAATTTCTCAAAATAATTCTGTGAAGTAGGTTGCCCAAGATCACATACAGCAGAGATGTAACAACATGTCCTCCAATTTTAGGATCTATAACATTTGCCATTCATTACATGGCCATTGGCTGCCAGTATCCAAGTCAACTTCTGTCATATCCTTATCATTCAACTGGAATGAAGGGAAGTCCTCTGGTAAGGACTTCTGATATTAGCCCATTCACAAGTCATCAAGCAAATGCAGCCAGAGTTGCTGAAACTGGATCTGTCAGACATTCCAAGGATATATAAATGATTTTCCATATATTTCTCTATTGGAACTGTTGGTTTCTAATTAACAGTTTCCCAAATGATACAAAATAATGCACATGTGTTTGCACTGGCCATGACAGAGTAATAAAGAATCAAATTTACACAGCGATTGCACTCAAATTGTTCTCACTGGTAAACCCATCAAGTCAAAGAAAATTTTGACTGTCAGCACCATATTCTGAATGCTCTATCGATAAGAATACCACAATTCAACAATTAACTAAACAATAAATGAACTTACACAGTGTTCAGGATGAATAATGTCTATTAACTCTAAAAGTAAATTTCATATCGATAGACCCCTGTTCTCCAGCTCCAGGGCACATCATTATGAGTAAAAGGGCTGTGGGATAAGGAGCTCGGGAAGACGGTAGAGCAGGAAAACCCTGAGATGACCCCCTCCAAAGTTTACAATCGAATATCATCCAAATATAAATAGGGAAGTGAAATGAACTCTTAATATAAGAAACAAACTGTTACCAGAAAGAAGAGAAGTGGGGGGATGGGTAAAATGGGTGATGGGGATTAAGGATGCACTTGTCATGACGAGCACCAGGTGATGTATGGAATTGTTGAATCACTATAATATATATCTGAAACTAATATAACACTGAATGTTAACTAACTGGAATTAATATAAAATTTTTAGAAAATTCATATCAATGGGTATGTAAGTTACTAATTTACAAATGTATTTACGAATGTGCTAATTACATATGTAAAGCACGCTTCTGAGTATGTGGCAACAATGTTTATGATATTAAGAAACATAAGCACCTATATTTGTGCTTAGATATATAGCTTTCAGAGCATTTGCACATGCCCTTTTATCTTGTCTCTTTAAGAGGGGTCTTTGTTTCTCCAGATGGCAATGGAAGTTTTATAGGATCATATAGAAATTGCTTACATTTCTGTCTGTATATTCAAGTCATGATAAAATTCATTTTGCAAAACCGAACACATTCTAAGGAGTCTTATTATAGTTGGGGAAATTATCCTAAATATAAAATCAAAGAAGTTTGGCTTCATAGAAATTAGGATAAAGCCCTAAAATAAGTTTAGTACAACATATGACCCTCAAATATTCATATTTGACTTCTACTAGAATATTTTTGAAGGGAAAACACTGCGTGTCTATACAGAACTGCAAAATCAACAACTTCACATATGGTCAGTTCTCATTATTTTCAGTTAGGTATGATCTATAAAATCTCCATGAACAGTGAATTAGTAAATATTGAACCACTGTTCCAATTGCCTCCTTTTCTTACTTACACATTTATATATCATGTTTTGTGGTGGCAAGGGCAAATTCTTCTATTTTTACTGGATTCTGAATGTACATTGTAGATTGAGTTCTCCAAACACAGTGGCTGAGACAGAATTTGGGGTGTTAATTTAATGTGTTGAACTGTGATGTAGTCCCGACCAAAAGACTGACCAATTCCGGGAGGAGTTCCTGTTCTACAAGAAGGAAAAATGGACAGTCGTTTACTTTGCTCAGTCACCAGGTGCTGGATGCTTAGGACCTGTGTGGCCTTGAGGAAGTGCTTCCTCTTCAGAGGTGGACACCAGTAGAAGGACCATCCACTGTCTGCCTTCCCCACAGCAGGGCGTCAGAGCCTTCCTTTTTTGACAATTTGCCTGGCACATCCTTTGCCCACAATAATGGGTGATTTATCTTTCCCCTTTAAATATATAGGGAAGTCAGTGCATATAAGAAAAGATTTCCTTCATTGCCACGTCTTATTAGAGATACTAGGAATCCTAAAATCTCATTGGAAGGCCATGGTGTATAAAAAATAGTTTTAAGTAAATACTTGCAATTATTGGCATGTATGAACATGAAAATATGACAAACCATTCTGAACTTCTTTGTACCTAATTTTTAAAATATCGATTTAAAATGCTTCTTTTGTAAAGATATTTGTTCATAATAATTCAGTACTGGAACATTTTAAAAGATTAAAGAGGACACTCTTTTGAACTGTTTCTATTTTGTCTTTTGTAAAAAGCTAGCAAAGAAAACTGTTCCTGTAAACTTGCAAAGTCCTTCATTTTCCAAAGCAATCTGTCCAACTAGAATGCCATCCATCTGTGCAGGCTAGTTGATTCATTTCTGTTTGGGACTTCATTCCTGCAAAACACCTGTACTATAATATGTGCTTAATAATTTCCACTGATTTTCAAGAAAAATTTGCATCTCTAAAATCTTCATGCTGTCATAAAATTGTCAGTTTCCCTTCTTATTATCGTAAAAGATGTCCTAGAGTCAATCCATGTTTTAGAACTGTCATGTCCATGGATATGTACAGTGGTCCAAGAAGGAAAAAATGTGTTGGCAAAATGAAACCATATCTCATAAAAGCCATGTTTATATATTGTGAGCCAAGAATTTTTAAGATGGTACAATTTGGACACCTGCAAAATATGGATGAAACGTTTTATTTTCAGAATGCTACTGTTTGTGTAATGTGACTGTTGTCGGGTAAGGCCAATGGCCAAATTTTACATGCCTTGGGCCTAGGCTACTTATAAGTCACGGAAGTGTATTCAGTTCATATTATCACATGGAATAAACTCTTGGCATTTTTTATTGTGCTGTCGCATCAGTGTTTTAGGTTAATTTTCATAATTTTATGATAAAGATGTACCTATAGATGTTTTTAAGAGAACCTATAAAATCTTAATATTCACATGCTATTCATAGAGCTGTTTTCCTGCTTCGTGCAATTTTCCTGTACTCTTGTATTTTCGCTTATTTTTACAACCAAGTCTTTTCACTTGTTTCACAAACCAAAGCAGCAGAGTTTAAATTATTTTCTCAAGGAGCTTAAAAATTATAAATGGGCTTTAAATTATTGAAAATTAAAATTAAACTATTCTAACTAAAGTTCATCTGCACCAACTCCTTTAATTATAGATGAAATTTTTTTTTGAAAATTCATAAATGAAAAGTTTATTTACCTTTAAATTTCTTTTTTTTAATTCTATTTCACTTTTTTTAAATAATTTATTTTCAAATTAGTTTTCTCAAAGACTAAGAACAAACTGAGGGTGAGGGGGGTGTGGGGGGGAGAGTGGGTGATGGGCATTGAGGAGGGCACTTGTTGGGATGAGCACTGGGTGTTACATGGGAACCAACTTGAAGATATTTGAAATCAAGGCTTTATACCTACTGAGTGAAGTAACTCACTATAAGATCAGAGCTGAGGATAAATCCAGATATCCTTATATTAATTTCATTATTCTTTCCTCTAAACCATACCTCTACTACTTATTTTTTGAATTTAATAAGAGATTATTTTAATATTTTTACATTTTTCAGCTTTATTGAGATTTAAGTGGCATATAACGTTGTGTAAATTTAAGGTATACAATGTGTTGATGTGAGACACTTATGTACTGCAAATTGATTAATGTCACAGCCTTAGCTAACACCTCCATCATGTCACATAGTCACCGGTCAGTTTTTGTGTGTGTGTGTGTGTGTGGTAAAAATATTTAAGATCTGCTCTCTTAGTGACCTTCAGGTATATAAGACGGTATTATTAACTACGATCGCCATGTTTTACCTCAGATCCTCAGAAATTATTCATCTCATAACTGGAAGTTTATACTCTTTGACCCACTGCTCCTCCAACCCCAAGAAGTTTATTTTCCGCCCCCACCCCCAGCCAAGCCCCAGGCTACCACTATTCTACTTTCTATTTCTATGAGTTTAGCTTTCTTCAGATTCCACGGAGAACTGTGGTCATTTAGTATTTGTCTTTCTCTGACTTACTTCACTTGCCTAATGCCTTCAAGGTCCATCGGCATTGTCACAGATGTCAAAATTTCCCTCTCTCTCATGGCTAAACAATATTCCCTTGTACATATTATACCACATCTTCTACCCATTTGTCCACTGAGAGACATTTACGTTATCTCCATAGTGTAGCTATTGCAAATAAGGTGGCAGTGAACAATGGGATGCAGATATCTCTTTGAGATCCTTTTTCATTTTCTTTGGACATATACCTAGAAGTAGGATTGCTGGATCATATGATATTTCTATTTTTAATATTTTGAAAATTCCTTAATCTGTTTTCCATAGTGTCTGTGACAATTTATATTCCCAACAGTGCACAAGCATTTCATTTTCTCCACATCCTCACCAATGCTTTTTATCTCTTATTTTTGATGATAGCCGTTCTAACGGCTGTGAGGTGATACCTTATTGTGGTTTTGACTTGCATTTCCTTGATAATCAGTAATTTTGGGTATCTTTTCATGTACATGTTAGTCATTTGAATGTCTTCTTTGGAAAATGCATCAGTTCTGCACATTTTAAAAATAGGATTGTTTGTGGTGCACCTAGGTGGCTCAGTCGGTTAAGTGTCCAATTCTTGGCTTCAAATCAGGTCATGATCTTGCAGTTTTGTGTTTGAGCCCCATGTTGGGCTCTGCACAGACAACGTGGAGGCTCTCCCTCTCTTTCACTGTCCGCACTCACACTGTCTCTGTCTCACCCAAAATAGATAAATTTAAAATAAAATAGGATTGTTTGTTTTGTTTGCTTTTGTTTTCTATTGAGCTGTATGCATTTTTTATACATTTTAGATATTGATGTCTTATTAGATAAGTAATTTGCAAATAGCTTTTCCTGTTCTGCAGGTTGCCTTTTCATTTTGTTGAAGTTTTCCTATGCTATGAAGAAGCATTTTAGTTTGGTGTAGTGCCACTTACTTACTTTTGGAGTCATATACAAAAAATCATTTCCAGACCTACATCAAGAACCCTAACCTCTATATTTTCTTATATGATTTTTTTTTATTCAGGCCTGCTATTTAAGTCTTTAATTCATTTTGATTAGATATTTATGTGTAGTGCAAGACAAGGTTCTAGTTTCATTTTTTTCTTTTTGCATGCAACTGTCCAGTTTTCTCAACACTAATGAAAATAAACTCCTTTCCCCAATGTATACTCTTGGCTCTTTGTCATAAATTAATTGACAATATATGTATGGTTTTATTTTTGGCTCTCTATTTCTGGGTTACATTGATCTATGTGTCTATTTTTATGCTAATAGAATATGGTTTTGATTACTATAGCTTTGAAATATAGTTTGAAATCGGGGCATACTTCCACTACAAACAAGGAATGAAAACATTAATCCAGTTTGATAAGGAATATATCATCTTCTTTTGATAGGGAAATGGAGAGTGATAGTATTTCAGTTTTTAAAATGTGGAAATTGAATCATATTCTAGATTTGTTGAGAACTGAATGTGTTTACATGAAAGAAAAGTGGTGAAAATAGAAAATCAGTCTGTTTGTATTTCTATTTTCTATATACGACAGTAACAATTTAATAGGATAAGAATTTGTTTGAAGATGGAAGTTTATCATGTTACAAACTTCAGCCCTCTGTGTATATTCATGAAGAAAGTCAATTTGAGGGTTTCTAAGGCTACAGAGCTAGTTTTGACAAACTGTGAATCTGTTCATGTTTTTTAATCCTAGTCCTGTTTATCACCTACTCCCACACTGCTTACATGCAAGAAAATCTTCACTTTCAAGAAGACAAGCTACTTGTGTGTTGGTCTCAGTCTATGGAGAACCAATATCTTGGTGGGACTGGCCCTTTTGGTTCTTATTATGATTGCAAGAGACCTTCAACAATACCCAGGAAACTTTGAAAGAGACAAGGTTTATTACTTACAGTCATAGATATTACATGGCACAGTTGAGGCCACACAGCAAAGTCTAGGGAGAGTGCAAGTGAGTGCATGGGTCCTGGGTTCTGCTTTTATCTGGGCCCAGGGTGGGAGCCTAGGTTTTGCAGGCTCACTGTTTATTGGTGAATTTAAAACATGAGAGGGGGAATTTGAAGCACAGGAAAAGCAAAAACAAACAAACAAACAAACAAAAGACCCAACGATGACAACAAAAAAACCCACGAATGACCCAAAAGATCTCTTGCTAAACTCAACCAAGCCCTCTAAAAAAAAGGAACCTGAAAGGTTTGGGTTTAGAACTAGGAGGAGATGGTTCTTTATCTAGTTTTGTGGTTGGCAATGTGTTTATTTGAAATAACCATCTTTAAAGTGGATGGCTAGGCAATCAAGGCAATGAAAGCTTCAGTCTGGCACTTGTATTACAAAAAAGAAAAGAAAAACCACTGCCAGGTCTTACACTGCAGTTAGAATAGAGGGAGAAAAGAGTTTATATATCCTTGAAAGCCATAGTGGTACTGACAACTGGAGGAGAGATAATTCACACATGTTAAGTTTTATAAACAGGGCAGCCCATGACTGCCTTCCATTCCCCCGAACTCTTTCTGTGTCACTTAGTGTTCACTTAGCCACCTCTCTCCTGACTTAATCCTTCATTATCTGACCTCAGACCAGGACCTACCCAATTTTTGAAAAAATCAAATATTCTGAAACAGAATATCTCAAGAGTACATAGTTGAGCATGCACTTTTTGGCTTCAGTAAGGAGATATGGGTTATCATATCAACAATCACTTGCTGAGCAACAACCATATACATTTACTGTGTATGAGAGAAAGGGACGGACTTTAATGGCCACACTAGTTACAGACTGGATCTTGTCAAAATATTAAAATCCATAGTGGATCTTGTGAACTTCCTGGATCCTGCAGTGCCTGAGACTCCTCATTGTCAGAAAGCTTGAAGATGAGGGCAACACTTTGTCAACAGAAATTGATCATCAGCTATTGTAATGAGTAAAAATAGGAGTAAGAGACTTTCTTAAATTTCTTGACTAAATAATTAACTGAGGAGAGATCCACGTGTACCTATGTCTTACTTGAAAAATATAACACAGTGCATAATTATAAAGATAATAGCTAAGGGCTCCTGGGTGGCTTAGTCATTTGAGCATCTGACTTTGGCTCAGGTCATAATCTCGTGATTCATGGGTTTGAGCCCCGCATCAGGCTCTGTGCTGGCAGCTCGGAGGCTGGAGCCTGCTTCAGATTCTGTGCCTTCTTCTCTTTCTGCCCCTCCCCTGCTCGCACTCTCTCTCTCTCTCTCAAAAATAATAAATAAACATTTAAAAAATGAAGATAATAGCTAAAATGATTGAGATTTGCTATATGCATGCTATGCATGCTATAGCATATAGCTATATACATATGCTATATGTATGTTGCTAATTTAGATACATTCTTCTGCTTAATAGTTGTGAGAACCCTTAGAGATAGTTATTATTAATAAGTCATTTAATAGATTAGAATCTGAGACTTAGGAAGGATAAGCAATTTGACCAATGCCATAGAGATGTCAGTAGTCAAAACAATATCACACCCTAGCATCACACTGTCAAGTATCATGTCATGTTGTTTCATATACCACTGCCTAAGACTATGCCTTAAAAATGGTTTTATCTATATGAAAACGCTCCAGACTTTCAATCCTCTTCAGGAAGTACCAGTATTAAACAGTTTCACTGTAAACTTTTCCTCCTTTTGCTCCTAATTAGAAATTAAAATTGAAATATCTTCCATTCTTCATTTCTTATTGTGCTCTGGTCAAATATAAGGGTAAACTCATCAGATAGAGTACCTCGTATAGAACTTATTAAGTTCTAAACTTTCATGTATCTTGATTTCAAAATTTAAAACTCCATGTGTCTGTATTTGCAAAATTTCCAAAGGCAGGAATTACTCAAAATCCTCCACCACTCTGGCAAGAACAGGAAGAAAAATTGAACCTCCATCCATTAAAATCATTTAGTAGCCAAGAACCATACCTCTTGTAATATAGAGTTTTCCGTACCAGGGTCACATTTCTGAAACCCAGTTGTTTGTGCAACCTATGTTTCTATTTCGAGCTACAGACCACAGCTACTATTTAGTGTTATCTGGGGAAAAGGTAGACAGGAAAGTACAAGAGCAAAATGTGAAAGGATTTTTAAAGAAACTCATGCATTTTGAGACAATTAACCTTGGTCTAAGTAACATGCCAGTTCTGCTCCCGTAGTAGCCATTTTTTAGATAACCTTATTAATTTCTCATTCTTCCTGGGTACAGCTGTGAGTAGGTCATATACTCTGATATCCTTCTATTGTAAGGTGACCGGTATAAAAATGCACATCTTAACTGAGCTGAGACAAAGAAAGAATCATTAACTTCAGGCTTCTGAAGCTGTAAAATGTGAAATTTGATCAAGTTACGCCATGAAAATATGGGAATTAAGAAAGGTATTTTTTTCAGAGAGAGAAGAATAAATCAACTCAGGCCACAAAGAACTATTCAACACTAGGTAACAACTGCTTTTTGATGCCCAACTGGATCTGTACTCATGAATTTTGTAGGATGGTTCTGAGCCTTAATAATGAATTTCTCCTTTCTGTCTAGCTTAGCTTAGTGCTGCTTTTGTTATTTGCAACCAAAGACATCTCTGGAAATAGCTACTTACTTAGCTACAACCTCGAGTACAGTCCTTAACCTCTCTAAATCTCAACTTATTCATAGATTTACCTTCTTGTATGGTTGTAACAATTAAACCCAATAATTTATGTATATTTCCAAGCAAGATACCTGGCCTAAAATAAGACTCAGATAATGGTGTTATCATTTACCCAAACAAAACAAAACCACAAATAACATTTTTTTTTTACTTATCCTTGGTGTGGTCTTGAGCCTGCGTTTAAGAAAAAGGGAAGGATTTTCTGCTCTATTCCAGGGACTTCTCACCTTTAGGTATCTCAAATGCCAACAGGGCAAAAGATTTAATAAAATACCATTACTATTTGTTATCATTTGGTCCTTAAAATGTATTTTAAAAACTTACTATAAATGTCATTAGTTAACAATTATTTGTGTAAATTTTTCTTATCTCTAAAGAACAGTAGATGTTAAAATTGAAAAATACTCTATTTCTGTTATATTTTTGAAATATTATACAACATATTTAATAGCATGATGCATAATTTAGTATTATGTAATTTTATATGGTTACTACTTGAAGAGAAAAAAAGACTCACATGAGATTTTATTTACTGGTTTTGTATTGTAACAACTGGCCCAAAGTTGAAAATAATAAGTTTATTAATTCTGTAGAAAATTCCTTTACAATAAGTATAATTCATTATAAAGATATTCTGTGGATGAGTAGGTTTTATTTGCCTGGGGTGATATATTTCTAATGTTTTCTCCATGAACAAATTTCTAAAGATTTCAAGGTGTTATTATATAAGAATAAAAATGATGGGTTACAACAATGGCAGAATTCAACGTGTCAGAGATATTTTTAGTGCCTGGAGCACACAAAATTCAAAATTGTACAAGATCAGCTCTAGTTGCAATAATAATAATATTAATCATTATCTGTGCTTTTTTTTCCCCTAAATCCATGAGTCACTTCAACAGGATTGGGTAGAAAGATGGATCAGTGGACATTTTTATAAATGTTCGGCCACTTAGTCAGAGGTCAGTTATATTCCACAGAATGGCTCTCACTGGACCCGCTGCAAAAGGAACATTAAAAAATCTCCCTGCCGACTGGTCCACTTATCTTCTCACCTTTAGGAAAGAATTTTGTGTTACAGTCCTTTTCCCACATTAAAAAAGCAGATTTTTATTGACGGTTATTTTCAATGAATAAGGTATTGCCTTTTTCGCATGGGGAGGAGAGGTGGGGGTACTTTCCTCAATGTCAAAATCAAAACGTACATTTCAGAAACCTTAAAAATCTCAAGGTGAGAGCCCTGGAAAGATGCTGTGAGTCTTCACCTTGGACTACTCTTTGTCCTTCCTTTTTCCCTTTTGTCAGATGATGGATTCGAGACGTGCTATGAGGATGGAAGAGGGAAATTATTTCTCTGAGCTCAAAGTATAATTTAAGCTACTGCTGTCTGTACTTCCAGAAAGTTCTCAAATAGTTAAGAAATAGAGTGGTCTCCATTGAAGGTACAGAAATACAAGTTAAAGATTTGGTCTTGATTTCTACGCAAAAAGAAGCACATTTCCTTTCTGTGTTAAAATATTGTGTGGATTATAAATTATTTCATAATTTAAATAAACCTGTTTTTCAAATATGCAAGGTCTGTTTATTCAAATACATGTTATTTACCATCTATTTATTCATGACTTCTAATTTTAGTATTCTATACAAATATATATTATTGATATATTTATTTAACCTCTTTTTCATATATAAATATGATGTATACAAAGCAAACATTTCATTGCTACATTTGAAGTTTCTCTGAAATTATTTGGCAAAAAAATCCAGCAGATGTTTCTTAATCCTGTCTTGGAAACTGATATGGGCTTAAAGTAAAAGCCCCAAATTCATGTACTGAAGCTCTAACTCACAATGTGACTGTATCTGGAGACAGAGCCTTTAGGTATTAATTACAGTTAAATGAATAACAATTCATAATAATATCATAATTAATAATAATAAGGTTAAATAAAATGGAACCCTTTCCTTCTCTTTCTCCCTGTCTCCCTCCCTTTCTCTTGCTTTCCCTCTCCCTCCCTCTCTCTCTCCTCCCCTCCCATCTCTCTCAGCCCACAAAGAAAAGGCTTTGTGATAACCTAGCAAGAAGACAGCTGACTGCAAGCTGGGAAGACAGTTCTCACCTGGAACCAAAATCAGCCAGCACCTTGATCTTGGACTTATGTCCTCCAGAAATGGTTCTACTATTTATACCACCCAGCCTATGGTATTTTGTTAGGGTAGCCCATGTTCACTAATACAGAACATAAGCTAAAAAGAATAATCTGGAAGGTCATACAAACAAGATGTTCTTTCTGCAATTTTTACATAAATGAGGTGTGGGGATACTTATATTTTGGAAATATTTTGTTAATTCTACTTCATATGCTTTGCTACTTACCTCTAATCAAGAAATGTAAATCTGAATCTAAGTTTTATGTTTATTTTTCTTCTTTAAAATGTTGTGTTTTAATTACTAGATTCAGCAGTTTATATATACATATATTTATATGTATACATACATTAAAATATGTTATTTTATTTTTTAAAAAGTTTTTATGTGTTTAATTGAGAGAGAGAGACAGTGTGAGCTGAGGATGGGCAGAGAGAAAGAGGGAGAGAGGCTCTCAAACAGGCCCTGCACCATTAGCATAGAGCCCAACATGGGGCTCAAACCCATGGACCACGAGATCATTACCTGAGTCAAAATCAAGAGCCAGACGCTCAGCTGGTGAGCCACCACATACTCGTGTACATATACAGTTTAATCACCTACTTTCTAGTTTAAAAAAATCGAGAGTACAGAAAAAGATATATATATTTTCTATACTAACATAAAGCATATTGGACATATATATGTTTATTTTAAAAGGTGAGTTAAAATTTAAACAGTTCTACTCATTTCTTTCATCACCCTAATAGTTACCTTATACATCTCAAATCCTAGGGCATCTACGTCCTATTCAAGACCACTGAACTAACATGTGACTCATTAAAACTTATAAAAGAAAAGTCTTGTTTCACATTATACATCTCTTCAAATAATTAAATTATTTTAGTACGGCGTAGGGTATACAAGATATAAGAACTGATACTTATACTTATACTAAAACTACTGTCTCTTTCCTTCCAAGTATAGTCTCCCCACACATGACTGTCTTCAGAATTTGTGAAAGTTCACATATTTTTACTTTTGGAATTGAGTACTGTCAACCTAAGAAAACCTGTTTACATAACTTTAGGTACAGTTTTAAATTTAAAGTTGTTTCCAATTATGTCCCTGAGCCCATTTTTCTTTATATAGTTAGTGTAGCCTGTGCAAGTATATCACAGAGGCACAAATCTTCATTGGGTCATGAGAATGAGAGAGCAATGAGACCAATGTGTGGCATCTAAATACTCAGCATAGGAAGGAGTCACCAAACTAACCATAAATTTATTTTTTTAAGTTTTAGAAATAAGACATAATAATAAATACTTATGAGAGCTCTGGATTTATTATTTTGCTCCTGAAAACAGTTGGCCCACTGAATCAAATTATGTAATTTTATATTATTTTGGATTTAAAAAAATTAAAGAGCAATCAATTCATTACTCATGTGTCTTCGAAATTGAACATGTTACCGTGTTCTGTGTATTTGAATTCTGGTCCTCAAACTTTTGAGCTGAATCATATCATAAATCAGAGCACCCCCACTATTTTTATGAGTTTTATGGCAATAAATGATGTTGTAGAGAATTTATGAGGGCAAAATCTCCACTAACTACATAGTTATTGCCTTTCCAAAGGAATAAATCGTAGTTACCTGAGACCAGAAGTATGAAGTTCTCGACACCAAAGAATTCATAACTGACGGGCACAGTCCGAAGGTCTTAATCATAGGTGGATGTTTTCTGGGTTGTAAAATGTACAAATTGGCCAGAGAAGGAAGATTAATAGAGCTCCTCAAGTGGTCAAGCCAAATACACCCCTGGCTGGGAATGCAGTACCCCAGGAGTGGATTTGGATCCCCTTCTTACTGAATAAACAGTGGTGTTCAGGCTCCTTACATAATCGGTCTTTTATTTTACATATTTGTTTGCTTAACTTGGAACCAACAAGTTAGTTGGCATTAAGCACAGTAAAAGTATGTTAAATGATCTGATGTTTCCTTATGCCCACATGCACAAACACTTACATAAACACATTTACAGATGTGTTCATAAAACACATTTATATCAACCATACACAGTTGTATGTGTGGCATCTAAATAAATATTCATTTATACTCAGGAAAAGGGTAATGCTTTTCTTCTGCTATCCAGCCAATTTGAGTAAATTCATAAGATTACAGAATTCCTTGTTCTAGTTTTGTTGAAGTCTTTTGAATCTGCATTTGCGAAGAGGCTTTGCTACCCAAATATAGAGATATATAATGCGTAATCTGAAAAAGCACAACTTACTCAGCTGAATTAACACATGTAGAGGGTGATATAAATTTTAATGTATAATTGCAGAATGGGTCAGTTTTAACTTCATTTAGCCACATCCTAAAAAGCTTACCAGAGTTTTAGTTATCCCTCTCAGCCTCTGAGATTCATAAATATTGATTCAATACAGAGCATTGGCTACATTTTGTACAATATGCAATAATAATCTTAGACATGATTAAGTCGAAAGTATGTTGGGAATGCATTTTTAAAATATTTTGAAACTTAATTTTAAATAAGCAATATTACGCAGAGGCAATAAAATCTGTATCATCTTTCTATCTCTGCCATTCAGAACACCCCTTTCCACTGATAAATTTTCCTGTGTGCTCATAGATTTTCATAGATAATCCCTGCATATTCTACTATATACATAAAAATAATACATTTTCACTCAAATGATAACAAAGTGTATATACAAATGTAATGGAGTATAATTACTGTTCCAAATCATGCTTTTTTAATTCACAGTTTTACTTATATTTTATAGATTATTCTTTTTTTTTAATATTCATTTAATTTTGAAACAGAGAAAGACAGAGCATGAGTGGGGAAGGGGTAGAGAGAGAGGGAGACACAGAATCCGAAGCAGGCTCCAGGCTCCGAGCTGTCAGCACAGAGCCCCACACGGGGCTCAAACTCACAGACTGCGAGATCATGACCTGAGCCGAAGTCGGACGCTCAACCGACTGAGCTACCCAGGTGCCCCAGATTATTCTTATGAAACATACAGAATTGGCACATTTTTTAATGGCTACTAATATTATGTTTAATAAATGCTCAATTATTACTAAAGTCACTTGATATTCTAACTTTAGATCATTATGAGGGTTTTGTAAATACTGACAGTGCAGTAGTTTACATGCCCATTTCACGAATATAGGAGTTTCCCTAAATGCAGATCATAGGGGATGTTATATTCTTAACCTTGCTAGACATTACCAAATTGTATCTCACAGTTTGACTCAATTTACAGATTGGTTGCTTGTTTATATGTATGGGTGCCAATTTTTCCATACTCTCAGTACTTGAGTTTTGTTAATTCAAAGCTGAATTCCTTGGAATCCTGTCTTAAGTTTTCTACACCACTGCCAGCTCTAAATTATAGACCTATCCAGTGAATTTTAAGTATGTCTGTTTTAGGATGTAAGTAGACTATCTGTACAATTTTAGTGCCTAATTGTCATGTATTATTCCATAATTTATCTCTCATATACCTATCTTCCAAACCAGTGTAGTTTTTTTTAAGCCAGTGTTTATAGAAGAATATTTTATATTTATATCCTTAAAACTAAATATAACATTAAAAGGTTATATGAGTGAACAGTCTTGATTTATAATTCAAATTTAACTGGTTGAACATCAATATTTGGAATCAAATGTATAGATATCAGACATATTTAAAAAGTATTAATAAAGATATTGAGCAATCTTGAATATTGCTAGTGCTAATAGAGACTTAATAGTGTTAGAGTCAGTTTAAAGACTTCTCTTCCATTGTCAGATTTTTCTGAACATATTATATAATGGGTTTCACATTTGCTTCTTATATATGCCTGATTTTACAACAAACCCTATATAAAGATTTTTAAAAGGGAATTTATAGCAAATGAAAGACAATAAGGAAAGTTATTATAGTTAAATAAAATATGTCATACATGCAAAGTGTTTGTTTACAAACAAGAATATCAACTGTTTAGTAGTTGGGAAACAATTTTAAAGTGGTTTATAAATTAATGTGATGGTGGTTTGGTGCTTATGTGCAGGTATTATATTTTATTTAACTGGGGATTTTGAGTTCACATTGCCCATTATAATTCATTCTATTTGGGAAGAACTTGTGATTTTGCAGGAACATATCATTGTCTTTAAGTGAATGAACACTCACATACATATGTACAGAGAATATAAGTGGGTACTTCTTTGAGAGCCAAGCTCAGGGACAGAGGACAGTAGTTCCACACCTTTGAAGCAATTACATTCACATACTCAGAACAAATCATGCTGGTCTTAGTAAATATGGTCAGAATACACCTTGAAAATAGAATACTATCAAATTCCTCCAACAATTTTCCCAAGTCTCTCTCAAATAAACCAGCTACCGATGTCTATGATGTGTGTGTCAATGTCATATCTAACATTGATCTCTGTGATTTCATTGCAAAACAACTATGTGATTGCCGGATAATTTTCAACAGCAAAAATGCATAATTTCTTTAATGAAACAGGACACAGACTTGCCAGGAGAATTATGTAATGCAAGAGAATAGAGAAACTCAGGTTCACAAAATGTTGCAGAATTGATGATAATGCTTCACTCATGAAGATGAACAACTTTGCTTCACCATTCTTAAAGGAGTTTCCATATTACCCTGTTCTTTACCCCTGCCCCATCTCACAGCTCATGCATGTGTGTGCGTGTGTGTGTGCGCGCGTGTATGTTCTATTTTATGTGCCTTTGTGGCAAATAATTGGTGTAAAATGTTCTCAGAATATTGCTGAGTTTTTACTGTAACCAAATTCAGTTCATGAAGTAGTCTAATTTAGGGCCAATACTCATAGATCGATAATCTTAAATACATTGGCATAAATACCTTTTGACATGCTAAATAACAAACAAACTAAACTAAACTGTTACTCTTTTAATGTGATGAGATAATGCATTTGAATATTAATAATTATTTTTGCTACTGGTATTTTTAGAGGCCCATAATCCATCATCTTTCTCAGAAGGTTGCCCTGAGTAAGAAATGGCACAACAAAACAAGACAGGCAAGAAATTATTTCCTTTCTTGATTTAGAATTTTAAAGTATAATATTTTAATTAAGGAAATAATTTATGTTCAGATGCAAATATTTGATTCAATGTCAAAGTTACATTCTGAGAGCTTGTTTCCCCTTGGGTTGGAAAGGGTTTTATGGATTAAGGGAGTGGGCCAGGAAAACATTCAATGGGCTCCTGAGAAAGACAGACAGATAGAATGCTGTGTCATATAGCTTCTCTCCAAGTCTTGACTTGGAGGATGGGGAGGGAGGTTAAATATTTTAGATAGATTTTTCAAGATCTGAGAGCATAGAGGCCAAGTCTCTCCACAGTAGAGTTTGGGAAAAAAACAAGGTCCTCTGAGCTGCCTAACATTATCACCAAGTGCAGAGGTCTAGAAAAAATTGTGTTTATATATATATAAAGAGAGGAGATGCCTGAGTGGCTGAGTCGGTTAAGCATCCGACTCCTGAAATCCATTCGGGTCATCTCGAGCCCTGAGCTGGGCTCTGTGCTGACTGCTCAGAGCCTGATAGGGATTCTCTCATCCTCTCTCTGCCCCTCCTCTGTTTGTATGTACATGTGTGTTCTCTCTCTCTCTGTCTCTCATTCTCAAAATAGACAAACAAACAAACAATAAAAAAAAAGAAAGAGACAAACCAATAAACAGACTCTTAAATATAGAGAACAGACTGTTGATGACCAGAGGGGAGGTGGGTGGAGAGATGGATGAAATACCTGGTGGGGATTAAGAATACGCTTACCATGATGAGCAGTGAGTAGTGTGTAAACTGTTGAATTACTATATTGTACACCTGGAACTAATGTCACACTGTTAACTATATTGGAATTAAAATTAAAAACTTAATTAAAATATTAAATCAAGGCAACATGTCTTGCATATCTGAATTTATAGGTTTAAATTAGATTTAGAGAGTATTTTACAACACACGAAAAAAAAGATTAACAACTAAACATTTTATAAAGATATATGGTAATTTCTAACTAAACACATTATTCATTTGAATGTAGTGTGAACAAAATGGCTCTAGAAGAATTAGTCTCTTCTGCAACAATGGTAATCAAGATTACCCATATCAAAGGACACTCAATAATAAATGTCCTTGTTTGGCTTATACACTGATTTGTTTACCATAAAGAACATAATGTAGGAAATGAACTATGATCTGCGTTGTGGTGGTTATAGAGTAGAAAATACAGTTTCACTCCTTAAGTAATGTGTCTGTGTTTGCATCCAAATAAATACCTGCTTATCAACATGATTTAACAAATTCTAATAAGGTGAAATGAGATAAAGAATCACCACATCTTATAACAGCCTTCTTGGAATATTTCACTTCATTTATTCTAATTTCAAAGGGATGCTGTTCAAGGGATTCTCAAAAGCAAAAACATACTGGCAGGAAATTCTAACTACCTCAACATTCCAAGGGAACTGTTTATTTCTGTCATAATGTTGAAATAAAGTAAGATGTGCATGTATGACTAATATATTTTGGAATTTTACTGTTTTTAAAATCTTTCATAATCCACATAGAAAAACATATTTGAAAAAAAAGTTAAATAATTATTTGAAAAAGTTAAGAATTAATATTGGAGTGGTATTTGGACTTATAATAAGTAACATTTGCATTAAAATTATTGCCTAGGGGCGCCTGGGTGACTCAGTTGGTTAAGCTTCTGGCTCTTGACTTTGGCTCGGGGCATGACCTCGCAGTTTGCGAGATCAGTGCAGAGCCTGGTTGGGATTCTTTCTCTCCTTCTCTCTCTCTCCTTGCCCTTCTTGTGCTCTCTCTTTCTCTCCCTCTTAAAATAAATGAATAAAATTTAAAAAAATAAAAAAAATTCCCTAAAACAATAAGGGACATTTATAACACTCATATATGCCTTTATTTTTATTTGTTCTTAATTCATTAAAGAAGATTCTCAAGAAGGAATTGATTTGAAACTGTTGTCTGAAATCTAAATGATAACCTACATGGAGGTAATTATGCAAGTACAAATATTCTGTCAGATGGTATAAATGTTATATAGTTGGAGAAAAGACATAGAAACCTATGATTTAAAGATGACAGTATATCATTGTGTTTTGCTTCTACTTGCATCTTTTCACATAATATTCTTCAAATTGTAGAGCTGTAAGAAATAACCACCGTGTAGGTCAAGGTTATATTCCCAGAAATTGAATCACTTCTAACTGAAACATGGCATATAATGTGAATGAAATTGTCTTGGTGTCACAGTTCATGAACTGTATACTTTCCTTATGTCTACAAGTGGAAGGAAACTAAATGTTTTGTTTCTGAGCTTTTGCCTAAAGGAGAAGCACAGATTTTTTTTGACACCTCATTTCAGCAAAACATCAATGACTGACATTTTTGTCCTAAAATATAGATTTGTTTTCCCTAATATACAGACTTTTTAGAATTTTAACAATAAATGGTATCTGCATTAACTCTGATCTTGTAAATCAGTAAATATATCCTTAGAATGTTAAATGCAGATTTACTTCAAATATATTTTACATTTATTATTAATTAATTTTATCTTCATAAAGGAAGAATCATCTCAAGATGAAAGATTGGCTTAGGCAGTATTGGTTCTCTTTTGTAGATTTTAAATATTTTTAGAAAAATCTATTTAGAATTGTTAAATATACAAGATTACCTCTTCGTATTGTTCTTGAAGCCTTTAAATGAAAAACCTGACATCAAATCTTTGATAGGAACAAAGGATCAACATGCATATATCTTAAGTGTAATGAAAGTGATTACAATTTTTGCTCAATTAGGTAATATGAATTCTATAGTTAATCTTATATGTGGAAAAGAGTAACGTAAAAGAATCCAACCTATAACAAGGAGTTATTAAGCATAAATTTCCTTAGAAAATAATAGACTATAAAGTACATTTTAAAAATCCTCAGAATAATAACTTACAAAATGAATCTATAATACTTATTAAGCTATATTAACTTAATACATTTATTTTTAAATAATAAATTTAATTATAAAATATAAATGTCTTTATATTTATCTTGCATCATGTAAGATAAATTAAAATATAGCATATTCAGAGCTTTAGAAACTTACATTTGACCCAAACATCTTAATAGCAAATGTAAAACAGATTTCTTTTTTTCAAAATTTAACATATAGAAACTAAACATATTTACATCACATTAATTATTTTAAGTGTATTTATTTATTTTGAAAGAGAGACTGTGTGAGTGAGGGAGAGGCCAAGAGAGAGAGAATCCCAAGCAGGTTCTGCATTGACAGCACAGAGCCCAGTATGGGGCTGAAACCCACAAACCCCAAGATCATGACCTGAGCTGAAATCAAGAGTCAGACGCTTAATGGACTGAGCCACCCAGGTGCCCCTGCATCACTTTAATTTATACTTTGTTATATAAATAGAGGAATAATTTATTCATATCCACTCTCTAAAAAATTGCCAAATGTTATATTTTAAAAAATACACACTAGAATTAAAATTTATATTAGTTAAAAAACTTAGGTTGTTTTAAAATTATATCTTAGGGCAACATTATAATTAATAATTAATTATTTTGGTTCAGAGTGTAGAAGACCATATTAGCAACTGGACAATTTTGCAAGTGTTGCATTTTAGAAGTTTCAGTGACTTCAGGAGGTATACCTACAATGGCCAACTTTCATATCTACATTCGAATATCAGCCCCTCCTCATCTAGAAAAGCTATTAATATTTCTAATTCTAGCAATAAAAAGAGGGTCACGGTATTTTTTATCCCTAAGTGTAGGAGACAGTGAGTCATTTATGTGCTAGGTTTTCAGCTATTTCTCACGATTATATGTTTTTATGTGTTTTCTGAATAAACATAATGATACTGTTTAAATCAACTTATTGTTCTGAATCACGTTCTCTCATGGTAGTGTTAGTTATTAGATAGTTATACTTCCTAGAGGAAACACAAACCTCTTACATTTTAATACATTTCTTTAGTAAATAAAATTGAAAACACACATCCCAATTCCAAAACCAAGTCTTCATATTTCTGTATGTGACTTTTTTTTTCATGACTCTGAGCATAAATAAATGAGCATAAAGAACTAAAAATTCTTGCCTCATTTTCCAATTCAAGGTTTACTTTACACTTTACTGTACATTAAGTAAAGTAACTGATAGTGTGGCCCAGATATAAGCTGTAGCCACATGAGGTTCAGATTATGCTCTGAGTTGCATTTAAGGAGGCATCATTTAACATCAAATATCATTGAAAGGAATCCAATCTGTATTTACTTTCTCAAAGCACATAAATGGGGTTCATCTGACATTCAAAGCAACATTGTCAGAATCATGTTTCTCTATTTCTTACATCTGAATCTGCTCTAAGCCAGACCCCCTCACTTATCAAGTCTGTACTTCCACTATATCCAGCTTCATGTAACTTTTAACATTTTAAGTTTATTTTATTTTTGTCTAGGCTCCCTAGTCATGTCAACATTGCAATTCTCTTGTTTGTCATGTCTTCTTTTTACTGTGTTTGAACGACTCACCTTTTATGGTCAGTAGATGGCAGGTTTGTGGGAAGCCAGAAACACTCATATATTAAGTAATCTTTACAATTTCCCAACAGAGAGGTACAAATGAAAAGTTTTCACATGTTTAGAGAGCAGTATCTAATTCCACCGATTATTTCATTGTTCTATGAGGGCTCCTAAAATTTGAGACGTGATCCATGTATCCGACACATCTCCACTAATACCTGCTTTCTGGAGCATTCCTTATTTCCTTTCAGCGCATTCCTTTCTAGACCAACATTATCTCTGTGAAATCTCACATTTCCTCTGGGCCCTGTAAGACAACTAAATATTATACCACCTAAGTATAAACCTCAAGAGTAGTTGTATTTTTGATATACAATAATGCCCTAATGAAAACAAATACATATAGAATGTTAAAATTCTAGACACCAGGGCAAGTTATGGTAGATGTTTTTGAGCAAGAGGCTTTGATTCTCATTGATTTTATAGAAGTAAACATTGTCTAATTGTGCATAACTAAATATCTGTGAAAAATGGAGAAGCTTTAATAGAAATGTTTTAAAAATTATCAGAGCCATTTGTAGTTATACTAAGCACTCACAGCTCTGATATGCTTATGCAGAGGACCTAAATAATGATTTAATCTCAGTGATAGGCCTGCTCATTAGTACATGATTCTTTCTTTCAAAACCTATGGAATTTAGTATACTTAGCTTTAACTGCCCCACTAATTTTTGCTCCCTGAATATCTTTCTTTACAAATGAAATGAAATGAGACGGAATGAAGGGAAATGAAAAGAAATAAATAAAACAGTTGTCGTCAGGTATGAAAACATATTAAATTCTTCTGGTTTAAAAATCTTGTAACTGTTGCCTGAGAAGGACAGGGGCTGACCAAAATAATTGCAATTGTAAAATCTTTCACAGATTTCCATTTCGGATGACACGGTCACTTAGTTTTTTAGTTTTTGTTTTTGTTTTTTGTTTTTTGTTTCTTGTTCCTTTTTGAAACAGACTTTCTGATCGAAAAACAGCAATGGTAGTTAAAGTCCAAAGTGAGAAAATCGAACAAACAAAGGTAGAGAAATACCCAAGCTCCGAGAGCACAAAAGGAGAAATGGAAAGCTAGCGTGAGTGTGGTTGAAAGGGTCTATGCTAATTTCAGGTCTTGAAGTAAACAATGGCAACCATGAATTTGTCCTCTGTGTGAAAAGGATAATGGGTCCAGCATTCCTCTCTGACACCAAGGGTTAGGTTGGGTCATCTTCATTTATAAAAGCCAGCTAAAATGCAGTACTGTTATATTTCATTTGACTGATTTCATTGACTACTTTGGGTAAAGGATGTAGGAATACAAAGACAAAACATTTATTTTCTCATTCTTGCAACTGCTGAGCAACTAACTGAATCAGGAAAATCATCAATATTACAGAGTTCCACCTTCTGTTTAAAATTTGATTATAATTCAAAAATGAGGATACATAAGTAGAGGAAGCACAGGGCAAGAAAAGCTGAGCAATTTAGAAGGCAAGCATCAGCAATTTTAAGCTAACAAACATTAGGAAAATATAGAGACCTGCAGAGCCAAATGTAAAATCTGGGTAGAGGGGCATCCGGGTGGCTCTATTGGTTAAGCAAGCGACTCTTGATTTTGCCTCAGGTCATGACCTCACTCACTATCATGGGATAGAACCCTGTGTTGGGCTGCTTGTGGACATGGAGGCTGCTTGGGATTCTCTCTCTCCCTCTCTCTCTTCCCCTCCCCCATTTGCACATGCAAGGGTATGCACATACTCTCAAAATAAATAGATAAACATTAAAAAAAATCTGGATACATATAGATACGGATAGCTATATGTAAAAGCTATGCAGCTAGCTAGCTAGAGAGTGATAGAAAGAGAGAAATGTCAGAATATGCAACCTGAAAAGATTCTACTTTTGAGTTAAAAGCACTTGAAAAATGGAAAATCCAGGAGGAGCATTTTAACCTCTCCTTTCTTCTTGAAAACAAGAGCTGAAACTCCCATGTGATTTTCAAGGTAATCTTTTATGTATAATCTGAGATAAGCTTTACTATTTTCTCAAAAATGCAAACATTTAAAATTTACTCCCTAAATATTAAGAACTTGAATACCCAATAATTATTAAGAAATTAAATGCTATAAAATAATCTCTCTCTGCTTCCTTTAATACCCAATCCAAATATATCAAACACAAATATTTACCAAACTCTCAAAGAAAAGAAAATATTATATACTTTTTTGAAGAGGAAATTAACATTATCTAATATATTTTGTAAAAATAATATAATCCTGATAATGAAGGCAAGTGAGAGCAATATCGTAATGAAAATCAGTGACTGAAACTTTATTAAGCCAAATGCTAAAGTCTCAAGAAAAGTTTAGCATATTTAATTAAGCAATTTTATTTTTAAAAGTGAAGCATGATTATTAGGTATATTTCATGAATGCAAAGACAGTTCATTTCCTGAAATTGTATTATATATGTATATATATATATATATATATATCTCACATTGGCTGTTCAGATGAAAATAGTGATTATCACAAATACAGAAAAGCAAATGAAATACACTTATTCATGTTTAACAACAACAACATTAGTAGTTAAATATTTAAACTAATCCTTTAAAGTGATAGGCTAAGAAAAGGGTATCAACTAGGTCTCTTCCATTTATTTGTTCATATCATGTAGACAGATTTAAACAAGGTAACAGGGCTATAAAGTCAGACATATAGGATTAGAAAAGAGTATTATTTGACTCCATAAGATTAAGAAAAAAAAACTATTAGAACAAATGAAAAAAGAATTATCCAGGATAGATATACTAAACATAGGCATGTTGCTTTATGTCAATATATTAATAAAAAATTGATATAGAAAAGTCCGATTTATAGTAACCAAAATACCTATGTGCAACTATGAATGATTCTTAAGCAACAACAAAAAAACCACATGAAAGAAATCTTAAAAAAAAATGAAAATTAAATTTTGCTCTACAAGGAGTCATTATTTAACAAACAACTAATGGGGATAAGATGTCTATGATGAAAAAACCTAAGAAAAGATACATATATATAAATCTTAATGTCAAAATTTTAAAGGAAAAGACTAGAAAATGGGTAAAAAATATTCACAAAAATTAATGAAAAAGAAAGCTAAAAGCCAATAAATTCATAAAAAGATGCTCCTTCTCACAGATCATTAGGAAAATACAAATTAAAAGTACAATGGAGAATAGCATACCGTGTTCACCATTGAAGGAAAAATAAAGCATAAAGGCCAACATTACTATTCATTTCAAAAGTATCAGTAGGTTATCTTGCACTGCTGGTGGAACAGGGGTATAAATTTTCACAAGCACTTTGAACAACAATTTGGCCATATGTAATACACTAAGACACATTAAATCTGCTTTTGTGTACATGGCCTAGAGGTAGAGGTAACTCCAGAGTTACTGATAGAAAGGGATGTATTTGACATTTCAGGAGAATTTCCCACAGGCATCTATAATCTCAGAAAATCCCCTTTTTCAATTTATACCAGCAAAGTCCAGTTGAAATCCTAGAGGTGTTGTGGGAAGCAAAAGCATGCATCACTGTCACAAGAACCTGCTTCCCAATAGCCAGAGGACATTGGATGGTACAAATATTTTGAATACATATCTTGATCAAATAAGAAAACATTGTATTTTTTCAAAGAACAAAAGCATGTATTTTCTTTTGAAAAGGGGATGTTCTTAATGAGACAAAACACATTGTAGATAGTTTAAACTCAATGAAGTATCAATTTTTTTAATTTATATAAATAGCCATGGTCTTATAAAACACCCATTTCATACTGAATCTATAATTAAATAAGCTATACCTGATAACTAGAAAAATTCCTAATATATGCAATATGTAAAAAGCAATGGTTTGGTCCCAAGAACAGGTTAATTAATGCCTATTCCCCCTTTAATGCCATGTCGGTATCTCCATTTGTCATCTTCACCTTGTGGCTGTTTTAGGATAAATCTGCTCACGTGTAATTTATAAAGTTTTACTCCATTTCCCTGTAACACTTTTTGTTGCTTATTGTTAGAACCTAGAAAAAGAATGTACACACAAGCCAACAAAGTTTTTGACTAGGGCAGAATTTCCCCATTTTTGGGTAAGCAAGGCAGTCAACTCAAGTTCACTGCAGAAAGGGAAGATATTGTTTCATAAAAGTTTTAGTGCCTCACATTGGTATGATTTCCAGATGTTATAATTACATATCGCTCTGCATGTCTCGACAATGAATGTATTACACTGAACAGAAAAGTTATAGCCAGCTGGTTTTCTGTCAGGTCGAGTAAGTTACATTCCTTGTATTTCCAGCCTTTTACTTTTTACAGCTCTCAGGCCTCAGTGTCTCCAAGATTAGGAAGGAGAGTCAATAACATACGGCTCAGTAAACCTCAGGTATTGATGCAATCTGCCTCATTCTATTCATTTATTTTTTGATGACTAATAAATTGATTTTCTAGGAATATCTCCTCCATTTGTTTGTTGTTTGACCACAATTGGTATCACAAAATGGCAAAACACTTGTTTAATTGCAAAATCATATTTTAACGCTTTGATGATTTTTCAGCCTTTTTGCTTTCCACTTTACTTCCTTTCCATTTGCTTTCATTTATTACGAGACATAAAGATTTCCTATTTCCCTCAAAATTTGACTTCTTTACATTATCCATTAATTACCCTGTCCAGTCATTTTCTTCTTTTTATGTGATTGGAAATTTTGGTTATGATTACATTTTTATGTCAAGTTCTCTATTATTTCAAGGATCTCTGTAAACAGTTCTGAAAATGGAAGTGCAGGACACCTAGGTCAACTTCACAGTGTCAGAGAGAGATCAAAGGTGAGTAAGTCATGGTCCCTGCTCCTAAAGAGCCTCTTCAATGTTGGCATTACACTAAACAGAAAACTAACATAACCTTCGCATTTTTCTGCTTTTTAAATATCAGTGAGATAATTGATTCAAATAAAGCCAAGAATAGATGGCATATGACAATAATTCAGGACTAAGAATTCTGCCCTCCAAGCCAGCGAGAGAAGAAAAATCAGAAAAGTGTGGGCATTTGCTTGTATTTTCAAATATCTGTGCAAAACTATTGGAGGTTCTGTATGTCGGTTTATAGGTACTTAGAGGAAAAAAATAAACAGAGTTCCATAATTTAGCAAGCAGTGTGTACATATGAGAAACATTGTTTTGTTGATGCTTTTATGAAATATTATTATTTCCCCAGGCTACAGGTGTATAAAGCAGGTTGGGCTATTAAATTTTTTTGGTGGATTTATTTCTTTTCTCTTGTTTTGATTTTGATTTTTTTCTTCTCCTTTTGAAGTTTTCTTACACAAAATATAAATCAGCCTTTGTATCTTAGTAATTTTTGTATTTGAAGTAGTAAAATTATATAAAAGTCCTTTCATATCTTTGTATTTGAAGTAATAAAATTATATAAAAGTCCTTTCATAGCCTGATGTTTTTATTATTTCCCATAAATATCTCCATAATGCTATCCTTGTCTCAAAATAGGGTTTGATAAGTAATGTGATACAAAGATTGTGTCACGTATCATTTCTAATTGTCTTCTGTAACAGTTATTTATCAATATATTTTCTAAATATTAATTAAAAAAAACTCCCGATGTATATTATTAGCTAGAACCCAGTGTGTTATTCTCCACTGTCGGAGAATCCTCTTCCTCCTTATCAATCACAATTTTCATGTATATGAGATCGCAAACATTTCTGTTTGAATTTTTTTTTAAAGCTGGATCCTACTTTAGTCAGAATATTTATTAACTGAATAAAGGAAAAGTAATTTGAACATATAATACAACTAAAGTTAATTAAGCTACATGGAATTCTTCAGAGGGCCAAAGATTATATTTGATCAAAGAAATCTCCGGTTAACCCTAAATTAGATGCCAAATGTTTTCCATATAAAGATATTAAATAAGTTCAATGTTATTGAAATTTTCCTCTGTTCATAAATACATATGTGATTTGGATTGTTAATGCTGGATAGCTTGATTCAATTAACTACTCTAATAATAAAATGAACAATTGGACCGAATTTAAGGGGAAAATGTTATTTAGAAATTATAATAAAGTTTGGATGCAAGTTTTAATTACAAGATATAGATTATGGCGAGATGAGTGAGGGAGAATGATACAACAGAAGAGGGTAAGGAAGTTTTTCGAAAGACCGCTCACCCATGACAAGCATTCACGACTAGGCACCGGTTGCTGGGTGTATCACAGGTTTGTCGCCTAGGAGGGACTCCACTCCCTTTTTGTTCTTTTTATAAAAAGAGATCTGAGAGTGGCCCCCCTTTTTTTTTTAATTTTCTTAATGTTTTATTTGTTTTTGAGAGAGAGAGACGGAGAGATAGAGCATGAGTGGGGGAGGGGCAGAGAGAGAGGGAGACACAGAATGGGAAGCAGGCCCCAGGCTCTGAGCCATCAGCAGAGAGCCCGATGTGGGGCTCGAACTTACAGACTGTGAGATCATGACTTGAGTGTGGGAGCTTAACTGAATGAGCCACTCAGGCGTCCCGGCCCATTTTTTAATGAGTAAAAATCTTGTGTTTGGGGTGCTGAAAATTCTGTGTTTAGAAATCTTCTGTTTTGGGGAACCTGGGTGGCTCAGTTGGTTGGGTGTCCAACTTTACCTCAGGTCATGATCTCATAGCTCCTGAGCTTGAGTCCCACCTCCGGCTCTGTGCTGACAGCTCAGGGCCTGGAGCTGCTTCAGATTCTGTGTCTCCCTCTCTCTGCCCCTCCCCTACTCATCCTCTGTCTCGGTCTCTCTCGGTCTGTCCCTCTCTCTAAAATAAATAAAACATTAACAAATAATAATAAATCATCAGTTCAGGGCCTTCCAGGTAAAGGCAGCTGCCCAGCACCCAAGATCTACAGAGATTGTATGGCAATTGTGAATTGCTTCCGTTCTTGGATAGAACACCTTTGCTTCCATGGGAAATTGAGTTTGAGTACAGTTTTTCCCAGGGGTTTCATGCAAAAACCTCATTCCTAGCAGCTCACTGTCGTGAAACAGAATGAGTTCATCGGGTTATTTTAGACCATCTTATTTATGAAAGGTAACATAAAGATTATAGTACATAAAAATTAGTTTTATAGGAAATTAAAAAGGTAAAATCATCGGTTGCAATATGTGTGGTTCCTTTTCAATTGCCTACTGAAGCTAAATTATAGATGTTTCCTGCTTTTACATGAAATGTGTCCTATAAATGTTTGTAATTAAAAT
The DNA here is from genome assembly GCA_030068075.1 of Paguma larvata. NCBI lineage: Eukaryota > Metazoa > Chordata > Mammalia > Carnivora > Viverridae > Paguma > Paguma larvata. The sequence continues at coordinate 86,654,546 of CM057826.1, read as the reverse complement.
ATATTGCTGTAAGTGTCTTAGCTTTTAATATGAACAACTTTATTATTTTAAAAATATTTTAAATGAGTTTACCTTCCCAATAATTTTACTCTGTTAAAGGTAAATGTACAATGCAAGGAACAGTTTCTTTTCTGTTACCTTGCATAAGAATTCAGTGATCAATTATTTCATCATCAATTCTTTGAGAAACAAAGGTGTATTTTCATTTTTTACTTGCTTTAAAGTTTACTTCCAGTTCCTCTATATTTTTATATACATATTTAACCATAAAGTTTTTCATTTATTTATACTTTTTTGTTAAATGATCTCTTATTAGTTGTATATTCTGAAAATCAATAAAAATGCTATCCTTTTACCCGCATTGTGAAAATACATTACACAAAATATATTCTTGCTGTTCACTAGCTTTCTTTAATCTTCTTGCCAATTCTTTTAAAATACTTATTCCAACTTTCATGATTAGAGCTAAAACCTTTGGAAGGCTTTGGTTACAAAAGAAAAGCTAAGTATGTAACTCAAACATACCTAAATAAGACTTACTGAGAAATTTATCTTCTTTCAAGAAAAATGCATAGGTTCTCATTTTTATCATATAATATTATGTAGTATCATGACACATAATAGGAATAGGCCAAAATAAATTTTGAAAACTAACAAACATTCAGAAGTTCTATTCCAAGCAATAAGCTTACCTAGTTCTCTGGTGCTAAATAATTTGATTTAAAGTAAAAAGTCAAAGTACACTCAAAATGGATTCCCTTTTTACAATCACACCCCCTTTTTCCTCCCTAAGAATAATTGAGGTGTACACAGATAATTCTGCAGAAGACTTCATCATTCTCCCAAAATGTCAAGTCTCACTAAGTAAAAAGAGAAAAACATCGACCACAATTGGATTAGGTCTATTTTCTTTCATGCGATACACTTCAAAGGCAATAATTGCAAACAGTAGCCACTCTCACATGCTATGGACATTTTTGATTTGTAGTGTTTGAGCAGACGGAATAGAAGGTATTGCTTATTGCATTGGTATAATGGTTCTCAAGGAAGTGTTTGCAAACATTTGAATATCAGATAAAGCATTCTACATCCATTTGTCATCTATCTATCTATCATCTATCTAACCATTTATCTATGTATCATCCATTCACCTATCCATCTTTCCATTTCTGCCAGTCAGGGTCGTGGAAACATTCAAACATTCATAAACTGTGTTCTGTCCCAGAAAAAAATTTTTTGATAAATGCTCTAAGGACAAATACTCAGATACTCAGTCTTTAGGTAAATTGGAGCAAGGGCTGCTATTTTTATTTTTATATTATACAGGGGTTAAATGAGAGGGCAACAGTTTGGAAAACAGAGGAAAAGGGAAAAGCAAAGGCAGATGACAAGGGGAGGCATTTAAAATCTCCTGACTCTTGGTTTATTGAAAACCCAGTGAGAAGGCTGACATTTATTTGTTTACGTGGGGTAAAACAGATAGAATGTATGTATGTAAAATCATGAGAATGTGAAAAAACAAACAAACAAAAATTTTAGAAATATTGAAGAGACAGGATTTTTTTCATTGAGTCAATGCAAGGAGATATTTTCTTGGGTTTCTAGACAAAGGAATCCCAAGTGCTAATTTCTGTGTTTCTGTTTTAGTATCACTCTGTCTTGGCATCCTTCTTCCTATACACATAATAACCTGAAACAAAAATATTAAAGAAAAAAATAGGTAATACTAAGTTACTGTTTATATCATGGTTTGGGTATCTATAGTCTACTGGCCAAATTCAGCCTATTTTAGAAAATAAAATTTTATTGGAGCACAGCAGTACTCATTGGTTCACTATTGTGTGTGACTGCTTTTGAGTTACTTACTACAGTTTTGAGTAGTTGCCACAAAAAACCATCTGATCCATAAAGCATAAATATTTACCATCTGGTATAGAAAGAAAATAGCCAATACCTACTCTACACTAACAAACCTTGTGTTTTAAAAAAATTACTTTAAAAAAATTAGTGAATTTATTAGGAATCATATTTTAAAATACATAATTTACCTATTTTATTTTTATTTTTGCATTTAAATTCAAGTTAGTTAACATACAGTGTAGTCTTGGCTTCAGGAGTAGAACCCGGTGATTCATCTCTTACATATGACACCCAGTGCTCGTCCCAAAAAGTGTCCTCACTTTAAAAAAAACGTTTATTATTTATTTTTGAGAGAGAGAGAGAGAGAGACAAAGCATGAGCCAGGGGTGTGTGGTTAGAAAGAGAGAGACACAGAATATGAGGCAGGCTCCAAGCTCCGAGCTGTCAGCACAGAACCTGATGGGGGGTTGAGCTCAGGAACCCTGAGATCATGACTTGAGCCAAAGTTGGATGCTTAACCAACTAAGTCACACAGGCACCCCCAAAAGTACCCTCCTTAATGCCAATCACCCATTTAATCTATCTTGCCCACCTCTCCTCCAGCAACTCTCAGTTTGTTTTCTGTATTTAAGTGTCTTATGGTTTGTCTCCCTTTCTGTTTTTATCTTATTTTGCCTTCCCTTCTCCTATGTTATCATTTGTGTTTCTCAAATTCCATATGTAAGTGAAACCATGTGACATTTGTCTTTCTCTGACTAACTAATTTTACTTAGGATAATACCCTCTAGTTTTATCCATGTTGTTGCAAATGGCAAGGTTTCATTCTTTTTCATCCCCAAGTAGTATTCCATTGTATATATAAACCACATCTACTTCATTCATTCATCACTTGATGGACACTGGGGCTCTTTCCATACTTTGGCTATTGTTGATAGTGCCACTATAAACATGGGGTGCACGTGCCCCTTCGAATTAGTAGTTTTATATCCTTTGGATAAATACCTCATAGTGCATAATCAGTCTATTTTAAATTTAATACAATTTGTATAATTTCAAAGCCACAGCTTCTGCATTTGAAATCCTAAAGTCCCTTCAATTCGGATCAATCAATGCTTTCCACAAATTTACCAAGCATAAATAGGCACTCTTAGAGCATTTTTATTTTGAAGTTACCAGTTCAGAAGAGAAAAATAATAAAAAATAAAATTTCACCTTTTTATCTGTTCTTCATGTCCTCATTCTTAAGCCCCAAATTTTCATAGGGGTTATTCAGATTCATAAACATTATTTAATATATTGTAGTGTGTTTTGGTCGTATGTATCAAGAACTGTTAATTCAGTCTTTTATAAATTGATTTCTTTTGTCAGAAGTTTATCTTAGATTTTCTTAATTGTTTTTTAAGACCTTTCTATTGGTTTGAATTTTTGAAAATACTTACATCAAACAATTCATTGCCTTGCTTTTATCATTGCTATTATGTTTTTCTTTCTTCTATACTTTCTTTGGTTTATGAAATTGAAGGTTTCTTTTTTGTTTTGTTTTATTTTGGTTTCAGTAATCTCTACACCCAACATGGGGCTCAACTCATAATCCCAAGATCAAGAGACACGTGCTGATCCAAACTGCCATCCCTACAATACCATGATTCCAACATTATATCTATTTCATAATTCTCAGGATGACTGCTATCTCTTGAAACGTGGTATTTTTATCATGCCCATTCTTACAGTCTTCTGAAGTTAAAGGGTGTTATGGGCTCAATTCTCAAATTTTGCAGGGAAGAATTTCTAAGTTCAAACCACAAAAAGAAGGAATAAACAAGTCCTCAATGTTAAGCACCTGATTCTGAGAGCACTGAGTTGGAAAGGAAGAGAGAACTGATTAGAGCAAAATCAATGTGTGTATGGACTGCTGTATGTGCAGGTCAATGAATGGCCAGTTAAGAAGCCATCCTCCATTCACTCGGTAATGTGTCCATAATTCCAGATGCAAAATCAACTCTTCTTAATTTAAACATCCACATCATGAAGATAACCTTGATGGTCTTCAATTTGAAAACAAGGTTACAGGTACGCCTGGGTGGCTCAGTCTGTTAAGCTTCTGACTTCTCAGCTCAGGTCATGATCTCACGGTTTGTGAGTTTGAATCCCATGTCGGGCTCTGGGCTGAGAACTCAGAGCCTGAAGCCTGCTTTGGATTCTGTGTCTTCCTCTCTCTCTGCTCCCCCCCTGCTTGTATTCTCTCTCTCTCTCAGAAATGAATAAACATCAGAAAGAAAGCAAGAAAGAAAGAAACAAGGATACAAACTCTGCTGATCCACAAGGTGAAGAAGTAAGGTTAAATCTTTCTTCATTCTTATTGTCTCCGGCCTAATGAAGAGCTCATTGTCAAGGGTTTCACTTTAATTATATTCTTCCCTGTCTTGAGGGTTAGGCCATGTAGAGCAGACACATGGGTGTCATTCTTAAATTTTTGCTTTTGCCCTTCGAAAAAACAGTCTTTGTTGGATATTCAAAAATTCCTTGAAATGTTTAATGGGGAGAAATACTATTTTTAAGGTGGACACAGCTCTTTATTCACGTGCCACTTTGGTTATTACCACGGCACTTGGTAGTGCAAAAATCTAACACACAGTCCATATTTCCATGTGATTCTATTCTCAGAAATTGGTAAGGAAAACTTATATTAGGAAATAATTAATTGCCATAGATCAATGCTCCTCATATTTGATAGCAAAATAATACCTAGTGTGAACAGATACCACATCATCCATAAATAAAAAAGAAACTAACGAAACTCTATCCATCGTCTCAAATATGCAATGAAGTTAAGAATAGGGGAAGTTATTATATTTTTATTTATGGAAAGATTATTTTTATCTCTCATTGATGGCATCCTTGACAGATCATTGCTCTAATCAGTGAGAGCCTATAAATTTTAACATACTGGTGTGTACACATAGTAAATTTTAGGAGTCTGGCTTCTTTTAAATTGCATCAAATATTATCATTGTTGTTTGTAAAAATTACTTTGCCTCAAATTATACCTAAATGTATAGTGATACAGCACAAAGTTGGTTGAGATTGGCCTCAGTTCAACTCCACCTACCCAGTTAAATAAAGCAAAGCATGATGTGAGCACACATCAAAGTTTATGATCTCATTATCCTAGATTCATAGTTGAAAGAAGTATGAAAGGTACTTATCATAGCTCTTGATATTTCACTAAATATAACATTTTCTTCTTACAAAGTTTGCACTTTTATTTTTTACACAACTTAGCTTCATAAATTAAAGAAACAGTTCAGTATTTAGAAAACATATACTGCTAAATTATGTACTTCATTGTTTACACTTGATAAATTTTTTGTGTCTATTGAGAGTTTTTTGGAGAAAAATTTGTATCCAACATATTTCTACTAGAATCAATCTGAACTTATACTAAAACTCAGCATATTTTTAAGTTTATTTATTAAGATTTAAAAATATTTAAATAACATTTTTAATTTAAAAAATCCCTCAGACAGATGCCATATGTTCCCATGCATAGGTAGGCTTTGGGAGACCTAACAGAAAACCTGGGGGGAGGGGAAGAGGGGAAGGAAGGGAAAAAAAAAAGCCACAGAGAGGAAGGAAGACATAACATGGGAGACTCTCAAAGACTAAGAACAAACTGAGGGGACAGGAGGGTGTGGGAGGGGGGAGAGTGAGTGATGGGCACGGAGGAGGGCACTTGGGATTATCACGGGGTGTTATATGGAAACCAAATTGACAATAAATCATTCAAAAAAAAATCCCTCAAAGTTATTTACAATAATTTAATAGATATTTAGCTACTGAGACATGCAGTTTTTTTCTTAATTTGTTGCACAGTTTATGTTACTACATTTAGTTGTAAAAATCATATGTTGAAAACCTATGAAGTTATATGCAATATATATAAGTTGTATATAATCACACAATTATATATAACAATGTGATTCCAATAAAGGAAACTGTGTAAAAACAAGGAGTTAGCTGACTGCCGGGTGACTCCTGACACCCCTTGCACACAAGGGGGGCTGGGACATACAGGACAGCACGCTGCTCTGTATATGATGGCTGGAGGCTACCTGTTTGTCTAAACTATGAATTCAAAAGTTTATGGTCATCATAAGACATTAACCCTGCAGCCATGCAATGATCATTATGGATAAACAATGAGGGAATGTATTTACTTCTTTGAATTTATCTTTGCCTAAAGGCCACTAGATTTGCAGATAGCAAAAAAGATGACTATCATTGTCCTGCCTAAAGATTACATTGTTTGCTTTTGAAATAAAAGACCTGCCTTTGCTGATGCAAGGCACTCAAGATACACTGATATCTGAGTCCTTTGTCTTGGCTTTAATCCTGTGCTCTCCATGCCTGGACCTGAAGTAAATGAGATTCAACACTCCCGGGAGGCATGTATAACTGCATGTGCAATTAATCATAAAATTTCAAAGATATGATTAATATTCTATAATAAAAGACAACTAATCCAACTATAAGAAAGAATTTTCAATGTCTGTGATTTTTCAGAATCATTTAGGAAAGTTATGTACCAATTATGCCAAATCATAATGGTTTTCTGTTTCTTTTCCAAATCCATCAGGTTGTTTGGTTTGTCTATTTTTTGTGTGTCTGTTTTTGTTTTGGGGAGGGATTAGAAGATCAATGTGTAGTAAGATTCACCTGGGATATAGAATATTAACACAAAGAAGAGGGTGGTATTATACCAGTGGATATCCTAAGTGGCCTTTTTTTTTTTGGAACATCAAAGCTCAGATTTCCAATTATTTTCAGAGATGTTTTCAGGGCTATGTTTTTTTATTTCATCTCCACCAAATATCATTTTATGGATGGTGTTATTAATAGGGATTGTTATAATAATTTTAATTATGCAGTTTTCATATAATTAGTAAGGGCTTTGGAGCGTTCTTCAAATACACTTTACAAAGTATTTATTCTGAGTTCTAAGAATGTTATTTATGAGTTAGGACAAATTGGAAGTTAGCTTGTCAGTGTTCATAGACATTCTCTGCATATAAGAACAAGAGAGGGATGGTTCACTGAAGTGTGGCACTGGCATCATTAAAAGTGTCAAGCTGTGTCTCAAAGAGATTGCTGAAGCAGTATTTTCTGAAAGCCCCTGAAATAGCTAGAACAATACTTAAAAGGAGGATAAAACTGTTCCATTAAATATGATATAAAAATATGAAAAGTAAGTATCCTGTCAGTCTAGAGAAAACATAGACCTAGAAAAATTAAAAGAAAAAGGTACGTGAATAAAAGTCAGAACCGAACAAAATAAGAGGCATGATTGCATTAGAAGCAAAATCAACATACAGAAATCTGTTGCATCTCTATATACCAATGGTGAAACAACAGAAAGAGAAATTAAGAAAAATTCCATTTACAATTGCTTAAAAATGAATAAGACACCTAGGAATAAACTTAACCAAAGAGGTGAAATTTCTATACTCTGAAAACTATAAAACACTGATAAAAGAACTTTAAATTGATAGAAACTCATGGAAAGACATCCCATGCCCGTGGATTGGAAGAACCAATATTTTAAAATGTCTCTAATTCCCAAATCAATCTACAGATTTAATATAATCCCTATTAAAATGCCAAAAGCATTTTTCACAGTGTTAGAACAGACAGTCCTAAAATTTGTAGGGAACCACAAAAGTCTCCAAATAGGAAAAGCAAACTTGAAAAAGAAAAGCATAGCTGTAGGCATCACAAATCTAGACCTTAAGTTCTATTACAAAGTTGTAGTGATCCAGACAGTATGGTACTGGCACAAAAATAGACACACAGATCAATGGAACAGAGTAGAAAATGCAGAAATGAACCCACAGCTATCTGATCAATTAGACTTTGACAAAGCAGGGAAGAATGTCCAATGGGAAAAAGACAGTCTCTTCAAGATATGGTGTTGGGAAAACTAGACAGTAATATGCAAAAGAATGAAACTGGACCACTTTATTACACCATACACAAAAATGAATTCAAAGTGGGAGAAAGACATAAATACGAGACAGGAACCATCAAAATCCTGGAGGAGAACACAGGCAGTAACCTCTTTGACCTCGGCTGTAGCAACTTCTTACTAGATATGTCTTCTGAGGCAAGGGAAACAGAAGTAAAAATAAACTATTGGGATGTCATTAAAAGAAAAAGCTTCTGCACATTGAAGGAAACAATTAACGAAACTAAAAGGCAACCTAAGGAATGTGAGAAGGTATTTGCAAATGACATATCTGTTAAATGCTTAGTATCAAAAATCTATAAAAACTTAAAATTTAACACCCCAAAAATTTAAAAATGGGTAGAAGACACAAATAGACATTTTTCCACAGAAGACATACAGATGGCCAACAGACACATGAAAAGATGCTCAACATCACTGATCATGAGAGAAACACGAAAGCTACAATGAAATTTCACTCACACCTGTCAGAATAGCTAAAATCAACAACAAAATAACCCACATATGTTGGCAAGAATGTGGAGAAAGGGGAGCCCTCTCACACGATTGGTGGGAATGGAAGAAAACTGGTGCAGCCACTCTGGAAAACAGCATGGAGATTCCTTAAAAAGTGAAAAATAGAACTACCTTATAATACAATCTAGGTATTTACAATACAATACAACCTAAGTATTTACCCAAAGAATACGAAATTACTAATCCAAAGGGATACATGCCCCCAGGTGTTTATAGCAGTATTATCTACAGTATCCAGATTATGTAAACAGCCCAAGTGCCCATCAACTGAAGAATGGATATATCTATCTATCCATCTATCTATCTATCCTAAATATATATATATATATATATATATTTATACATATATATGTATATATATATATATATACATAATGGAATATTAATTGACCATAAAAATGAATGAAATTATATACATATATATGTGCATATATATATACACACGTAATAGAATATTAATTGACCATAAAAATGAATGAAATTTTGCCATGCAATTGTCATGGGAGTATTATGTTAAGTGAAATAAGTCAGAGAAAAACAAATACAATATAATTTCACTCACATGTGGAATTTACAAAACAGAACAGATGAGCAAAGTGAAAAAAGAAAGAGAGAGAGATAGACAAACCAAGAAATGGACTCTTAACTGTAGAGGACAACTAGTGATTATCAGAGGGGAGGTGGGTGGGGGGATTGGTTAAATAGGTGTTTGGAATTAAGGAGGGCACTTGTGATGAGCACCAGGTGTTGTATGGAGGTCTTGAATCACTAGATTGTACACATTAAACTCCTATCCCACTGTACATTAACTGGAATTTAAATAAAAACTTTAAAAGAAGAAACAAATAGGCTTTATTCTTTTAAGAAAATTTTAATGTTTATTTTTGAGAGAGAGAGAACGAGTAGGGGAGGAGCAGAGAGAGGGAGACACAAAATCTGGAGCAGGCTCCAGGCTCTGACCTGTCAGCATGGAGCCCGACATGGGGCTTGAGCCCACAAACAGCGAGATCATGACCTGAGCCGAAGGTGGACACTTAACTGACTGAGCCACCCTGGAGCCCCTAGGCTTTATTTATTCTGGAAATTGAACATATAGAAGAGCATAAAAGGAAACCATCTTATAAATTTTTAACAAGAAGGTGAACTGATCTCATCTTAGGGTAGGTTATATCGGTAGCATGCCCAACTGCAACATGTTTGTCAAAGCGCCTAAGAGGTTCTAAGGAGAGCTCATTGTAAATTATCCAAACTAACAAAAACTACAAAGCGACAATATTATTGCAAGTTATTTGAGACCAGTTCTGCCATAAGCATACAGAGGGAAGAGAAAATATTACTTCTCTTGTTTCCATATAGTTATAAAGTTAGAAGGAAATTGTGCCCATAAAGGTTGCTGAACTGTTGCTTTAAGTTTTTGGAAAGAGCGGGCTTGCTCCTTTCAACCACATTCAAGAGTCACTCATTGCACATGAAAGAATGGAAACTATACTTGGGGACACCATAAACACAACAGGTGGAATCTTTTCCAGAGTCCACATTAAATTATGTAATCTGAGTTGACCAAATAAGATATGGCCTTTTGCTTAATCTAGCTATAAAGTCAGAGTCAGCATGTTTATTTAGTCAACAAGAGACTGTTTCCTTTATTTATGACAATAAAACTTATATGTGAATAGAAACTGTAATTATTTCTTTTCTATAATTAATTTATCCTTCTTCAGCACAATCACGAGTTTTTGGGGCAACAGGGGCAGTAACAAAAAGCTAAGTCTCTAATTCTATTTAAACATTAATTATGATAATATAAACTGTGCCAGTTTTTAATGTATTGCCTCTCAGACCCAAGTCCACACTTTGTTGCTTTCTTTATACTAATAAAATAGGTTCTGTCAGTATTTCTCCTTTGCCATATGGGAGGATGTTCAGTTTTCACATTAGAGGGCACTACCAGGACTCTAGAGCAGGAAGTGTCTTCTCTTTCTGTTTTTGGTATTCTCCCGCCACGCATCTGCCCTGTGCATGGCTACCCTAGAACACGGCTCCTCCAGCGCAGGTGGCTTCTCCAGTACCAGGTTCTTGGCGTACATACAACTTCTGCAGTAAATGCAGCTTCTCTAGCACTCAAGTGCAACAGCGTGGGCGTATTCCTTGAGAGTTAAGTTCGTATGGCATCTCAGTAGCTTTTCCACATCCAGTAAACCACAGCCTCACACCCTCCAATGACAATTGGATCTCAGGCTTGAAGGGGAGATACTCTTCCTTGGAGTGTTCTATCTCAGACCTATGGGGTGCGGTAACTTTTACATCTGCCATTCCTAAATGTTATTCAGACATTTCCCTGTTTATTAGGCAATCTCCCATTATTACTATTCCCTATTGTGTTTAATAATTATTTATATTAAAGCTTTCTGGTTCAAATTATTAAGTAGTTCTTTTCTCTTTATTTAACCATGACTGATTCTTAAACAATACCAGAGTGGTTCCAGAAAACTGACTCTCAATGATGTGATTTGGGAATTGGTTTGGTTGAAACTGGACTTTAACACCAAACTTTCTTTACTTGAAAACCCTTTGATAACTTCATCTGGGTTCGATTATTGAAGAGAGGATTAGTTTTCCTCAAAGAACCACTAAAAACCTCCTCTCCCTCTTTGCCATTAGCTTTTAACTAGGATCAAATCTCAACAGGCATCAGACATAGTAGTATACACAATAATGCAGGAAGAAGAAGAAAGAAACACACACACACACACACACACACACACACACACACACAGCAAAAGAATTGTAAGGCTCTGCGAACATTTATCATTGGAAATCTGGGGACTTGAGTGAGATGAATTCTAAGGATCAAATAGTAGAGGATATAACGCTAGATAGGGTTATATTTATATGAATGTATTTAATTTAGCTCTTGCAGCTGAAGATAACCTTAACACCTAGAGGTAGCTTTATTATTAGTAGACTGAACCTAACTTCACTTAGTGGTAGCTTATATTTAATGGGCTGAAATGCAAGGTTTTCCATAGTGTGATAACGGGGAGGGAAACAAAAAGTTTGGGGATATAGGAAAGTCAGAGTGGATTTACCATGTGTCACCTATACGCCCACTGCCCAGCTATGTTCCATGAGAAGCCCCAGAAACTTCTCTTTGCTCTAAGCTTCCCATTGTGAGGGAAACATCCATATTTTTTAACAGTTACCTGGTTGATCAGCTTTATAGCCCTAGTGGAACATTGGAGATGTCATCATTGAGATCGGCTTCCTGATTTCAATGGAGTTGAGGGGATCTTAGAGTATCAGAGATCAAATGGCACAATAAAATGTCAATGCAAAGGTAGGCACATCTACCGTAAAGAGGAGCACAGAGATCAGAAACACTTCTTAATTGCTGTTAGATAAGTGGGTGCCTTATATATACACAAGTCTTTAGAAAAGTAAAAAAGCAAAATAGGAAGCACACTTTCATGCTTTTCCTTATGTGTGTGTGTGCGTGTGTGTGTGTGTTATATGTTATGAAACACATACAAGTGTATGTGTGTATGTGTTCCACATATATTGTGGCAAGAAGAAATGCCAAGCGTGTAGAAATAGAGTTCAAAATATTTTAGGAGCTTATTAGAAAAACAACTAAAGATAACTTGCATGTATATTTGGAAACAGTGATATTCTTACATGGGTCCCAGTACATGTATTATAATCTAACTAATAGTGTGGTTTTGTGATAGTTTCCCATGCCCCTTATATTCTTCTTTATCCGGTATTCAAATCACAGCAAGACAATCCAGAAAGACCTTTTTCTTTTCCTGTTCATATCTAGGGATATCATATGTACTGAGGCATATGATACAATAATATAACTTCTAATACAGGATTTGAGTATCCTATATCTCTACATAAACAGGGAAATTAATGTGTAATTAAGTTTAAGCTTAATGTAATTATATTTCATGGAATGGGAGGCACAAAAAAAGAAATCCAAAAAATGGGCATAATTCTCATTATCCCAGATTATTCCAGCAAATTCTCTCATTTGCTTGCTTTTTAAAAAAATAAATTTTCTGAAAAAATAAGTTTTCTCCTTTTTTTCATTCATAGGAAAAATTTATTTCATATTCAGTTTTTATTTAAATTCCATTTAGTTAACGTACAATGGGATATTCATTTCAGGCATACGATATAATGAATGATTCAATACTTCCATACAACACCCTGTGCTCATCACACAAGTATACTCCTTAATTCCAATCGCCTATTTAACCCATCCCCTCTGATGGCCATCAATTTTTTCTCTATAGTTAAGAGTCTGTTTGTTGGTTTATCTCTCTCTTCTCTCTGTTTTTTTCCCTTTTCCCATTTGTTTTGCTTCTTAAACTCCATGTGAGTGAAATAATGTCAAAGAAAAGAATTACAATAATTACACATGGTATTCGTCTTTCTCTGACTTATTTTGCTTAGCATAATACTCTCTGGTCCCATATTTGTCATTGCAAGTAGTGAAATATCATTCTTTTTTATGGCCAAGTAATATTCCATTATACATATAATCTTTTTTATCCATTCATCTGTTGATGGACACTTGGGATGTTCCTCATAATGCCGTTATAAATACAGCATTTTATCCCTTTGCATTAGTAATTTTGTATTCTTTGTAGTGCAGGCGCTGAATTGTGGGGTAGTTCTATTTTTAACTTTTTGAGGAACGTCCATACTGTTTTCCAGAGTGGCTGCACCAGTTTGCATTCCCACCAATAGTGTGAGAGGGCTCCCCTTTCTCCACATTCTCACCAACACATGTGGTTTCTCATGTTGTTGATTCTAGCCATTCTGACGGTGTGAGGTAATATTTCATTGTAATTTTCATTTGTATTTCCCATATGATCAGTGATGTTGAGCATCTTTTCATGTGTCTGTTGGCCATCTGTATGTTTTCTTTGGAAAAATGTCTATTCATGTCTCCTGCACATTTTAATTGAATTATTCAAATTTTGTTTATTGAGTACTGTTTTTAAGAATTATAGTGGATGAAGAAAGGTAGTAAAAACACCTTGGTAAAATATATTTAGAAGGAATGTGTGAGGGTGCAACTTAAAATCAAACTCTCCTTGACACAATACAGAAATGAGATTAAAGGTGTGGTCCTGTTTGGTAAATAATGGTAGGTCTCTCCATTCTTATCATTTTCTTTCCATTGTGATAAAAATAAAATTGTTTTTACTGTTGCACAGCTGAATAGAACAATTATATTTTACCACTTTTATATTGTTGGGATTGGGCAGGCAGAATGTGTGTCCTCATCCCTCACCTCTCATCCCTCCCTTCTCATCCCTGCTTTCCCATTCTCCTAGGAAAAGAATAGTATTTCATGGAGTATCATCCTCATTATAAGATCACACACTGAAAATACAATATCTAAAGTTGATCTACTCTTCACTCTTCTACCAGATACACAAATTTACCATTTTGATACCAGGAAAGATATATTTCCTTCTCTGGGATAAATCTGAGAAAATCCCTGTACCTCTAGAATGTTATCTGTAGACTAAATACTATTATTCTCTGTCAGACTTCTCTATTTTATACCCAAACTTTTCATGTAGTAACAAATAATATATACAATGACTTCCTGACTCTCTGCCCCTATACCTATGATATATATTCATGTCTACAATTATATATTTTTAATGTTTATTTATTTTTGAGACACAAAGAGAAAGACAGAGCACCAATGGGGGGGGGGCAGAGAGAGAGGGAGACACAGAATCCAAAGAAGGCTCCAGGTTCTGAGCTGTCAGCACTGAGCCCGGAGCTTTAACTCATGAACCATGAGATCATGAGTTGAGTCAAAGTCAGAGGCTTAACCAACTGAGCTACCCAGTTGCCCAATTATAATTTTTAAATATACCTTTGTTTATTTTTCTATATTATCTTTTCTATGTCATTCCTTCTTTCATTTCCTTCTGCCAAGCATCAATATTTATTTCTATAATAAACTGGCCTTTGACTATTTGGGAGAGGCTATAGTTTTGTTCTCTTTGGCATATTTGATTGTTCACTCATTATCCAGTCAGATTGCTTGCCCAAGATAGGCTCCCATAGTAGAATAAAGGGAGTTTCTTCAGATCTTTAATTACTCATTTTAGGGGGAATCTGCAAAATATTTTAGCAGCTAGATATACCTCAGCAAATCTAACTATAATAAATTAGAAAATTGAAAATGAATACTTTAAAATTATCTTATGAAAACATGTTTGACAATGATGAACAAGCACCTTGCACACTCCTATCCTCCAATAATTATCAACTTGAAAATCAACGAAATATCTCAGTTTTTTTATTCTAATTTTAATATATTAGAAGAATATTACTAATCAATTAATCAAAACTACACATCCATAGAATGCATTAATCTCTATGATTTTTGTTCAGGTATGTTATGACACATTTAGAGATAGTGACCTTCAAGTAGATCAATATCTTACATAATTTTATATAAAAAACATATAATTATTGAATATGTTTTTCAGGTTTTATTAAAGAAGAAATATGAGTTTAGGATACCATTCATGTGTATAATTATAATTTTTAAATCTGCACAAGGCTGAGGACATTAATATTAATATTGAGATGGTACAGTGATCCAGTTGACTCTTGGTCTGCTACCTGATTAGTAGTCTTGAGCCAAGTAATGCATTTCAACAAGTCCTAAAAATACAGCACTCAATTAAATTTTACCATAAGAAACATTTTCTAGTGCTTCTATAGTTACCTTTCTTCCTTCGCAACAGCTCAGAGACAAAGCAAGCACCAGTTTGCTTTATGCCTCTTAAGGACTCAACTCTCAGGTCAACTCAACTCTCATAACTAGCTGCAGACCAACAGACTTGGACACAGGGAAGACCTTCTTATGTGTAGGCTTTTCATTTTCCTAAATTCTATTCTTTACTATGATTTTACTTCTTAAACCCTATCTTTACTAAGTCCTAGTCATTCATATTATTTAATTTCAATATACAACTTGCTTCACTGTGTCTCATCATCAAATCATTCTAATTATTTGGGTCATGCATAAGTTTCAACTCCCACAAGGTAGAGAAATCATACACTCAAGATTTTTCTCTCGAATAGTGTAGATTAGACTTACTTTCTCTGTGGATACTGTATGGGATCTCTGAAATTTCCCTGCTGTTCTATGAATGGTTCCTTTTTTCTCCCAAACTATCTAGTTTATACTTAATTCCTATGTTAGTATTTCTTACGTATAATATATATACATATTAGTGTGTAAGATAATATATACTTTATGTATTATATATATATATATATAAACTATGTATATCCATATTTTATAGACAGAATCAATTGCGTGCAAGCATGTAACACCAGTAACCAAGTTATATGACCTTTAAACTGTTTCCATATGTTGTCATATTTTATCATAAATCTTCAATTATTCTGAGAATAAACTGCCAACACTTTCCATTCTTCAGCCATGGTGAGCAATCTTCACTTCTCTTTTCTTTGATTTTTTACTTGGACTGACTAGAGGTAAGATATAAAATTTTATTCCTTATCCTGTTTAACTTTTATGACCTACCATTCTTTCATTTTCTTTAGCTGTGTCTCTACATAAACTATATTTTAGAAGAAACTTCAACTAAGTGACAAGCTCAGTGTTCTTGATATTACAGTTAGCAAACCGTCCATAAGATTGGTGAACTTTTGAGCTGCTATAAAATTGATGCTACTTTTTCCTGTTCCATAATATCACAGAATTACCTTTGAAGGTACAGAGAGGCATAGTTTCATTGGATAGATATTTTGCAACCAGAAAGTATCTTTTAAAATATTACTTTCCTTTCATTTTATTCTCTACATACAAAGTGTCAATAAAAAATCATCCATCATAGAAAAGAAAATAATCATATTTTCACTTTTTTTGCTCAGAATCCAATAATTCTCTTACTTGTCACCAGTTGTCATAAATGTTTAACAAAGTGATTATATTTAATTAATGTTTTACTTAAATTCATTCATCGTGTTTCTCATTTTCCCAAAACAATGTTTTCATTTGCCTTGTCATTGTGTAGACATCTCTTCACTAATTATTTCATCAACTTAAACTCCTCTTTATGCTCTTACTGAATCTCCACAATTAGACCTCTCTGTGCATTTTAATCTCACTCTACTATGGCCAAGACTTTTCGGCAGCTAACTTCCCCAAACTTCCAGATTTTTCAGCCAATGTTTATGCCACTTCCTCATCCATAATGCACTCAAGTCTTTAAAAGTATAGCTTTGTAATAATATTATTGTCTTCATTCTGTCCCTGGCATCATATTCACCTGATGTTTTTACCTACATAACTGTTTTTACTCATCTGTAAAATAGCTCAATAACAATACCTACCTCATTAGTTTTAGGGAGGAAGTGAGATGGTAACACATGTAAAGGATACAACATAGAAGAAGCACGTGGTCTACTATAACTGTTCAGCTGGGTTACTGTATTTTTCTCTCAAAGTCAAAATCACAGTTTTTCTCTGCCAAGGAAATTATGTGTTATTTATGTTGTTGTTTGGGGGATTTTTCATTGCTGTTCAAGTAGACTATAGATCCAGCTTTTACAAAGGAGGGAATCTACGTTGTGTTGGAAAGAATTCAAATCACCAGATTCAGAGATTATTGTTTCTACTCAGGCCATTGCTTAAACATTCTCATGAGACTTCAACTACTTTCTTAGATGGAGTATTTCAGTTTCAAAAAATCCTATTGGTTTGAAATATTTTTTTGCTTACTTTAAACCAACCTACTTTTCTGCAATATTTTTTCACTGGTCCACCTGCTGCTTATGGAATTAGAAGAGAAAAGAAACAATAGAAGATTATTTGTAGGTCCTTTTTGCATTTTTATATTACCTGAGATAAAATCCCAGGTTATAAAAAGTGTTAAATTTTCTAAAATATGCTAATGAACAGTTTTGCCAATCTATCTTCATATAAATCATAGAACACTAAACCTACATCATGGTTTAAGTAACTATCTATAGACAAATATCTATGTTCTCATTCCTTTACATCTTGCCAGAAAACATTTCCAAGGCCTCTTACTTCCAATGGGACCATGTGCCTCGTTTGTGCTTTGGAACATGGCCTAGGTGATTGAGAATATGTGTATTTCCTATGCACTCTTTTCTTTTGTCCACCATCATGTGCAACAGGCCAATTAGAGTGTCAGTTTCTAAAGTGCTGGAGGCACCACAATGAACTCAGAGTCACCCTGAGATATGTTAAACATTTGAGGTAAATATAATGAGAATGAATGTTTATCAGACAGCACAAACTGCTAGCTCGAGATATTTTACAGTCTCAAGCTAGCCAGATGAATACAGATACACAGTCTGAAGGCTACTCAGCGCATTCCCCACTACCTGATACGAATATCCATCATACAACAAACATTACAAGGTATGCCAAAAGGTAAAATAAAACACAGTCTGAAGAGATGAAGCAAAGATTATAATCATATTCTGCTATGATACATATATTGGGATAATCAGAACGGGAAATAAAATAACTATACAATACTGTTGATGAATATATTTGAGGCTGTGTTCACCAAACAAGAACAGATGGGCAATGAAAGCAGAGAGATGGAATCTTAAAGAAAGAAACACTACCCTGGGTCAGGAGGGATAGTCTTGAAACAGAAATGAAGCAAGGCTTCCATTTCATAGATTAATCAGTACACTGGATATGACCAAGAAAAGAAGTTATGAGCTGACTGACAGGCCAATAGAAACTTTTGCAATTGAAATACAAGACAGAAAGAAAGAAAAAAAAAGAGGAAGGGGGAGAGAGAGAGAGAGAGAGAGAGAGAGAGAGAGAAAGGAAGGAAAGAATGGAGGAGTGAAATAATGAAAATTAACAGGAAATTCAAAAATTGTGGGGAAATACCAAATTTGAAACATGGCTGTAATTGGAATACTAGACAGAAAATAGGGGTGCCTGGGTGGCTCAGGTGTCCAACTCTTGGATTTTGGCTCAAGTCATGATCTCATAGTTTGTGGGATTGAGCCCCACCTCCGACTCTATGCTGATAGCGCAGTGTTTTTGGGTTTCTCTCTCTCTTTCTGCCTGCCCCATACTTGTGCATACATGCTCTCTCAAAATAAATATTTTTTTTTAAAAAAAGAGAGAATGGAGCTGAAAAATTATATAAACTAATAACGGATCAGAGCCTTCCAAATTAATTACAGACACAAAATCCCAGTTCCTGGAAGCTCAGAGAAAAGCAACAGAAGACTTACAGAGCAAAAAAAAAAAAAAAAAAAAAAGTATTCTGTTAAGCATTTTATAATCAAAACGCAGAAAACTAGTGACAAGGAGGAAATTGTGAAAGATGGCTAGGATAATGATCAGAACAGCCTTATCATCAGAAATTACGAAAGAAAGAAGGGAGGAACCTGGGTGGCTCAGTCGGTTAAGCGTCCAACTTCAGCTCAGGTCATGATCATAGGTCGTGAGTTTGAGCCCCGCATCAGGCTCTGTCCTGACAGCTCAGAGCCTGAAGACTGCCTCAAATTCTGTGTCTCCATCTCTTTCTACCCCTTCCCCACTTGTGCTCTGTCTCTCTCTCTCTGTCTCTCTCTCAAAAATAAATAAGAATTATAAAAAATTTAAAGAAAGAAAGAAGAGAGCAGAGCAAAACATCTAAAGTAGTGAAATAAATTTAAATTCTAGCAAGTTAGACTTCTATATCCAGCAACGCTATCCTCTAAAAGCGTAGGAGAAATAAAGTTTCTCAGACCAAGAAAAAAAAGAAGTCTGAAAAAAATCATTTTCAGAACTTCCATGCAAGAAATGTTAAGATAAATTTTCCAAGGCAAAGGAAAATGATATATATCAGAGAAAAGGATACATTTAAAGAAATGAAAAACATCAAATAAAGAATGAAGGTAAAATATTTTATTTTTCTTATTTTTAACTCATCTTATAGGTAACTCTATTTAAAGTAATAATGGTAACAATTACTGGGCACTATGGGTAAGCATCATGAATGACAGTCATGTCGTAAGGAACACATGTGATAAGGAGAAGCTGTGAACACTCTATTATGAAAGGCTCAGACTACACATGAAGCAGTAGAGTGTTATCTGAAAGTAGACTTAAATTAATTAAAAATGTATATTACGAACTGTAGGGCAACGCTAATAAAAATAAAATTGAAAAGGAGGATATGGAGATGCTAAGAGAGGAGAGTGTGAAATTTTATAAAATGCTAAATTAAACCAGACAAGGCATAAAAATGAGAGTAACGACACAAAGAACAAATGCATCAAATGGAAAACAATTACAAACATTGTGATATTAGCTCAACTATACAAATAATAATTTAAACGTGAATAATCTAAAAATACCAATTGAAGACTAAGACCATCAGATTAGATTAAAAATCAAGGTCCAACTATGCATTGTTTTAGAAAGTCCACATCAATAACAAGTCTCAGGTTAAATGTTAAAATGTTTAAGCTCTACCATGTTAACAGTAATCAGTATAAAGCTGGAGTAACTATGTTAATTTCAGACATAGCAGGTTTAAGAGCAACAAAAACAAGGGTAAGAAGTGTTATGTAATAATAAAAATTCTCAATCTTACAAAAAGACATAAAAACCTTACATGTGTATGCACCTGACAATAAAACATCAAGTCGTTGCAGGGAAAAACTGATAAAAATGAAAGTAGAATTAGACAAATACATTATTACAGTTTTAGACATCAACGCTTCTCTTAGAGTAACTGATAGGTCAAACAGGCAGAAAATAAGTAAGCATATAAATGATCTGAAAAGCAGAGTCAGTCAAAATTATTTAATTGAAATTTATAGATTACTGCACTCAATAACAACAGAACATATTTTCCTTAAACTCACATAGGAGATTCACAAAGAAAGACTACATTTGGGGCCATTAAACACATTTTACCAATAAAAAATAGAAATCATATAAATTGTTCTCAGACCACCATGAATTTAAATAAAACTCAATTATAGGAAAGTAGGTGGAAATTCACCAAAGATTTGGAAATTTAAAAAATATATATAATCTTAAATAAAAAATGAGTTTTAAAACTTGAAGATACAAATATAAAAATATAAAATATTTTGAACTAAATGAAAATGATAAACAATTTCTTATTAAAATGTAATGCAGTGAAAACAGTATTTAGAGGAAAATCTATAGAATTAATTAAATACATTAGGGAAAGAGAAACAAACCTGAAATTAACAATGTAGGCATCCACCTTATGAAGCTAAAAGAAAAGCAACTTAAGTCTAAAGCAAGCAGTAGAAAATAAATAATAAAAATTAGAGTAAAAATCAGTAAATCATAATATGAAAATAAGTGAAAAAATCAATAAAACAAAGACTTATTTCTTCGAAAAGATCAATAATATTAAAACCTGCTCCAATGCTTTTTATATTTATCTACTTATTTTGAGAGAGAGTGAGAATGAACATAAGCAGGAGGGACAGAGAAAGACAGAGAATCCCAAGAATCCCAAGGTTCTGCAGTCAGCACAGAACCTGATGTGGGGCTTTATCTCACAAACTGAGTCAACATCAAAAGTCAAATGCTTAACCAACAGAGATACCCAAAGACCCCTAGATAACACACTTTTAAATAATACATGCATGCATGAAAGAAGTATCAAGTAAAATTAAAAAAAAATTAAACCAAATGAAAATGAAAACACAATTTTCCAAAATTTGAGCATGAAATGAAAGCAGATTTTAGAGGAAATTTATAGCAATGAATGAATGTTAGAAAGTGAGAAAGATCTAAAATCATTAATCTCAGCTTCTACTTTGACAAACTAGAAAAAGAAAAGCAAATTATATCCAAAATTAGCAGAAGAAAATAAATAAGAAGAATTAGAATGGAAAAAGTGAAATTGAAAACAGGAAGTGAATAGAAAAAAAATCAATGAAATCAAAAGCTGGATATTTGAAAAGATCAGTAAAATCAATAAGTTTTAGACAGACTAAGAAAGACATACAAATTACTGATATTAGGAATCAAAGGGTCACTATTGCTACAGATTTCATAAATATTAAAAGAAATATTATGAACAAATCACTGCCCGCAAATGTGATAACCTAAATGAAATGGACCAATCCTTGGCAAGCGCAATCTGCCAAGGCTCCTAGAAGAGCAAATAATCTGATTAAGAGCCTCATTATTTAAAAAAAAATTGATAATTAATAGCCTTCCAAATCAGAAAGCAATGGGCCCAGATAGGTTCACTGATGAATTCTATCCAAACATGTAAGGAAGAAATTATACCAATTCTCTACAAAATGGTACAGACACACTTGAAGACATTTTGCCAGTTTGTTATAAAAACAAACATATTCTTCTTTAAAATTTATTTATTTATTTATATTGTGAAAGAGAAAGAGAGAGAGATAGTAGGAAAAGGACAGAGAGAGAGGGAGACAGACAATCCCAAGTAGGCTCTGCACTTGCAGTGCAGAGTCCAATGTGGGCTCGATACCACAAACCATGAGATCATGACCTGAGCCAAAATCAAGAATCAGATGCTTAACCAAATGAGCCATCCAGGCACCCCCAAAAGTAAACATATTCCTTCCATAAGACCCAGGGATTGGTCTTCTTGGTATTTCCCAAAAGGAATTAAAACCATAAGCCAACAAAAAAATCTGCATAAGAATGGTCATAGAAGTTTAGTCATAAATGTCAGAACTTAGAAGCAAATATTATGTCCTTCAGTAGATGAAAGGATAAATAAACTACTTCCTTTGCTAGGAAAATATATTTTTCATATCAATATTTATTTTATATAATGGGTTTTTACTATTACTTTTAAATGAATTAAATTAATATCTGTAAGATTTTGTGTTTTGATTTCTAATATGATAAATATCATTAGATAGAACTCACACGAATGAAATATCTTTGTACATTTGAATAATTTTTAAGAGTGTAAGAACTGAGACTGAACAGATTGAAGACCCAGCTCTAGACAATGGCAGGGCCAGTAGATAAAAGGTGCTGCAGTTCCTAGATAACAGCATACGGCAGAGAGGCACTTACCACTATGAAAAGTCACATGGGCAAGTTTTGTCTCTATTTTTTTAAATGTTAATTCCAGCGTAGTTAACAAACAGTGTTATATCAGTTTCCGATGTACAATACGGTGACCCAACAATTCTATGCATTACCCAGTGCCCATCATGGTAAGTGTACTCTTAATCCCCTTTATCTATTTCACCCATCCTCCTACCTACCTCTCCTCTGGTAACTATCAGTCTGCTCTATAGTTATGAGTCTGCTTTTTTGGTTTGTTTCTTTTTTCCTTTTTGTTTCTTAAATTCCACATCTGAGTGAAGTCATATGGTACTTATCTCTCTCTGGTTGACTTATTTCACTCAGCATTATTCTCTCTAGATCCAGCTGGGTTATTGAAAATGACAAAGTATCATTCTTTTTTATAACTGAGTAATGTTCCATTGTGTGTGTGTGCATGTGTGTGTTTGCTTATGTGTGTGTATATGTGTACATATAGAATATTATATATAATATATGCAAATATATGTATATATTATACATATATACACACATATATATGTATACATGATATTGTCATTATCCATTCATCACTTGATGGACACTTGGGCTGCTTCCATAATTGGGATATTGTAAATAATGCTGCAATGAACAGAGGAGTATATATGTATCTTTTTAAATTAGTGTTTTAATATTCCTTGGGTAAGTGTTACCTTTTAATGGCTCTACAAGTATAGCAGAGGGATATTGGAACTGACAATAAGTAGAGAAAAAAAAACATTTAAAAATTTCCCTTTCCATTTTAGTTTTTATTATATTAACCAAGATCAGCATCTATCCTGGAGCTGAATATGGAAGACCTTTACACTAAGTTTCATGTAAAAAATACTTGCATTCTAAAGGCATATCAAGTCAATTACTTTTTCATCAGCTTGTAATAAATGAATCATTTTCTCTGCAAACAGCCATTATTTTTATAATTAAGTCCTACAATTTTGAGAAGTATCCAAAACTACGATATTCATGAGATACTTTGTTGATGCAGATTCTTAAAAATTTAATGTGGGAGCTGCTATCTTGTACGGGCCTAATGTAGACAGAACATAACCAAGTGGTTCTAAAATAACTCGTAAGTCCCAAATTTTGTCTGTGGTTGAAGAACAAGAAGAAAAAGATTCCCCCTGTTTTTCCAACTTAGAGACAAATTTTGTTTTATAAATAAATAATGTTATTGTAAAACCTCATAATATCTTAAACCATGCAGTTAGAGTTTTAATTTTACATGTTTGAATATGCAACCTTCAGGTAATACCTTATTTTGAAATTTCCCTAGAGTACCTACAAAATAAAATTGATGTCACTCTACATGTAAACTTGAATGACTTCCACAAATAAATCAGACATTATGCAGCCATATTCTATGAAATCCCACTCCACAAACAAAAACTTTATAAGCATCTTTTTCTGAGCCTTTTATTATGCTAATCTATAGCAGCAGGAAGGTAATTTACAGATTTGCTCTTAAGGTACTTACAGACCAATGAGTCTAATAGAAGCTATAAAAGGAATTACATTCAAAATTACTTGTTTCTTGATAAAGGAAGCGTCCTCTCTCCACCTACCACCTTAACCCTCTTTGGATTTTTGGAAGTATGAGACAGTTTAAAAACAAACAAACAAACAAAAAAAAAAAACAAGCAAAAAAACATAAGTCATGCCTTGGCATGTTGGCATTAAAGTGGGTCATAGCCTCTTAATTTGAACTTGTAAAAATGACCTTTATTTAAAGTGTTAGGGTATAGACCTATTAAAGTTGCTCAAGTACATAGATAGAGAAATAAGCACCTAGATGTTACCCGCAAATGGGAAATAGAGCTGTTGAGACATTTCTTGATATTTGGCCTCTCAGGAGCTGAACCATGTCTATGATAGGGAAATTCCAATCCTACCACAAAACATTCGAATGTTATAGTCACTTTGACCCCTGTCTTCAGTCAGTTCAAGGATTCCTGGACTCTGACTTGGCCAATCAGTCATACATCTTTGGGGTTCTGATTCTGGGTTACTGATTCAGTGAGGCAGGAAGAGGGGCATCACAAGGTCAAGTGAGTTGCTAGCATCCTCTAATTTTCAGGGATCAGAAGAGCTATCAATGTCCCTGGTCACTGTCCAGTTTAGCGGTAGTGCAGGTGCTGACATCCAGTGTTCAGGAACCATGGCAGCAAGCCTGTCATGCTATGATCGCGGCTTTAATCCATCTGTCTAGATTCCCTTTCTTTTCATTTTCTGACTTTGTCTCCACCTTAGTACCAATTCTGTAAGCTAGAAAATATGTATTTGTTAATTTCTTTCTGTATAAAATCAGTCCAAATAGGTTCTGAATTTGAAACTGGGGAGCTTGCTTTCTATAAATAAATTGATTACATCAGAATTTTGAAATTGCTTTCTTAGATGTCTGTTTCTTTCATTAATCTAGTCTAGAAACTAGAAACTTTTATCTGTAGTGTATTCTGGGTGGATCATGTTTTCTTCCTCACTCCTGTTTTTATACCTCATGCTCCTAAATTAAAAACAAATTATATGACAACTACTGAGCATCTGCTATGAATAAGGTATTAACTGTTAATTTCAGGTATATATGATTCTATAAGGTATGTGTCTAGACTTCAAGGGGCTTCTATGCACTGGTGAAATAATTGTACAGCAGGATAATACAACATTAGACATGTCACAAGGCAGATTACTATTGCAAATACTTTGTCTACTTATTCTATCATAGTCTAGAAAAACATTAGAATATTTTATGATCATATCCTCAATCATAATCACCAAGGGTTATAGAAAGCACACACATACAAACACCGTGTTAAAGATTAGAGATGTACTGGTTGGCATAATTACGAATTCCTTGCACTTTCTCTCTTTCCTTGGAATGTAAAACCTTCAACACTTATTTGATGTAAAATTGCATGGAATAAGTTGTTTTCTGCATGCCTCCATACTTGCATGAAATTCTTACCTAACTACAGTTTTGTCTTGGGCAGCTACGCTAGTATTAATAAATCTGCCAGGGAAAATTTCGAGGCTAAAAATCAGTGAGACATTATATAATGACTACCTTTAACCCATTCTCTTATCTGGGGTAAATATACACTAAGTAAAATAAAAATAAAATAAAATAAATCTTACAATATACGCAGATGATTAGGAATCATACTTAGATTTTTAATGTTCTATTAAATAATAAAGCAAATATAATCATTAGACAGTTCTACATTGGTATACATACATTTTATCTATAATCTTAATTATGTAAATGAGTTATAAATAGGGTCTTGAACTCTTAGGTGTAAGTTATCACAAATGCTTTATTTGAATAGATAATAGATACTATAAATAATAGATTACTATAGATAACTAGAATAGATTACTGTAATATAGATTAATGAAGAGGCTTACATGTTTACCTAAAAAACTGTATTCTTTGATCTGGAGAGAAAGAAAAAACTATACATATCAAAGGAACATTTTGGATTTTCTTAAGTTTTTATTAACACTTTTGGTAAAAATAAATATCCAACTTACATTTTATTAGACTATTTATGCACATTTATTTCAAAGGAACTAACATGATCATGTACTGCTAGAAAATGTACTTTTCTCGGGGCGCCTGAGTGGCTCAGTCGGTTAAAAATATGACTTCAGTTCAGGTCATGATCTCACAGTTCTTGGGTTCAAGCCCTGTGTTGGACTCTGTGCTGACAGCTCAGAGCCTGCAGCCTGCTTCAGATTCTGTGTCTCGCTCTCTCTCTGCCCCTCTTCCCCTGCTTGTTCTTTGTCTGTCTCTCTAAAATAATTAAATGTTTAAAAAAAGAAGAAGAAAATGTATTTTTCTCTTTTATATTCAGGATATTGTAAATGATTTTGCCATTGTTTAAACGATAAATAATAAAATTTTCATAGTTATTCAAATAAAGAATAGGCCTAAAGCACTGAAAGTAGCTAAATAAATATCTTGCAGATCTGAAAATATAAGCTATACACATTAATGGAATTTTTTATTTAAAGAAAATATTTTGCTTTTTTCTATCTCACACATATATCCTTTTACTAGAGCTATGTTAATTTTATATATAATATACTTCAGAAAGTAAAGGTAATAAAAATGTATCACTTCTTAGAAGTTAGGTATACTAAATTAATATAGCTGAAATACATTGTCAAGCATATAAAATACAATATGGACAACAATAAAAAATAAAAATTTAATCCATATGATTAAAATAAAAATTTTTTGTAACTAACTACTAGAAAGAAACCAGAGATTACTTTAATAACAATCCAATAGACTTAAAAGGAATCAATGACATTTCTGTTAACACATCTATTTATGGCCAAGTTGTCATTAAGGACAGAATGTAGAACACAGTGAAATATCCCATTGGATGGATGATGAAATTTAAAATGCCATTAACCTATCCTAGTACACAGTTAACTATTCTGACAGGTTAATCACTCAATTCTTACTCCAGGATATTAATAAAAAGATTCTAAGCTTCCGGAAGTTTGGCAGGTGATCCCCCCAAAAATCATCCTGATATAAAAATATATTAATGATTTAGATTTGAGTAAAGTGGATATCAGTTAGATTTATTAATTTCTTGAAACTACCCACCCATTTTGCCTACTGGAGTGAATCAGATATGTCAACTAATTTCAATCTGATATGAAGCCTGAATAAAACTGGCCATAAAACATCAACAGGATTATTTTATATCAAGCAGTTGAACTTGAAAATATCTTTGGAAAGAAGAGGAAAGATGGTCATTCACATTAAAGAAGTTATCATAAACTTCATATTCTTTTATATGATACCTTTAATATTTTATAGATTTTATTATTAGTTTTTAGATAACATGCTTTTTTAAAAATTGCTTTTGTGTGTTACCTTGTTTTTATAACTACTCACTTTAAATCTTGGAAAATACTTGTCAGATTTTAAAAGCACTGACTTGAACTCTACAGGAAAAATATTTTTTCAGGATTTCTTGAACAAATTTTTTGAGCAGACATCAAAAACATCTACCAGATGTTGTGTCTGCTCTATTCACAGCTGATTTCCAGATTATACAAGAAACAAAAAGTAGAAGAACGACAAGAAAAAGTTCATCTGTGTGAGAGGTGGGGAATATTTTCATTGTACCTTTGACAATCTTGAGGTTGTTTAGGCGGATTATCAGTGCCAATTACTCTTTGACTTTGGCAAAATATCTTTTTTTCTAAAAAGCTTTTTTTCCCCCCTATGGAACCCACTTTATGTGTTACATTTTCACGCACTGATTCATGGTAAAGATTTAGTGAGATTTGTTTTCTTAAAAATACTAAGTGGATCTCACAAGGCTGTGGTTGCATTGTCTTACTATAGGGATTTCATTTATTGCTTTCCATGGCTTTTCTAGCCAATCCATATATAGAGAAAACAGTATGATGTATATTACGAACCATGTACTCTCCCATTGCAAGAAGAAATTGAGTCATGACGTGCATCGATAAAGGTAACATGGGTAAATACTTGACAGAAAAAGTCAAGAATCAATAAATTCAAATACAAGCTTTAGCCATTAGAGAGTTAAATGAATAATTCAGAGAGCTTAATTCAGACATTTAGTGTAGAACAAGTCAATAGAAATCAGTGTTCCAGGCCCTTGCTGATATCTTACATTCGTATCTTTACTGAAGAGTCGGGGCTGGGAATTATGTGATAACCTAACTAGATATATATCATTCCTTCTCAGATGAAGCACAACTTTTTTTCACAAATATACATATAAATATATAATAAATATATACATATAAATATATAATAAACTTTGTTATAGTCCTTGATTTATTTCAGCTATATCCATTTTAGTATGTGGAATCATATCATACAAACATTTAACCTGACTGTTTGCAACAATATGACTGAGAAAGAGGAGGTTAAGATAAAGGAAGAGGTGAAAGTAAACACTGAGATTGGAGGAGACAGAGAAGAGAGGCAGAGAGAAAAAGAGAGAGAGAGAGAACAATTTTTCATCCAGCAAAATGTTGACTCGCGTTTCAGTGAGGAAACCATAATAAAATGCATATTCTTTGCAGAATCAGAGGCTCCAGGTTTTGGAAATTAAAGGAGTATTTGTGTGATTATCATGAGTAGTTCAGACTATATTATGATTTTCCTTCCAGCCGTATGACGTCAGAATGTAACCTATGAATAAGAGGAAAATCCATTGTATACAAAGTATAAAAAGGAGACAGGGAAAGGCAACCTGTGTGTGTGTGTGTGTGTGTGTGTGTGTGTGTGTGTGTGTGTGTGTTAGAGCAAGTAAGAAAATGTAATATGCCTACTCTCCTATCATAGTCCTCATGGTAGATTAGAGTCCATGTTATTTGAAGTAAAAATTCAAAAGTCCAGTACAGATTTTTCTGGCTTATATTTGAATTTATGGTCTATTCCTTCATCAATGTGCATTTTTCTTAATTGACAAATGTTTTTCTCAAGGATCAGACCGTTCTTTCTTAAGTTCAAAGGCTGTAAGGTTCAGAAGGGCTTTATCAAAATAGCATGAGATTCAACTTTAATGTGATAAGAAATGATCCTTAAATGTCGACTTGGCTGAATATAATCAGCTTAAACCACTGAAAAATGTGTGTTCTCTTCTGTCATCCTCTCCTATTTGACAAGGTCAATAATACCAAAGCTGCAGAGTCAAGATAGCTATTTTTTTCTTTTTCTTTTTTTAATCTTCCCCTAAAGTATGTACCAGACCACTAGGGGGGAAAAGGCAATATCAGATTGGTTTGAAAAAGAAAAAAAGAAAAAAAGTAAATAATTCTCATTTTAAGACGTTTCAAAAACTTGAAACTTTAAGCAGAGTATATTATTATACATTATTATTGAAACAAAAAAAATAAAAAAATCAACAATATTCATCTGCATAGGCATATGTATTGAGGTATCTAATACAAGCCATGACAACTTCTGCTTGTTATAATTTTATACATTTAAAAATTTTGACTCTTTAGTAACTGGATTTCTTAATGTCTTTATTTTTCTATCGTGTGTGCCTGTTCTGGCCTATGTTTGCTGGATCCTTCTATAATTCTGCCAAATACAGTACCAGGAGAGGCTCGTAGTAACATGTTAGAAAACAGACTGCTTGTATAAAATATGATCAAATTTGATGGAAAGAAATGACTTCCCTCACTTTTCTACTGTTTACTTATTAAAGTTTTGATGCATGGCTGTGACCACAAAATATCAACCTGCTTTTAGGAAAATCATGTAATTATTTACATATGGACCTCAATCTCAAATTTATCCACTGTAATTCAAAAATAGTCTTAATATTTCCAGTCCAGAAGCAAAGCAATCATGGACACTTAATTATCTTCTCATTTCTTCATTACACTGGAGACTGTGCAAAAATAATGATGTAGATCAGGAATCAGCAGAGAGAAGAGTATGTTAGGGCAGCAGGCACCAGCTGAGTGCCAATTCCCGTAACGAAAATAAATTGCATGCTAAGTTTCAGAAAGTGTTGGGGGAGGAAGAGGAAAGGCACAATGAAGCTAGAATCTCTTTTAAGTGAAGACAGGCAAACAGAAAGGAAAGCAATCTTCACAGTGACAACATCAGCTGGCGTGATGTATATATTGATATTTAACCAAAGCCATCACTGAGTGGTTCAGTGATTGCAGACACTCTTGTACAAAAGGTAAGTACATAAAAGAGTATAAGCATGGCTGTCAATTAGGTCCATTTAAGATAAATAGTTTAAAAAGAGATATAAAAGTGTTTGAGCAAATGAAAGTTAAAATTCTAAATCCTAGTGCAATAATCTCTGCATACATCTCATTTTCCTTGTGTACTGTATCCATTCTCTTAACTCTGGATCTTTGAACATCCTTCTGCATAGGATATTATCTCTTCTCTTTTACCCTTTGATTAATTCGTAAGTTAGATGCTACCTTCATTGTCACTTTCTCAAGCCATACTTCAAAGATCCTTATAATAGGTAGGGTCTCATTGCTATATCAAGTGTACACTATAACTTCTATTCATATCTTAAAATGGCTATGATAACCTTATTTTTTTAGAAAATTAAAAAAAATTGAGGGAGAAATAGAGAGTGAGGGAGGCACACACGGAGAGGGAGAAAGTGAATCTTTTTTTAACAATTTTTTTTAACATTCATTTATTTTTGAGAGACAGAGAGAAAGAGCGTGAGCAGGGGAAGGGCAGAGAGAGAGGGAGACACAGAATCCAAAACAGGCTCCAGGCTCTGAGCCCTCAGCACAGAGCCCGATGTGGGGCTCGAACGCACAGACTGCAGAGACCATGACCCGAGCTGAAGTCGGCCATTCAACCGACTGAGCCACCCAGGCACCCCATTAAAGTGAATCTTAAGCAAGCTTTATGCTTAGCATGGAGCTGGATTGGGGCCGACCTCAGGTCCAGGAACTCATGAACTGAGCCTAAATCAAGAGTCAGAAGCTCAACCAACTAAGCCACCCAGGAGCCCCAATAATCATATAGATCTCTTATTACACATTCCAGGGTCCACCTATGTCTTTAAAAGTCTTAGAGGAATTTTTAAATACTGAGAATACATCTCGATGTAAATTTTCAGAGACGTCGGTAATTTCTTTAACATAGTTGGGGCACTTCACAACGTTTTGCTTCCTTAAAAACAGTTTTTGCCATGAATTTTCCAAAATTCTCCAAAGGCTAATCTCCTCCAGTCACCATGACAACTCATATAACAAAAGTAGCTGAAGAAGAGGTCTGTGATCCTACTTGATTCAGGATTTTTTTCACATCTTTTGCTCTTTCAAGGTATAAAATAAAACCAGGAAGATCAGTGCTGTGCTTTGAAGATATCACATTAACTACATTTTATATAATGGGAGGCCGATGAATCTGAAACATATACAGGATCATAAAAAAATTATACAGCCATGTATTAAAAATTATTAAAATAGTAAAAAAATCTGTTAGGAAAATTTATGTTCACACTATATTCCATGCCAGGTAACGGATGAGAGGAGACTCATCTTTTTCTCACCCTTAGGGATAATGTAACTCTATATTAAAATTAACCCTCTGTGATTGTTTTTAATTTTAATAATAACATTTAAAAATTTCCAGAGACTTGGGCAAAGAGAGATGCCACTCTTTATTACATGCTTTAAAAGGAGCTGCCTACCACAAACACTGAAACCTGGTTTTGTTGTTATTGTTTTTTGTTTGTTTGTTTTGTTTCTGTTCTTTTGTCCTTGTAAAAATGTTTTCTGATTGCTTACAATCATTGATTACACATTAAATTAAGGAAAGCGATGTGTGAGCTAAACACGTTTCTGTTGAGAGGATGTGGGTTTGAGAATGCACCCGCGTGTGAGTGTGTGTGTATTCCTGTAAGTAGATGTTGATGGCTGGAAAGCAGAAAAGCACAGCTCTGATCATGGGAAATTCAGCAGCTTTTGTTTTAAGCAGGCCACCAAAACTGTTACAATGTTTGGCCAAATAGATAGCTTTGTTTCCTTTCTTCTCTCAACTCAAATGGTCTCAAATTGAAAGATCTTCTTAACTGTCTGAAAATCCAGAGCAGGTAAGGTTATTCACTGGGAGAGCAAAGCAGCCCAGTCCCCATCCTAGTTCAGGAGTCCAGGACTCAGTTACAGTTTCACTCACTCTGGCCCCAGCTGTACCCATTCTACCCCTCAGACTTCCAACATCAGGCTGTCCTATGGGGAAATGTGCCCCGAGTCTTTGGGATATACAGGTAAAGTGGATGGGAGTAGTTGGGGTAGGGTCCATGGCTAGGGAATGGTATGGGGCAACAGTTATATCCTGGTTTAAAACTTTTAAATATTTATACCTATAATATATGGGACTCCATATACAGTACATGTATGCATTGTATATGTATTGTAGCTGATGCATAAAAATAAAAATATGTAAATATAAATGAGGAAAGCTCCCTATATAGAGTCAAATATGAAGAATAAAAATTGATGTTCACAATGAGTTTGGATTAATACTGGAAAATTCTTAAATGATAGGTGAATAAGGGCATGACAGACAGATGGATAGATAGTAGATAGATGGCTAAGTTATGGATAATTCACTTTTCTTCTTTATGTCTCCCTATAATTTTCTATAATTTAGGCATTGGAAAAATAAATTCGTAATTTAATTATAATTTTTTTAATATGTAAAAATGCCTACTAATCTGATTATAAAACTTGGAATAAAATACTTAGTGGCATATAATTAGAAACTTGAAACATTTTCCCTCTTTCAATACTAAGGGTAAGAAAAGATTTCACCAATTTTAATGATATGGTGTGACTTCTAAATTATTTTGTCTCTTCTTTCTATTCATTTGGCCAAACCAAGATGGCGTTATTGGAGGTAAAAAATGTCATTTAACATCTGGAATTCTTTCCAATAGTCAGAGAAAATTAAGGATGCTGACTAACTTATATCCTTATTTTATGTCAAGTATTAGGGGTTTTTGAATCTTCAAAATAATTCAATAGTTCAAATGGAATGTATGTTTGTTGATATTAGCCATCTTGAGGAGTTTATGCAATTATAAGAAAATGAAAGCTTAAATTTCTTATTTAGCATTAAATATTTAATGAGTACCAAATTTTAGCTCTGTCCTTAGAAAGATATCATGTGTTACTGTTGTCTTCAATTTAAGAAAATAGAGTAGGGGCGCCTGGGTGGCTTAGTCAGTTAAGCATCTGACTTGGGGTCAGGTCGTGACCTCGCAATTTGTGAGTTTGAGCCCTGCGTCAGGGGCTCTGTGCTGACAACTCAGAGCTTGGAGCCTCCTTCAGATTCTGCCCCTCTTTCTGCCCCTCCCATGCTCATGCTCTGTCTGTCTGTCTCTCAATAACAAATAAAGGTTAAAAAAATTAAAAAAAGAGAGAAAATAGAGTAAAATGTGAACCAATTCTCAATATAATGTCATTAAAGATTGCACTGAAGTATTATTCTACAGAGTTTTTGTTTTAAGTTGGTAAGTCATTCTGGTACCCTCTGAAACTGGGCTTGCATTCAGATGGAAAAATAATAGGTTTAGAATTATGAAAATGAATGAACTCTGCCAGCTTTCCATTCAACTGTTCACTTGGTGGGCATTTTTCAGTTATTGCCTTTGTTTTCTGACTCATCATATTCATGACTATTAGGCACTTTTGAGAGTTCGACTGGGTTGAATAAAAGTATTAGCTTTGCTAATTCAGTTTTATAACTTCTCTTCTCCAAATAAAGATTCAAAATAAATAGACTAAAGCTGACTTAGCAAAAGGTAGCACTAACTTTAGGTTTTTCTGGAGTCATTCCTTATCTGTCTATCTGAACTTGTTTAATAGCAATTATATCTGATGGACATCCAGTTTTCCATGAGAGAGACTCACAATTAATATCTTTACTACACATAAAAATATTAAGCCTCTTATACTGTTATTTCAGTGTTGGGATTTCCATAGCTGCCAGAGAGTCTGCTTAATCTAAGTGTATTTCTATCTATCACCATGAAGAATTTAGAAGTTTGATTTAAAAATTATTACACACTTTTCAAGAAAGTTATATTCTTAATTTTGCATTCCTGTACTATTTCTCGAGGAATTCCTGCAATGTCACACTTCATTATTTTGGTGAAATTACTTATTAAGCACCTAATATGAACAAGGTACTATGACAAATATTTGAGATATACAATTAATTATGATTTAGTTCCTGTCATCTATGTGTTATGGTTTAAAGAAGAACAAAGAAAGCTGACTATGCTGGAGAGCAGAGAGTTAAATTTTGATTCATTGTGCCGTTTATAAGTGCTAGAAGATTTTGTGGGGTAGTCTGATAGCCTCTAATGTCAAGCTAAGATATTTAGCTCTATTTGGAAGGAGAAGAGATAACTTGAAAGTTCTCAAGCAAAGCAAAACATAATCAGAAGATGATGGCTCTTCTGGGAGTAAGGAGGAAGAAAGAATGGTAAATAGTGATAGTAACAATGAAGTGCAGTCATTAAAGAAGTGTCTTCAATGGACTATGAAAATTACAACTTATATGGATTACATTTCAATGATTAATTGTTATCTTTCTCTTTTGCACGATTTCACTTTTACTAGACTTCAAGTTTCTTTTCAAAGGATAAT
This sequence comes from Paguma larvata, assembly GCA_030068075.1. Lineage (NCBI taxonomy): Eukaryota > Metazoa > Chordata > Mammalia > Carnivora > Viverridae > Paguma > Paguma larvata. The sequence goes on along the minus strand of CM057826.1, from coordinate 86,619,846 downwards.
ATCCTTTTTATATTTGCATTTCCAGTAACAAGACAGAACCTCACTGAAAGGTAATGTCTACAAAATGCTTGTGAAGTGAACTGAGGGAGGGAAATAAAACTGTCTTAAAGTTGGAATTTAGATGAAAATAAAGGTTGAAAACACATCAAGAGTCCTAGATAAAGAAGGCAGATCAAGAAAGGAGCATTTGAAAACAAATGGTGCTTACTCAAATCCCAGTTATGCTTTGTAACTCTGATCTCTTGCTTCTCAACATCATAGGCAATGATTTGTGAGCCAAATATGTTGATAAATGCCAGATACATATACAAGCGAGTACTGGGCACACAGTTGCCCAATGGTGAATGTGAGATAGGGGTAGGAAAATATCTAGAGAAAATTATAAAATAAAAGTAAAACAAAATTTTAAAACAAAAGTAAAAATTTCCTTTTCTACTATCTCTATATATGGCAATTCTATGCAATGTCAGTGAGAAAATTTTACTCTTAGCTAGGGAGGATTATCTCATTGCTTCTTTGCCTCAGTCATACCATTGTAGTAGTCACTGAATAAATGTTGGGTGAATACAATTCCCCCTTTTTTTTTTTTACCTGTGAGAACTAAGAATAAAAGATAAATAAATAATGCTGTCTTTAAAAATGATGGTGCTTTCTTTATTCTCTCTTTTATGAAATTGTAGTATATAATGAGAAGTTGCACCTTTCATAAATATGAGGCTCAATGATTTGTAATAAATTAAAAACCCCCTGAAACCACTACTCAGGTGAATATGGAACATTATCAGCCCACCTTATGCATACCCCTCTATATCAAAACCTTCTCCTTTTCCCCAGAGATAAACACCAGTTAAATTTTTAGTAATATATGTTTTGCCCATACTTTCACTTTTATTAAAATGGAATTACACATTTTATGTGTTATTTCTTTTCTTTATCCTCATTTTTGATGTGGTTCTTTGGCTCAATACATTGTTTTGAGATTCAGTCATTTATGTTTCTATATAGCTGTTGTTCAAATACTCTCTTCATTGCTGTATAGCAATACATATATACGATGTTAGTGGATATTTGATTTTTGTCAAATTTAAGGCTAAAATGAATTATGCTTCTATAAACACATACACTTATTTTGTTAAAAAGTTTGACCCTCAGACTATGTTTATGTTTGAAATTTAAAAAATTATACTAGATTATTTTTTAAAGTAATTGAATGAATTTATACTCCCAGTAGCACTTAGAAAGTTCTTGTTGGTGTACCTTCTCATCAATAAATGGTATTGTCAGTGGGTGTGTAGGATTATACTATCATAGCTTTAATTTGATTTTTTTAAGACTGTTGTTATTGAGACACTTCACATGTCTATTGGGTATTGCATATTCCCTTTTATAATGTTTATGTTCAAATATTTTGGTTGTTTGTCTACCTTTGAATTAGTGATATGTACAAGGTTTTTTAAGCGAACCCACTGTAGGGCTCTTTGAGGTGAAAATATTTTCTTTTTCTGTATGTTCATAACTTTTTACTCTCTTAATAATGATGGACATTGAAATAAATATATTGTATCAGTCTTTTCTTTACAATAAATGCATTTTTTGTTTTGTTTAATAAATTTTAATTCAACATTAAAAATTAGTCATTCATGTTGTAGTAATCAAAACACTATATAGTATTGGCACAGAAATAGGTACATAGATTATTGGAACAGAGAGCCCAGAAATAAAGCCATAGTTATATGGTTAATTAATCTTTGACAAAGAAGATAGGAATGTGTAAGGGCAAAAGATAGTCTTTTCAACAAACAGTGTTGGGGAAGTGGACAGCTACATGCCAAAGAATGAAAATGGGTCACTTCCTTTCAACATACACAAAAATAAACTCAAAACGGGGTTAAGGACCAAAATGTGAGATCTGAAACTATAAAAATCCTAGAAGAGAACACAGCCAATAATTTCTCTGGCATTGACCATAGTTAACAGTTTTCTAGATATGTCCCCTAAGGCAAGAAAAACAGAAGAAAAAATAAATGCTGGAACGTCATAAAAAACAAAAACAAAACAAAACACATACACACACAAAAACTTCAACAAAGTAAAGGAAACAGTCAATAAAACTAAGGGACAACGTACTGAATGGGAGAAGATATTTGCAAGTGGTATATCTGATAAGGAGTTAATATTCAAAATAGATAAAAGAGTTATACAACTCAACACCAGAAACACAAGCAATCCAATTAAAAAATGGGCAGAGGATCTGAATAGAGATTTTTCCAAAGAAGACAAGCTGATAGTCAGGAGACATATGACAAGATGCTCAACATCACTCATAATCAGAGAAATGCAAATTAAAACCACAATGAGATACCACCTTATACCAGTTAGAATGGCTAAAATCAAAATAACAAGAAATAACAAGTGTTGCCAAGGATATGGAGAAAAAGGGACTTCTGTGCACACTGTTGGTAGGAATGAAAACTAGTGCAGTCACCATAAAAAACAGTGGAGGTTCCTCAAAAAATTAAAAAAAGCAGAATTATTTGATCAATATTTACCTAAAGAAAACAAAATCACTAATTCAGAAAGATATACGTACCCCTATACTTATTGCAGCGTTATTTATAATAGTCAAAATATGGAAGTAGCCCATGTGTCTATTGATGGATGAATGGATAAAGAAGAGGTATATTACTCAGCCATAATAAAGAATGAAACACTGTCATTTGAAACAACATGAATGGATCTATAGAGTATAACGCTATGTGAAATAAAATAGTCAGAGAAAGACAATAGTATATGATTCCACTCATATGTGGAATTTAAGATACAAAACAAAGACAAAAAGAGACAAACCAAATCGTTACCAGGAGGAGGTGGGTAGGGGATTGAATGAAATAGGTGAAGAGAATTAAGAGTATACTTATCATTATGAGCACTGAGTAAGGTACAGAATTGTTGAATCACTATATTGTCCACCTGAAACTAATATAACACTATATGTTAACTATGTTGGATTTAAATTTTTTTGAAAGTAACTTATGCTATTTTCTAGAAGTTGTATTGCCTTGTCTCTCACATTTAGATATCCTTTGCTCTAGAACTGAATTATTTTATTTGCATACTGAGAAATAATTCAACCTTATATCTTAAGTTTTATGTAAAACTGACCCAGAGCCATTTTGTTTGAAAAGACAGTTCTTTCTGTAATATTTCGCAGGGACGTTTTTGTGTCATAATCTATTTTTATATATGAGAGTCTGTAACTAGACTCACTGCTCTTTTCGATTTGATTAATTATCCCAGCAAGAAACATATAGTTTTGATTACTACCATTCCATGCTAATTTTCTTTATGTAATAGAGTAACAAATACAAGTTTTCAAAATTCTCCTGGAATTTTTTTCCATTTGGAATTTTTATTTAGACTTTTTTTTCTTTCTAAATAGAGCCTTAGATTTTTCTATGTGTGTAATTTTTCAGTTATTGTTACTTATGTTCCTAGGTACTTTTATGCTGTATAAGTGGTGTTTTTACATTTCCTTCTAGCCAGCAATTTTTATAAGCATACTTCCTAATCCTAAAAAAAATTATCTTCTTATTCTTTTGGACGTTTTTCTTTTTACATAATTATATGACTCCACAATAATGAGGGTTTTAACTCTTTCTAGCTAATTTATATAACTTTCATTAATTTTCTTGATTTATTTAATTAGATAGGATTGTGCAGGTTTGAACAGAGAGATGTTGTAATTTATACTAGTTTTACTTTTTATTAGTTCTTGAAGAAAAGCATTTGACATGTTATTTTTAATACTACGTATAATGGAACTTTTGTTACTGTTGTTCGTATATAGCACATGTTTCCAAATTAAAGATGGACCTTAAGGAATAGATATTCTAGCAACATTGACTATTCTGATACAATGGCATGATAGGTCTAGTCTTTTTTTTTTAATTACATCTCAATTTCTCTTAGCAACATTTTCAACTTTTCAGTATCAAAACTTCTATCATTGCCAGATTTATCTCTTGGCATTTCATGTTTTTGAAAATATAAAAATGTTATTTTTTCATTTCAATTTTCATTATTTTTACAACTAGAATATGGAAATGCAATCAATTTTGTACATTAAACTTGTACACCAAAAATTTGCTAAACTCAAAATTATCTGTAGTAGTAGTTTCAATTGCTATCTTCAAGTTCACTAATTTTATATGATTATACTTAGACTATGTATACATGGACTACACATACATATGTATATGCATTCACACACATACATACAGATATAGATAGAGATGTAGATATAATATGTATATATTAGGGAGGTCTTGAAGTTTGTTCTTGGATGCAACTTTTTAAGGCAGGCGTCGAGAAGCCTCTAGGACTAATTTTTCCCTACCCTTGAGGTAATGTTCTTCTGAGTTCTTTATGCTGTTCTCTCTGTTTTCTAATTTTTTTTTCACCCTGAATGGTAGGAACTCAAACTTTTCCTGGCCCTGTGTGAGTTACGAGAATAATTTCCTGTGTTTCTTTGGATGGCTGTTTCCCTGATATGGGGTAGTTTCTCAAACATTATGAGCTATGCTGAAAATACTAGAAAAACCCTTTTCTCAGTCCTTTCCTCTAAATCTTTCTTTTTGGGGGCTGCTTCCTCACCTTGGGTACTCTGCTAATATTCTACTGTAATTCTAATATTTTACAAACTCTAATAATTTCCTATACTTGCATCCATCCTGAACACATATCCTGCTTTCTTTCCTCAGTCCAGGAAGACAGACCGGACTCCATGGACTCTTCCTCTCTGCACTGTGCATCCGGAAATTCTCTTCAAGCAGTGTCCTAGAGCAATGACAATGCTCACCCCTGTGATTTCCCTGCACTGTCTGTGATCCAATGTCTGAAAAGCATTGTTTCATATATTTTATCCAGTTAGTTGTTTTACACAGAAGGGTAAATCCAGTCCCTCTTTCTCCATTTGGCGAGAAGCGGAAGTCCCAAACCAATGCGTTATTAAATATAACATTTTAAAGTCATGTTATTTATTATGTAGAAGATTTTCTTAAATATTTATAAGAATAATATGAACTAAAGAGCAACTTGTAATAGCTGACAAAAGTCCCTCTTTATGAACTTATACAATTATTGCTGTTAAGTGTCAACAAGAATACCTTTCATAAGTTCATTTAAAAAGCATATATCCCTTTATATTTACAAAAATTCAAATATCCTGATAAAAACGCAAACACTTTGCATATATTTTCCTTCAAAATAGCTGTTCCATAAACAAATTACAAAGCTAAATATCATCATCATCTGGGGAAATGAGCCATTTCCAGCAGTTTAAAATCAAATTTAACTTACGAATATCCTAGTATAATATTAAGTCCAGAAACTTAGTGATTCTACCAGTAGGTTCATATCAATTTGTCCAAATAAAATAGTAAAACATTACTGAATGGTCATTAGCCTGCGTCAAATTTAATAATTATTAAATCACCTATTTTATGAAAACTTTGAGCTAAGATTGATAATTATAGATATTTCATATAAAAGATAAATTACATTAAAGAATTTAAATGAATCAGTCTTTGCACTCAGATCATCTAACATAAGCATCTATGTTTTATTTTTGTTTTTGTTTTTATTTTCATACTTTGCTGTCTTCTTGGACTCTAAACTCAATGTATTCATTAATACAAACTTAAGTCACTGCTTTATTTTATTTTATTTTTTAATTTTTTTAACGTTTATTTATTTTTGACAGACAGAGACAGCGTGTGAGCAGGGGAAGGGAAGAGAGAGAGGGAGACACAGAATCTGAAGCAGGCTCCAGGCTCTGAGCCATCAGCACAAAGCCTGACGCGGGGCTCAAACCCACAGACCATGAGATCATGACCCGAGTTGAAGTCGGCCGCTTAACCGACTGAGCCACCCAGGCACTCCTAAGTCATTGCTTTAATCTATGCATTTTGATGTTTGATGTGATCTTTAATCTGACATTTACATTATTTTCTTTATGTGTCATTCCAAGAGCTAATTTTGAAAAATCCTGCTCCAGAGTCTTGAGGGTTGCTTTTGTTCCATCCCAAAAGTTTTGGACTATTCTGTTTTCTTTTTCATTTGTTTTCATGTATTTTCAAGATTTCTTCTTTAATTTCCTCATTAACCCATGTATTCTTCAGTAGTATATGGTTTACCCTCCATATAGTTGCCATCTCTCCAAAATTTTTTATTTGGTTGACTTCTGGTTTCATGGTGCTGTGGTCAGAAAAGGTGCATGGTATCTCAATCTTTTTGTATTTGTCGAGGCCTAATTTGTGACCTAATATGTGATCTATTCTGGAGAATGTCCTATAGCACTTGAAAAGAATGTGTATTCTGCTGCTTTAGGATGGAAAATTCTGAATATACCCATTAAGTCCCTCTGGTCCAGTTGTAAGCAGAACCTTTGTTTCCTTCCTTCTTTGTTTTCTGTTTAGATGATCTGTCCATTGATGTAAGTGGAGTGTTAAAGTCCCCCTACTGTTATTTTATTATCAATGAGCTCCTTTATGTTTTTTATAAATTATTTTATATATTTTGGTGTTTTCTTGTTGGGAGTGTAAATATTATTCATTAGATCTTGTTGTCCCCTTTCTTATGAAATCGAGCCCTTCTTTATACCTTGTTATACCGTTTGGTTTAAAGTCTAGTTTGTCCAATATAAGTATTGCTAATCTTGCGTTTTTTGGCATTCATTTACATGATAAATGTTTCTTCATCCAGTCATTTTCAATCTGCAGGTCTCTTTAGGTCTAAAATGTGTCTCATCAGCAGCATATAGATAGGTCTTGTTTTTGTATCCATTCTGACACCGTCTGTCTTCTGATTGGATCATTTAGTCTATTTACATTCAAGGTAATTATGGATAGATACGGATTTATTGCCATTTATTACTTATTTTGACATTATTTCTGGAGATTTTCTCTGATCTTTCCTTGTGTTTGTAACTTTTGGTCTCTGTTTTCTACTCAAAGAGTCCACTTAATATTTCTTGCAGGGTTGGTTTAGTGATTACAAATTGCTTTAGTTTTGTCTGGGGAACTCTATCTCTCTTTATATTCTTAATGATAGCCTTGCTGGATAGAGTATTCTTGGCTGCAGATTTTTTCCCAGTTGGTTTGTTGAATTGATCATGCTATTCCCTCTGGCTTGTAAAGTTTCTGTTGAGAAATCTCCAGTTATCTTTTGAGTCTCCCCATGTAAATTAAAGATGTCTTTTGTTTTGCTGCTTTTAAGATTTTTTTCTTTATCATTATATTTTGCAAATGGAATTACAATATGTCTTTTTATTGGCTTACTTTTGTGATTTTGATGAGAGTTCTCTGTGACTCAGGTATCTGGGTGTCTGTTTCCTTCCCCAGATTAGGGAAGTTTTCAGTTATTATTTCCTCAAAAATATTTTCTACCCTCTTCTCTTTCTTCTTCTGGGGCTCCTATAATAAGAACATTATCATGTTAGATAGAGACACTCAGTTCTCCAAGTCATTTCTCATTTTTCATAAATCTTTCTTACTTTTGTTCAGCTTCATTATTTTCCATTATTTTGTCTTTTATGTTACTAATTTATTCCTCTGCTTCTTTCAGTCTGGTGTTGATTGCATCAATCCTATTTCAAATCTCGTGTATTGTATTCTTCACCTGTGACTGATTCTTTTTTTAACTTTAAGCCCAGTGAGGAACCTTATGATTGTTGCTTTAAATTCACCATCAGGCATGTTACTTATATCTGTTCCACTTAGATCTCTGGCCATGGCCTTATCTTGTTCCTTCATTTGGGTTAAATTCCTCCAATTTGGCATTTGTTTACGTCTCTTCTCTTTGTTAGAAAGGTCATTTATACCTCCTGCTCCTCAGAATAATGGCTTTATGAAGAAGAGTCATGTCATGTTCACAGCCTGGCATTTCAGGGAGTTTCTCATGGGTATGCTGCTTTTGTTCTGCTGTCGTGTTTTGCTGTTCTATCATTCAGGCCAGTTGTCTGCAGAGGCTTTCCTTGCCTGCTATAGATAATGTTTGTTCCCTGGCCTGAATGCGGCAAGTTATAACTGGGCGTGCTCCAGGTCTGCTTGTGAAATGAGAACTGACATCAGCTTCACCAGAACTGAAGAACTCCACCTGTAGAACTCTCTGGTTGAGAGACATGGTTTGGGCAGGGGTTTGTGCTGGACTTCAGGGAGAGGTATCCACCACACTAGGACTGAAGTAAGTATGACTGAGAAAGGCAGTTCTACTGAAGCATGGGGTGAGGGTGGGGCTTGGTGTAAGCAAGTTAGGCAGCTAGTGTTGGTGTTGTACTGCTTCCTGTAGGCAACTCTGTATTTATGTTGAGGGGCAGGGCACGGAAATGGTGCAGGCCAGCTCCTTTGTTCCTGGAGAGGTTTCTCGCAGGGACAGGGTCTGAGAAGAGAGAATAATCTCCCCACTGTATGCCCCAAATGCTCTTCAATCCCTGTTTCCATCCTGTCTGCTCTTGGGTTGTTTGTCTGCCTTCTTTTCAGGAACAGCACAGTGATCTCAGGGCTCTATCCCAGCCAAGCCTACTGAACTTTACAACTCTAGGCTTTAAGCCCTGGGGGTTGCAAGAACTCACAAAATTCAGCCTCTCTCTATTTCCGAGCCAATGGCTTTGGGGAAGCATTTTCCTTGTGTGTTCCTCTATGCGCTCCTCTCTCTCCTTCTCTTGCCCTTCATGACTCCTTCTCCTCTGTACAATTGTGATTCATTTTTCTCCTAAACCACATCTGTGCACTTCCCACCTTTTTCAATGTGGCCTCTTATCTCCCTTTAATTGTAGGGTTTGTTCTATCAGTCTTCAGGTTGATTTCTGGGGAATTTAGGATAACATGATAGTGTCTAGTTGTGTTTGTGGAACGAGGTGAACCTAGGGTCTTCCTACCTTGCCTCTGTGTTTTAAATTTGCTTCTCTATAGATTCTGCTTCTCCTTTTTTTCCCTCAGGGATATTGGTCTTTTTTTATTGACTTATTAGAACTTTTTGTATATTAGGAATATTGATTCTTTGTCTTGCATAATGCAAATGATCTCATTTAAATATAGTTTTCATGAAATTTGTCTATAACTTTAATTTCTTCTTCCTAATAGATTTGTAAAATGGCAAGCTTTGTAAAATGCCTGTTGAGGGCGCCTGGGTGGCTCAGTCGGTTAAGCGACCGACTTCAGCTCAGGTCATGATCTCATGGTCTGTGAGTTCGAGCCCTGCATCGAGCTCTGTGCTGATGGCTCAGAGCCTAGAGCCTGCTTCAGATTCTGTGTCTCCCTCTCTCTCTGCCCTTCCCTTGCTCACGCTCTGTCTCTATGTCTCTCAAAAATAAAATAAAAACGTTAAAAAAATTAAAAAATAAATAAAATGCCTGTTATTTTCTACCCTGCATATATTTTCTTTATGTGTATAGTATTGTGTTCTACATCTTTAAGTTTGCTTACATCTTGAGGGGCTCCTCAGTGATAAGAAGGGATTTATGAACTTAGAATTTTCGGTGAAAAGAGAGAAACTTTTTGTGTTTGTGCTGTTCCACTAGATGAGGGGCTTGCCCTGCTTGGAATGAGGCAAACTTTACTGAGAGGGGCAGTCAAAGCACACGGTGTGTGGGTTGGTGCAAGCAAGTTAGTCGTCCAGTGTTCTTAAAGGTAACTTTTCATAAGCTGGAAGTTTTAATTTATATGAAGTCTAAATTATCATTTTTTTCCTGTTTAGTGCTTTTTGTATCCTAAGAAAAATTTCCCCAACATTAAGGCAAGACGGATAATCCCTTTTTCCCTCCGTGATGAGAACAATAAAAAGTTGCACACAGGAGTCGTGTCTTTCCACAATGTCAGCTTTATTCAATCATAAAGCAAAGTCAATCACAATTATAAAGCAGATTCAGAATTCCAAACTGAATGACATTTAACTATATAATTAAACTTGGCTTCTTACATAGAACAGAGACAGGACATAAGAAAAGCAACACAACAAATAAGATTAACAGAATGGTGTAAGAAGTCAGTAAACTAAACGTGAAGTCTGTCTGTTGGCCCGCAGTTGAGATAAGGCATTGGTCCGGTTTGGGTCAGCTCTTGGCATTTAATGCTTATGATGTTCAAGCAGTGAAGGATATCAGTTCTGTTTGGAGATCAGTCAGGCAGAGTCTGGGTGGAAGTTGCCTTTTTTAAGTGTCAGACAGAGAGAGGTCATGTCTGAAGAGTCTGACAGTTTGCTGAAAAAATCTTCCCCGTTTTAGAGGGATTTAATCAGTCTTCAGCTGCACAGACCTCCTCTGCATCTCCTTGTTATTAGTTCTAGGGTGTCAGCTGATGCTGGTCCTGGGATATCTCATAGCTGCAGTACCTTTAATTAGTTGTGTCATTGTTTGACACAGGTCCCTGCTCGACACAGGCTCCTGCTTGACATGAGAGACTCCATTTTGTTCCCTAAACCCTCACACTCCATAGTTTCAGCTTTGCAATTTGCTCTATGAAACATAGACAAAATTCTCTTGCTTTCCAGATCTTATTGTTTCTAGTTAGAAGTAATTTATAAGTATTTTTGTTGGTCTCCTTAACATGACGAGTATTTTTATCTTTGATTTTCTGAAAATTGTTTCTGATGTGGTATATTTCATACTCTTTGTTCATATCGTACTTGGGTGTCAATAAGATTCTAGGATCTTTGGATTTTTCTTATTCATCCAAATTTGGACAAGTTTCGGTTGAGGGTATGTATATGCTTTTTAAGTTAACTTTTCAAGTTTCTCATTCTCAACCAATATTTACATGCATGTATTTCATACCCTTTAATTCTTCTCCATATTTATAATAGTCACTTTAAATATCTTGTTCCCAATTCATTATCCAGGTCATCTGTTTTGCTTCATTTGATTTTTTGTTCTATTGCTCATCTTCTACGTTTATTGCTTCTTTACATGTCTAATAGTATTTTTAAAAAGCTTTTAATGTTTATTTTATTTTTGAGAGAGAGATTGAGCACAAGTAGGGGACAGGCAGAGAGAGGAAGACACAGAATCTGAAGCAGGCTCCAGGCTCTGAGCTGTCAGCACAGAGTTTGTCATAGGTGTCGAACCCCTGAACCACTACATCATGCCCTGAGCCAAAGTTGGATGCTTAACCAACTGAGCCACCCAGCTACTCTTAATATTATTTTTTTAACTGTATGATACTATTTAGAGACTCTGGATTATTTTATCTTATTTAAAGAGTCTTGAGTTTTGTTCAGACAGTTAATTTACTGGCAGAACACCTTGCTTCTGTGAATGCTTTAATTTAGACTGAGTTGATGTCATTATATATAAGACAATGATAACATTATATACGAGACTTTCTTCAGTCTCAATTTGTATGCAAACTGAATGTCCAGGTATTACTCATCAAGATCTCTCTATGCTGGATCAATCAAGACTTCCACATCGTTGCATTCTGTGATCTCGAAGTCTTTGTTCACCAATCATATCCAGATTCCTCAATAGCTATTCTTTGTTGGGACTTACAGAGGGTTACCCTGATCACGTGCCGCGTAAGATTCTTCAGTGATCCACATTGCTTGTTCTTCCTGGCAATCTTGTTCTTCCATTTCTCCATTCTTCACAATTCAGTCTTCGTGTCATTCTAAAATTCAATCTCTTTTCCTCTACTGAGAATATCACTCTCTGTTTTGACGCCATTTACACAAAAGGTTTTGGAGATTTTCTAAAGCTAGAAGCTGTGGTAATTATAAGTGATTACCTTATGCTTCTTTGTCCTCAAAGATCACATGTTTCTGAGAAAACACTTCATATATATATATAATTTTTATTTTATTTTATTTTTATAATTTTTATGTATATATAATTTTTCCAAATATTAATTTCCTTACTGCAGGAAAAAAGGTACAATTCCAAATTATCCACAATAGCTGGGATAAAAAATTATCATCATAATTTTCTTTTAAATAACTTAAAACTAGCACAAAGCAACTATTTGTTTTGAAAATGTGTGTTAATCACTTTTATTTGACAGCATCGAATCACTCTAAAATATTATATATTTGAAAGAAACAAGAGCAGGTCCAAATTTTTAGCTCTGTGAAAAAATGTAACTCGTATTTATCTCTCTGAATATATTTTCTCAAGGCCAAAAAAGGAAGTTCATGATCCCTCTTAATGTTATAATATGATAATTAATGCATGTAAGATTCTGCCCTTATATTCTTCCTTTTCTTCTCCAGATACTCACGTATATTTAATATATTTCCTTGTATATGCATATACCTTTGAAATATATGAGTTACCTTTCCCCAGATGCTTTAGTATGCCTAATGTATTCCCTTACATACATATATATCCTTGAAGGGCATAAAATATTACTTATTAATATTAAAGAACAGCTATTAATGTTTCAAATATTCACCTTTATAATTCAAACTGATAATTACTCTTAAGAGACTCTGACAATTAGCATTAATATCCTTTTCCTATGTAGAGCTTTCTAATGACAAATTATTTTTAATGATTGAAAAATACATAAATATTTATATTAGCTGTCATAATTTTGTTTACATTAACAATATTAATATCAAAATATATGAATTGCTTTAAATATGCCAAGATAGGCAATTTGGTTTTGCCCTATAGACACTTGACAGTGAAGTCAGAATACAAATCTATTTAATATATTAGAGTTATAGAGGATTTATTTTTTCATTGAGATTATTAAGAAGGAATTAATGTTTTCAAAAGACATAATATATTTTTCTTGGATATTTGGATTATGAGTTTAGATACTCTCAAATATGTTCATTTTATTAATGAAACATATTTTGAGTTTTATGTTAGCTTAATTAAAAATTCATATGCATGTGTCCCCAAAGAGTTTCATAAAAATAGGTATTTTTTTCCAGTGAGAAAATATTTTTTCCTTCTATGTATACCAATAAGTGATGAAACTTGTCATCATTTAAAAATATATTATATTTTCTCAGCAGCTTGACAGTATTTTTCTCAAGTATGATACATAATACCAGATAATGGTGATAGAGTAACATTAAAGCAGAATCAAACACCAAACATCAAATATGTCTGTCTCGAGTGTGGTACCATATTTCTGCTCCAATGCATGCCTATCAGTGATAACAATAGAATTATGTGTTTCTAATGGTATCTAATATTGTTGAAACTCTGTTGAGAAATACAGGTGTCATCATAAGCTATAAATCATATAAAAACCAAAATATAGGGAAGGAAAACAGATCAGTACTAAGGATGGGGAATCATAATAACTTGTGAAGATTATTTTAAGATAGAGACAAAAGTACAATCTTCTTCCTTCCCATTTCTTCTCACTATCCTTAGTGATCTTACCCGCTCCCATTATACCATATAAGAGAGGAGTATAGAGTCACAGTGTTCTCCTTTGATTCTGAAATGTTAAAGTTTAATAGAGTATCACTAATTATTTTAATATGGCAGAAATAGTAGAGGCATTGTTTAGATACTGTTTAGATAGTAGAGGCAATCGTTCAGACATTGTAAATTGAAGGACGGATCATTTTCTAATTTAGAAAATGGATAAATAGGTAACTGCAAAAGGATGAAGGGTAAATAATCATCATTACTAAAGTGAATTGTGGCAGAGCAAGTTTGCAACTATAAAATACTATAAAAATGCTCACAGTGTAATACATGCTATTTTTAAATACTAGTATCTAAAATCACACCATGGATTTGAAGTCAGGAATCAATGTTTCCATCATCACAGTTTTCCATAAAGAGGCACAATTTCAATTTCATATTCCACTGGCACATTATTCCCCTTGCCTCTCTCTTCCAAACACACGTACATTTCCTTTTATCCCCAAACCTGTAGTACCAACTTAATCTCAAAAGTGACCCTAACTAGATCCAGTAGTTTGCTTCATATTCTTCCATACAGGTGCATGATTTCAGTAAGGGGGGAAACAGCTTCATAGAAATGAGAGATTTTATCCATTATGGAAACCGCTCTTCTATTTTTTTCAATTGCCCCCAAGGAGGTGCTATTTCCCCAGCCATACTTTCTTCTGCTTTCCATTTGTACAACACTTGGTTATTTCTCCCAAGTTATATTCAATATTTGTAATGCACTTTTATGTAAGCACTTCCCCGAAACTCCAACCACTTGGTCCTCTTTACCTCTTTTCTTAACCACATCCTGAAGTTTCTTGTGCTACTAAAATCTTCATTTTAACAAGTCTCTAATATCAGTTTGTCACAATATGTCAGCCAATGTAAATTATAATTTTCTCAATAGCATTGCATGCACGGCAAGGGAAGAGGTTGAGGCACAGCACCACGTATTATGAAAACAACAAAATAATAATAATAATAATAATAATAATAATAATAATAATAAATCAAAAACCCATTCAAAACAGGAAGGCGTGAGAGTTCTTACTGGCTGGATGGATTGAAGCAGGTACTTGAAGGCTTACTGTCCAATTAATATGTTGCACTAGTTTTCACTGTTAATACTTTAAATCAGCTATCAGAGAATGGGAAAACTATTAACTAGTAGGATACTCTAAAAGCATATACTTTTAGAACAAAAAAAAAATTTCCCTAATCAACTGCCATCGGTGTTGTATACTGGATGATTTAGGTATACTTCAGCCTGGCTAAAAATTAATAGAAATCTTCATACTTTTTAGCATAACCAAGGAAACTCTCTAAAAGAATACATTATGATATCTACGGAGAAAATATAGCATAGTCAGTAAGAATAAGAACTCAGGGTCAGACTATTTATCTATGAAAACTGACTCCTTCCCTCCTTATCTATGATACTTTGGGCAAGTTTATCTTGTTTATCATTTACTCTTCTTAGTGTTACCTACCTCACAGAATTATTTACAGATTGGATAACTGTCAAATGATTGAAAAAGCACTTGGCACATACTAAATGCTATAAGTGCTTGCAAATTACAGGAGAGTAAGTTTTGTCTCGTTACTTATTTTTAATAATGTAATATGAGTAGATGGACCATTTGCTATCATCTCTGACATAACTAAATCTGGCACCTGGTCATGGCTTGACACCATTAAAATTCCTGTTTTTAATGGCATGTGCACAAGTTTATTTGCAAACACACTTCATGGAGTTTTCACCTCAGTGCTCTTCACTGAAAATTTCTTATCGGATAGAAGACCTTGGAGACAAAAATCCCCAACCTGATCGCCTATCTAGTTAGCAAGTCTAGTTCATTTATTATAAACTCACATCTTTGGAACTTATAGCTACAAGAATGACAAAGAAGGATATTATGTACTGCCACTTACTTGAAGCTTGTGGGCTAAATGGGCTACAATTCTGATTCATGAGAGAAATTTTAAGATAACAGTCTCTGTAAATGAAAAATATGTCGAAAGCTTTTTCCACTTATGTCATGTCATTCAGAGGATAAACAGCCCATGGTGTATTAATTTTTGATGATTGTAACCTAGGTGTTTGTTCACCAAACTGGGATTTAATGCCCATTAGAGGTGATAGATTAATGGTTCTAGAACATCACATCATGTTTATATGCGTGGATGAGGTAATGAAGGTAATGGCTTTCATGTATTCTGTATAGTACATCTCATGTACAAGTATCCCTGAGATTTTTAGGTACCGCATTCCATATTATTTTTTTTTTTGATTTACTGATCTTTAGAAAAAGTATTTTGTTTTACTTTTCCTTTTTATTTTTATCAACAGCTGACACCAAAAACATTTCCAAGTCCTTACTACTTATAACTACTTCTCCTTTTGCCAAAATACACCCAATAATTACTTATGAAATGTTTATTAAATAAAGCCCATGTGTTTAATACATTTAGGACGTTTCTTCCTTATTTAGGTAATGGGTTTTTATCCAATCTAAGTTGCCATTGGTTGTGACTCATATCATTTTTGTATATACCGTTCTGAATGGTGGGGACAAATCACTGAAGACAACGAATATATTTTATCTGAATGTCAAGCAATGTGTTTTTAAGTTAGTGGATTTGGAACTAAAAGCCTGTAAGATTTATTTGTTTAATTGTGTATATATGACTTTAAAAGATATATTTGTTTTTTATAAAAAAAATAATATTTATTTATTTTTGAGAGAGAGAGAGAAAGACAGAAAGAGAGAGATAGAGCACCAGTGGGAGAGGGGTGGAGAGAGGGAGACACAGAAACTAAAGCAGACTCCAGGCTCTGAGATATCAGCACAGAGCCTACGCAGGGTTTAAACTCACAAACCATGAGATCACGGCCTGAGCCGAAGATGGGCGCTGAACCAACTGAGTGACCCAGGTGCCGGTAAAAGGAGATATTTGTATGATAAAAACTACACTTTAGGAAGATTGATTTGCTTACAAATATGAAGATTTTTTTTTAATTCTATTATCAGGCTCAGTCCCTTATTACGTTCTCAGTTACTAACCAAATTGCCCCAGTAATTGATTCCATACCCTATTATTTTAAGAGAGTTGACCACACATTGATTTGTCCAGTACTCCTTTCCCCAGACTCTGTCTTTCTCCTAATCCTCATATGTAAAAAGTCTTCTACATGGTCTTAGATTTTGGAGTTATCACAGATTGGACTTTGAAATGTGCTTTGATTAATGATATTAACCTCTAGTTAGTTTCCTATGACCAAACTCTTGCTTATTGGAGGTATGTTACAGACATTCCAAGCTTTATTCAGAAAAATTAGAACTGAACATAACTAACATTCAATGCCATGGGGCACCTGGGTGGCGCAGTCGTTTAAGCATCAGACTCTGGCTCAGGTCATGATCTCAAGGTTGGTGAGTTTGACCCCTGCATGGGGCTCTGTGTAGACAGCTTGGAGCCTGGAGCCTGCTTCGAATTCAGGCTCATCTCTCTCTGCACCTCCCCTGCTTGCACTCTCTCTTTCTCTCTCTTTCTCAAAAATAAATAAACATTAAAAAATTAAAAAAAAAAACAACAACAACAAAGAACTGAACATTCACAGCTTCAGCACTTCCTGAACACTACCCTTTCTCACTGAAGTAACTTGATCTATCTCAGATTTGACATCAGAAATGGTCACTTCTTAATGAAAATATGTTAATGATTGATTTTTAGAGTAAAGTTTAAACTGTTCTTTGAATGACAAAAAAAAAGAAGTTATCTGGGTGAAGAAAATAATTCTAGTTAAAAAGTAAAAGACATGGAAAATTCAACTGTCATAATAGATTTAAGTTAAACACAAGACCTCGACTCTATTTGCCCTGCAAATATGATGGTTATAGGACAAATATGTATGTGATGATAACTTTATTTTGTTAATCAATATTTCTTTTGTGATGATATTGCAGGCATAAAGTGAATATACCATAGAAATCTATAGGAAAGAGGTAAAGATGGCTCCAGTCAGAGTGCTACCACTGGGGGAGGCTTGGGGCACCAACGAAGCATGGCTGCTGGGTGTACACGTTCGTACAACTTGTCTCAGCCAGGAAAGAACAAATTGGCAATAAATTTCAGCCTTATGAGTTGTAAAATGGCTAAATCTTGAAACCGTTTTTCTCACCTAAGCAAAGTCATGGCTATTTTGACAGAGCCAAAGTAGTAATTATAAGTTATATATGAGCCAGCCAAAAAAAATTTGGAGAACATTAAATGTAACTTACTCATTATATGATGATTCCAGGACGATAGGCAGAGAAATCCAGGAAGTCCTGGTTAAAGTGGAGAGTAGTGTCACACTGTATCCAAACGGTTAATTAAAAAATAAATAGCAATGGTAATAACTGAAATAGTATTATATTCACTAGAGGAAAGGAAGGAGGAATCATGAACTTATTGCTAGCTAGCATAAAAGCCAGGGTTCCCACTAGGTCTCTAGTGATATGTGAAGCCGGGGTCTCCTTGTGATTTCTGAGCAGGAGGGGAGTTCTAGCTCATGACTATGCTCTTACCGTTACCACCGCATGACATGAAGATAAATTTCACATATTTTTTCAATAACATAATTTTCTCTAGAATTCTACATTCAGTTCCAGAGATAATTTGCTAATACTAGAGTTTTCTGGGGTACCTGGATAGATATAGTCAGTTAAGCATCCAACTCTTGATCTTGGCTCAGGTCATGATCTCATAGTTTATGAGTTTGAGCCCTGCATCAGGCTCCGTGCTGATGGTACGGAGCCTGCTTGGGATTCTCTCTTTCCTTCTCTCTGATCCTCCCCAGCTTGTGCTCTTGCTCTCTCAAAATAATTAAACTTAAATTAAAAAAACCAAAAACATGCATTTTCTCTGATAACTCCTCCCCTCAGTTACCTATCCATTTATATGTGCAGTGAATCTTCTACAGGACTTCTGTGCATGTGTGGATATTTTTTCTTCCTGTGACCTTATTCAATATTCACGATATTCAGACTCTTGGTGTTTTATGTTAGACTTATATAAATTAATTCTAAAAATGGAATATGATTTATAGAGGAGAGTAAGAACTATTGTTTTTATACACAAGAATTTAACATGAGTTACCTCATTCAGTTCTTACAATAATCCTAGGTTATGAAAACTTTTCACACCCCTTTTCTAGATGAGACAACTGAGGCTAAAAAAAAATGATTAAATACTTTGGCCAGACACACAACTTTATGTTTCTAGGAAACAGGAAATTAACCTTTCTTTCTTAACTTTGCATGAAGATTAGGATGGTACGTAAGAGCCATGATTAAAAGGTTGCTATTGGAACCACTAGTCACTGATGAGTACAACCAATCTTGAGCTCGATATCTAGTTATTTAGTAATCACATGTATTCAACTGGGGGATTAGAAAGACAGAGAAGGAATGTATGTATGGGAGATAACGATCCTTAGTGATGTTAAATGAACTGACTTTAAGGCCATAATCACATTTCTCGGAAGCAATAATTTTAATGAACAAGCCTATATATGGTATGCCTGATCATAATGAATGGAATATATTAGGAATAAATTGCTCAATTCATGAAAGGGTAATTGATTCTTGCTAGAAAGTATTATTATAATTTCCATTTTAGAGACCAGGAAATTAAGGTATAAGGGTGTTCGGTAAACCGGTCAAGAACATGCAAAAAGAATTAAATTTTGAACCTCAACTCTGAGGGTCCAGGTCTGTATTTTTAGCTCCTACAGCCTATGTACATATTTATTCGTTTTTTTTTTTTTTAGAAAAAAAAAAAAAGAATGGATTTGTCCTGATTCCCCTTATTCTTTAACTATAACGATGATAAACAAGCCATTAAAAAATGCTATTTTTCCTCACCAAGTCCTCAAAGTCTGAATGACATTATAAGCATATGCTCAGTTTTAGGAATTGAAGTCATTAAAAGAGTGTAATGAAAACATTAATATTGAGCCTCACTTCCCCGAGAATTAGGAGTGAAAATGACGTATCCTACCCCTCTGGGAATTTTTTGATAGGGCTTTGTTCAAATCCAGGGTAAATATTTTAAAGCACCTAAGAGTCATCTGCGACTGTCATCTGTTGCCCAATTCGATTGTTTAAATGAATGTTGTTAACACACACGAAAAATCCACAGATAACATTTGTCAGAATGCATTTGTCTGTGTGTATCATAAATCCATCTCACGTCACCTCTCAGCGCTCATAGCAGACAGAGTGCCATTTTGAACTTGGCTTTGATTTGAATACGGACTCTGAACTTCTGTACAAAAATTAGTGACTGTGGGCACTTTATATTAATTAACATATTTGCCTCCAACAAATTTGCTTTCAACAATTCTCTGGTGCTACATATTAAAATAAGTTGAAATTCTCGAACTATTAAACTGATGATTGGCTTCTTATAACTGCTATTTTCTGATCAGAGGTTGAGATTTGATTAATGAAGATGGCAGTTTATTGCTTCTTATTTTAATAGCTGGAACTAATGGCAATCCTATGTCCCTCAAGCTTGAACCAGTAGAATGGATAAGAAATAGAAAAACTTCAGAAAGTCAGCTTAGGGATCTGAAGCTACTTTTCAAAAGAATATTTATCAACACTTTTCTCTTTATGTTCGTCTAATTTATTATCTTGTTGGAAGAGGGAAATAATTTCCTGTAGACTTATAGTATCATTTCTCTTGTTCACTAATTTTGTTAGACAGTTTTGAATCCATGAAAAGAGTGCTCCAGGTTATATATTTTATACTGTTCTTTCCACAACGACACTCTTGTCCTCTTAAATATTTTTATAATTATTTAACAAAATTCTCTGTCAACACTTTTTTGCTCCTTATTTTTCCTTAATCCTATAATTCCCAAGTTTTAACTAATTGCATTATCATAGTTTATCTGACTATAGCTTGTTGCCATCATAGCATATCAGGTTATTGAAGAATATTTAGTCTTATGTCACATTGCAAGTGGTTCTTTAGAATGTGGCATTGTTATTCAAGTCCATTTTTGTTTAAATGACAGAGAGGGCTTCAGAACCTGTCTCTTATGGAGTTTCTAGAATTTATTTAAAAAGTTCAGATGTATTAAACGTAATTTATATGAATACCTCCCTATTACCCTTTTTTTATTCCAGTATACACTAATTATTTCATCTCCAGCTTTCATAGTATTCAATGTGTATTCCATGCTTGAATCACACTGTATCTTTAGGTCAGGACCTCATTATTTGAATTTGAAGGACATTTTGCTGAAGTTAGAAAATAGTTTAAATTGACATAAAACACTAATGGTTACATTGTATATCATTAATTTTCCTTTCTCTTTTTTATTTTACATATAAATAAATATATATATATATATATATAGAGAGAGAGAGAGAGAGAGAGAGAGAGAGAATGAGAAAGAGGGGAAAGGGGACAGAGGGAGAGAGAGAAAGAGTCCCAAGCAGACTTCATGCTCCATGCAGAGTCCAATGTAGGGCTTGATTCCATGACCTTAGATCATGACTTGAGCAGAAATCACAATCAGACTTCCAACCAACTGAGCCACTCGGGCACCCCATTAATTTTCCTTTCTTAAAACAATTGTGTCTTAACAGATACCTCTAGGACATTATTAGCAAAGATTGTTTTGTGTGTAAATTTTACTCGCTGTAGTAAGGCCATAGAAATAGATAAATATTAGGAACAACAACAACAACAATAATAAAAAAACCCGACTTCTACTTGCGTGTTACTCTGTGCTATCAGTATTATACAATTAATCGGTATTATACAATTAATCCTCATCATTTCCCTATCATAGAATATTCCTTTTGGAAAAAATATATAGCCCTTAATACCAACTACAATATATTGGAGATAGCTTTCAAAAAAGATTTAATTATGATCTTAAACAAAACGCAGAAACAAGATGTTTTTTTGTTAGGGCAAAAAAAATTTTATTGCATCTCTCTTCCAGTGTTCTGATCACTAAAGTAACTTTTCTTTTTCAGAAAACATGGCTCCTGTTTATCATTTCAGCTTGAAATTGCATCCTAAATTTTTTTAACATTATTTTTTAATGCTTATTTATTTTTGAGAGAGAGAGAAAAGAGAGAGTGAGCAAGCAATCAGGGGAGGGGTAGACAGAGAGAGAGAGAGAGAGAAACACAGAATCTAAAGCAGGCTCCAGGCTCTGAGCTGTTAACACAAAGCCCGATGGAGGGCTTGAACTCATGAACTGCGAGATCATGACCTGAGCCGAAATGGGACACTTAACCACTTAACTGACTGAGCCACCCAGGAGCCCCCCAAAATTTTTAATATTAAGTGTTTAATTTGTCTATGACTTTAATGACATTAGACTTTATTATATTGACAGGGCAATTACAAGCCTCTTGTGTATTTTCTTGTGCGATGTGTATTTTTTGTTCAATAATCGGGCTATGTGAGAAGTTCACAACATTAACTGTGGTATAGGGACACCTCTTCATTTTTGTTTCTTTAAACTTGCACATAACATATGGAAATGTTTTGAGTGAGTTTCTCATGCTGAAGAGGAAATAGATAAGGGAAACACCTACAAATATCAGCCAAGAGAAAGTAAGAGGAATATGAAACACTCTGAGCAATCAAACCATTGATTATCTATAGGAGTCAAACTTGACTGTTAATGTTCAAAATTTTGAGTAGGTCATGGAGGAAAAGAGGCCCAACAATTAAGGTTGTATAAATGCAGCTTGCAATTTTTAAGATACATATCGTGCTGACAAGTACACTTTGACAGGTAGGATTGTGGTTCGGAATTCCATGAGCAGTTATCTGAAATAAAAGTACTAGATTCAAAATGGTTTATTTTACCATTTAACAATATTCCTATTTAAGAGATAATTATTGAATATCTACTATACATAGGATACTAAAGAAAGGAATAAAACAGATGACAACAACAAACTTCAGCCAATTGATTTTCTTTAGAGTAGAAATATGAACATAAAATTATAATTAAGTTCATTTTAAAGTAGTGCAGGCTAAAGACAGGAAAAAAAAGGGTAAATAAATGGCATTGGGATACAGGAAACACAGGGGAAAGAGAGAGAGAGACAGAGAGAGGGCACAAGTGAGTGAGTAACAGAGAGAGAGATCCCAGGAGGGGCAGAGAGGAAGAGAGAGTGAGGGAGAGAGAAAGACGGGGGAGGAGGGAGAAGTGGGGCTCATCCGAAGTGGGGCTTAAGTTTTACCCAAAGTGGGGCACAAACTCACAAACTGTGAGATCATGACCTGAGCTGAAGTCAGATGCTTAAATACTGAGCTACTAAGTTTCCCCATTATAGGCATTTTAAATCCAGTATCATTTTAGATTGAGCAGAAGGAGGACAGTGTAAGAAAAATAAGAGAATTTGGGCAGGTATGAATAGCACCTATGCCTTTAGATAGAATCAGGATGTCATATAGGAAGCAAGTGAGGTGGGTCCAGGGCCCACAGGAGCAACACAGCCCCGAGGTACAAAATGAAGTTGAGATGAATAGATATGCATAATAATTGCCATATTGGATTGGATCAGAGCTCCCAATGGCCAGTCTTAGCAGTAGCTCTCTATAACAGGCAAAATAATGGCTCCCTAAAGATGTGCTAAGCCTTGGAACCTATGAATTTATTGCATAACATGGCAAGATGGTATTAAGTTTGCAAGTGCTATTAAAGCTGCTAATTATCAGAATTTAAGATGGAGAGATTATTCTGGGTCATCTAGTTGGACCTAAGTTAATTACTAATATCCTTTAAAAATACAAGAAGAACGGGGTGCCTGAGTGGCTTAGTCAGTTAAGCATCCCACTCTTGGTTTTGGGTCAGATGATGATTGCAGAGTTGTGGGATTGAGTCCTGTGGTAAGCCATGCTCAGCATGGAGCCTGCTCATTCCCTCTCTCTCCCTATGCCCCTCTTCTCTGTTCATGCATTCTCTTTGTTTTTATTCTAGGGAAAAAAAAAAAAAAAAAAAAAGGAGCCAAAAGCTAAGGTCAGAGAAATGAAATAGAAAAGGACTCCATCTACTGTTGCTGGCTTTGGAAACTCAGTAAGGAGTCTGTGAGTTAAAGAATACAGGAATTCTCAAGAAGCTGAACAAGTCAAGGAAATAAATTCTCACATAAGTATCCAGAAAGAAATGAAACCAAGCTAATTTACTCAGCCCCGTAAGAGCCATATCGGACTTGTGATGTAGAGAACTATAAGATAATAAACTTATGTTGTTAAGTCATTACAATTGTGGTGATTAGTTACAGAAGCAATAGAAAACTAATACACTACACAGGTAATTTTTTTTTTTACTAAATAATAGTGTTTCCCAGTATGAAGAACCTTAGAATGCTCAGCTGTGATGTCTTGGTTGTAATAACAAGTACTTAATGGACCTCTAACTTAATATATTATTTGTATATGTAATATTTACATAAGAAATAATATATAATGACCAAAATTATCTAAATTGGTACGTATTTTATTATGCATACTATCATATACAAAGCTTTAAAAACAAGAGAACTTATTTAGTTGATGACAGTGCTTGATGTGCTGACTGACGTGCAGTTTGACTTCTGTCAACAACCTAACTGAGGCTTCTGTGGTGATCGCCCATAAAATGTGAAAAAGATGTCCTCCAACATGAAATTTAGGGGTTTAAGAGGCTACATATCAGGAAAATAACACCTTCGTTACTCTGTAGATGTATCGTTTACAATAGGCTATAAGTGGCAGTGGGTTCAAGTGGAGAGACTGATTATGAGACCACCACAACTGTCAAAAATTAGTGGTAGCCCACACGGCCTTCTGCATTTACTGATTCAACTTCATTTATTTAGCACTTCAGTTAGCTTATACAGCCTTGAATGTTTTGATGTTAATTACAGCCTACTACATTTATGTAGTTTTCTTTTATCACCTGAATGTTCATGGATCTGCAGCTCCAATTCAATCTCCACAAAAAGAGACTACTGTGAGTAGAACCCCATATTAGGCATTCTAAGGAATTGCACTTTGGAATCCAAAGGAAATAGATACTGAGTGCTTTAGTGACTGGCACTGGGGAAAAGAAGGAAAGGAAAGAAGGTTTGGGAAAAAAGAGAAGTTGATTTGCAACACAGTCCTAAAGCAGGCCTGCACTCCTTGGAGGAGGAATTCTGGAGCTAGAATGGCCTTCAGAGTTGTTTCTCATTGGAGTAAGGGGGTCTGGCTTTCTACCTTCCACATGGATAACATTTTAGATGCTGAATTCCCATGAAAGGAGGCATTACCTTAGGTAAGACCTACTTTTCTAGCTAAAGTTACCTCCAAAGAGAGCAGGGAGCTAAGAGCATTCTTCTGATAATACTACCGGATGCTAGGGACATGATTCCCTCATTCATTAAAGGAGATCTGGGTAGCACATCATACTATCCATCCCCGTAGGGTAAAGCTGAAGCTGAGTGGCATCAAAGCACCGTATTATTTAAACAACTAACCTTTCTGCATCTTAAAAATAAAAAGCCCGGATTTCACAATACTCCTTTTTGCTTTCACATACTCTGATTTTCTTTTCTCCCTTGAGCTTGAATTCTATTATATAAAATATTAGCATGATTGAGAACTGTACACCTACCCATCAAATTCAAATTTCATTTTTTAATTCCACTTTGATAAAGTTGCAACAAAATTAAACTCAATCTTAATTTCCTCTGAATATTAAAATCATATTTCTGTAACTATAGTTTAATCTGATCATCAATGATTATTCAATGAAGCTAATTTTTTAATGCAACTTCCCCACCAAAAATTTCAAATAAGGAAAGCAGTAAGTTTTAACACAATTTCGGGTAAATTTTTCATATTTCAAAAATAATTAACGGACTACATAAATGCAATTGACACCATACCTCCTTATTTGCTCTAAGGAAAACATACTCTTGCAAACTGGTGTATGCATGCTTCTCAAGAAGCCCAGGAAAAATTAGAATATCTCTTGCAGTTTCCTTTCCTTGC
Source organism: Paguma larvata (assembly GCA_030068075.1). Lineage (NCBI taxonomy): Eukaryota > Metazoa > Chordata > Mammalia > Carnivora > Viverridae > Paguma > Paguma larvata. The sequence continues at coordinate 86,594,390 of CM057826.1, read as the reverse complement.
TTCCTTGCTCATGTTTGACTAAAACTAAATTTGCAGGCTTTTAATTATCCTGCAGCTTGAATTCAACCAGTGATAAGTAGTTATTTAATTTGCTGTCAGCTTTAACTACCCTCAACTGTGACAGAGCAATACCGCATTATCTTCAGCAGCACTAATGAATCAGAGTAGCTGCTATCTGGAGTAATGGTGCCTTTTTATTGTGGAATGACCTACACATAAGTAAACACACAATATTTCATATTGACATAAATAAGGTTAGGGTATTTTTAAAGTTTATTTATTTATTTTGAGAGAGAGAGAGAGAGAGAGAGCAAGCAGGGAAGGGGCAGAGAGAGCAAAAGAGAGAATCCCAAGCAGGGATCTCATGAATTCTAAAATGACCTAAGCCGAGATCAAGAGTCAGATGCTTAACTGGCTGAGCCACCTGGGCACTCCAGGCTAGGGTATTTCTATACTGAAGACTGCTAGTTAGCCAAAAGGTTTTTAGATGAATAATTTTCTATTTATTAATTTATTAATTGAATACTTATTGAATCATTTCCTTCATGGGAGGCTATTGCAGTAACATAAAAGATGAAGGTGGCTTGAATGAGATTAGTGCTAAAATGATAAAGGTGTGAGGGTTTGTGGATTCGATTTGGGGGGTTGGTGAGAGAAATATATAAACATTAAGAATGATACCAAGATTTTTGGCCTCTGCAACTAAAAGAAATGTGATGTTACTCTCAAAGATGGGAAAGATTGTGAAAAAAGTAGGTTTAGAGAATATATCAGACTGTTTCGAATCAGTGGTTCAGTGATTCAGTTTTATACAAACTGAGTTAACATAGTACTTTTGTCATTAGCTTCTCACATAATAATGAATAATTCATTATTGTTCACAGTAAAGAAATTTGCAAATTAATTCTTTTATGACATACACTTAGTGGTCTTAAACATATATTAAATGTATATTCTTTAAGAGTTGAGTAAGCAGAGAAATGGTTAATAACATGGATAAATATATATTACTTATAGTGGTTAGCCTACAAAATTGGAATATGCTTCCAAAATAGGAAATTCTAACATTAAAAATATTAAAACATAACACTACCTTAGACATAGTAAAGTTTAATTTTTTCTAGATTTCTTCAACTAGTTTGGGATTATTTTTATTTATGCAATAATTACCTCAACTCTGCAGTATAAAATTGTAAAAACAAGGTAGTGAAAAAGTGAAACTAGGGGCACCTGGATGGCTCCGTCAGTTAAGCTTCCAACATCGGCTCAGGTCATGATCTCATGGTTTATGAGTTTGAGACCAGCATCGGGCTCTGTGCTAACAGCTCAGAGCCTGGAGCCTGCTTCAGATTCTGTGTCTCCCCCTCTCTCTGCCCCTCCCCTGCTTTCGCTCTCTCTCTCTGTCTCTCAATAATAAATAAACATTTAAAAAAATAAAAGAAAAAGTGGAACTAGCTTTGACTACCAGAGGAACTGTTTATTTTTCTGAAGTTGTCATATCCTCACATCTGTATTTTAGAATATAGCTTACATCATTTTCAATGATGTTCTCACTTCTTTGTTTATTGATAAAAGAGGCATTTGTACCTGCTTCTCAGTTCTTTTTCCTTGGTCATTTTCATTTCTTCTCCATATCTCACTATTTCTGGTCCTCTAAGTTATTGTACTTTATTGCACTTCTTACTAATTTTTTATCATATACATTTTTTTGGCTTCCCTTTTAAGGAAAATAAAAATCAAGGTAAAGATGTGAAGACATCCTTTGAATTGGCAAAAAAATGACAAATGTAAAGATTACAGCATGTAGATTTACATAATTTAAAACAATTCATTGTAAAATGTTGTGGAAATTCATTTTAACTTCTTCATACAGACATTATTTTAATCATACTAGAGCTCATTTTTTCAGTCTAAAATTATTTTAAATATATAAAATACTAGTTAGAATTTAGAAGTTAAAGTGCTCTAGGGGCCATAGAGAACAGGCACAGTATTTGAATGTATATACCTGCTCTGCCAGGTATCTCGATTACCTGTGAAGAGCATTATGTCAGTATATTGTGTGCACATGCTAGACTTACGTAAATTCTCCTGTGCTTATACGTAGGCAAAATACACTTGGGAATGTGACTGACCATACGGAAGCTGGAAATGGAGGCTGTCCCCAAACATGTTGCAAGTATTAAATGATATCTCCAAGATGAGCACAGAAAATGTCCTCATTTGACTACGCACGCTGAAAATTCTTAGAAACATATGGCAAGTAATGTTTTAGCACGTGATAATTATTATCAACTAATAATATATACGCATATGAAGAGTCTGGCTGGATGTAGGAGTAAAGACAAATGGCAAATGGCAAATGACAGAAGTAGAGTTTTTTCTTTACTGTGACCTGGCTAAAGACAAGAGGTCACTTTGCTATGAAATTCAAAACCATATTTGGATTTGGACATGATAAAGCATGCCACTATGGCAGTGTGAATGTCATAAATAAGCCTAACAATCAGACTTCTGTGCAAATCTCTCTGCATGTTTTTTACGTTCTCCTAAATCAGTTGGCCATTTTATCACTTAGAGGGAAATTGGATCAAGCAGACGTTAACTAATAATAATAGCCATACTTAAGTGTATGCATACATTGTTTTTCTCATTCAGGCTATAATGGACACTAATGCAAGAAGATGTTAACAATTAGGACGCTTTCCATTTCAAAAAGTATATATTAAAATGGAACTGAGATATTGAGGTTCTATTTCCTTACACAGTTCTCTGTTTTAAGAGATAAGAAAAACTCAACACATCTATGTGATCATTAACTTTAATACTAACAGTATTATAGTGTCACATAAAATTAAATAGGTAAGGCAGGAAAAACATATTGTGTTTCTTAACGCCAAGATACAGGAGCCTTAAACAAGGGAAATTAAATACCCTGCCCACGCAGCTCTCAGAAACAGACTTATAAGTTGCATTATAAATTGATATAATTTAAAAGTTTATTTTGGAGTGTTAGAGTAGAAGGTCATCAGCTATCAAATTGTTGTATCCCACACCATTCTTATGTCCCCTCTATTTCCGACACCTCAAAATACACCTTCAAATAAGGTGGTGTCCTGCTGTATCTGACTGCAAATCTTGTTATTCTACATCTTCCTAAATTTCTTCTGTGACTCTATACTGAGAAGTAACCTCTTGAACATGGCAAAGATAGTCTTCATGATGACCCCAGTCTGTGCTCTGCAATTTATGTTCCCAAACCCCTAAGCTGCGAATGCTTCTTCACATACATAGTACAGTTTCTTGCCTTTGTCTATCTTCAGAACTCAGGGAAACCACTGTCCAGGATGGGCGAGTGTTCTTCCTACAGATTCGTATTAATGGCTCAGAACTGTAAAGGGCTTCTGTCATGCCAAGCACTCTCTAAGGGCTTTCGGTACATAAGTCATTTAATCTTCATAACAGCCCTACCTGGTAGGTAACATGATTCCACTGATAGAGAACTGAGGCACAGAGAAGACTGGCAAAAGCCATTAGTCTTATAAGTGATAAAACTGGGTTGAATTCAGACAACCTGGGGCCAGGATTTCTGTACTCACCCACTACACTATAGAGGACTTCATGGACACTGCTATCATTCCATTAACCCTAACACACTATAATTATGTATTCATTGTCTTTCTTCTGTTTCTTGAGTACAAAGGCCCATTTTACTCATCTTTGGGCAAACAATTGCCTATCATAGTAGTTATTTCCCAATAGTGCAATATAAAAATGTCCTAAATTGAACATTTTAAAGAAATGTTAATTATCTACTTTTTGTGACATTCCTTACATGTTTTGAAGGATTAAAGGAAGGGATTTTAAAGTTAAACAGTAAAAGGAAGAAAGAATGAGGGGAAAAAAGGAAGACCAATTCTAGTGTACTGGGAAAATATAAGTAAAAATCTAATCTTCCACAAAGGTAGTGGAGAAAGCTAACACTTTTATCACTCAACATGCAGTAACCCAGGATGTGATGCTCCTCTGCTAAGGCAATCCACTTAGAGATTGTAAAGACAGAACTCTCACCCTTTTACATAGCCAAGAAACTATATTCTGTCGCACACATGTTTTCAAGATAAACAAGTAGTTCTTGATTAAGGAAAATGACAGCACCATTTGTCCCATGTATTATACCCTAATTTTACTTAGCGACTGGGTTATATTAGCTCATTGTCTTTATCCAGAGGAAAAACAAACATCTCATATCTTTAATAACAGGAAGTAGTTTTGCAGCTCGAAGCAAAGTGAAGCCCACCGAGGCTCCTACCCTCCCATTTAGAAATGGGAGACAGGATGCTATCTCCCTTAATGTTTGCATTTCACAGAGATGGCTCCCAGGGTCTCAAGAATGACATTCCAGCGTCATAAAGCTGACAAATGCCAACCTAGTCTGCAGAAGTATTTACAACATTTCAAAGAGTAGAAAGTACCTACAATAACTAAAATAAACGCTCAGTGGAGACAGAGGAGGAAAATCTCTTCTCTTTTTTTTAACAGGGAGAATTAAGCCTCTCCTTTTAATTTGCGTTTGTTCTTATAAGTAGTGTAACTAAAAAAACAGGTCAGAGGGAGTGTGGTGTACTGAGAAGAATACTGAAAGTTTCTAGGACCAGATTGTTTACTTGCCAGCCTTTTCCTTGGAGGAAACATTGAATCTCAGTGGGGCTCTGCTTTTCATTTGTAAAGTGGGTGAGTTGTACTGGATATTACCTAAGGTCACTTTTGGATTTATTGCTGTATTTCAAACTAATGAAAAAATCAAGGGTTCAGTGAGGATGACAGGCACGTTTTTTTTTTATGTTCACACTTGTTTGAACTTTAATTATTCTGATCTAAGATACAATCGATGACCACCTATAGACTTAAGTCAGAAGGAAATTAGAATCAGTAGGTGTCTGTAGTACACTTAACACGTATGTTTAAAAGTTTTTGCCAACCTAAGTGTGTACTGAAGGAAAAGACCACTCTCTTTCATATTACTGAATAACAGTTAACAATGGACCACAAAGGAAGCTTTTGCTTATTACTACTTTTTTTTTTAATCTGTAGAGACTAAGATTAGAATCATGGCCTAGAATGTGTAGCCTTACATTGACTGCCACAAAATCATGAGGATTTACCAATACTATTTCCTTGTGCTATGGATATGTGTGAGGTGTCCTGATACCTTTTTTTCCCTTTTGTGTCTCAGCAAAGAGAATTCTGTACAAACAATAGACGCAAAAAACAATATTATATATTTTGGGGTTTTAAATCTGAGAATATTCTCTTTTTTTAAGTTTATGTATTTATTTTGAAAGAGAGAGGGAGAAAGAGAGAGAGACAGAGAGAGAGAGAAAGAGTGTGTGTGACTGGGGTAGGGGGAGAATGAGGGGAAAGAGAGAATCTCAAGCAGGCTCTGCCAGTCCAGAGCCGGATGTGGGGCTCAAACTCATGGGCCGTGAGATGATTTCCTGAGTTGAAATCAGGAGTGAGATGCTTAATCGACAGAGCCACACAGGTGTCCCAAATCGGAGAACATTCTTATACAGCTTACTTTGTAAAGAAAATTCTGGTAGCCTATCTAAGTGAAAACCTTTAACATTTCTGCTAAATAAATGTTTACAAGAAAAAAGAAAAGAACACTACTGTTTACAAGATAACTATCTCTGACAAAAGAACAACAAGAACAAGGAGAACAACAACAAAAACAACTGATCGCCTGTGCCCCCGAGTCTTTGGTAGGTTTTCTCCTGTGCCTAATTCTCAAATGTGGAAAAAGGATCCTAAAGAAGTAACATACATGAAATTATAAAAGCAGTAAATCTATACCCTCCCTGGGCGCAAGAACATTATCATGCACCGTGTGAGGGGGTGTGTGACCATTTCAGTGCTACAGACTCCATAAGGCAACTCCAGAGCAAAGGAGGCTACTACATCCAACAAATATTTTGAACACCTCAGAAAAATATTTTAAGTATTTTGTCTCATTCTCTTTCTTAGAGGAGAAAACCAGAAGTGATAGTAATGAGTGAAAACCTGAATCACTTTTACAGTTATTTTGAATTCTTTTTTTTTTTTTTTAATGTTTATTCACTTTTTGAGACAGAGAGACAGAGCATGAGTGGGGGAGGGGCAGAGAGGGAGGGAGACGCAGAATGTGAAGCAGAATGTGAAGCAGGCTCCAGGCTCTGAGCTGTCAGCACAGAGCCCGATGCGGGGCTCGAACTCGCAGACCGCAAGATCATGACCTGAGCTGAAGTCGGACGCTCAACTGACTGAGCCACCCAGGCGCCCCCTTTTTTTTTTTTTTTAAGGAACTCTTTTTAAAGACAATGGCCACAAAATGTTTGTGTTTTTAATGGATCGTGATGAAAAATATACCTTTCCTTCCCATTTTTTGTTTCTCTAATTAAATTTTTGAGAGATACAGAGAGATAGGAAGACGGAGAGGGAGAGGGAGAGGCAAAGAGAGAGGGAGAGAATCAATAGCAAGCAGACTCCAATCTCAAGTCAGACGCTTAACCAACTGAGCCACTCAGGTGCTCCTCTTTGCTTCCCATTTAGCACATCCAAGCTTTTCTGCTTTCACATGAACCAAAAGTTGTATCGTCACATTTTTCTATATGGTACAATCCCTACCAAAAATTCCACCAACCTTGTTTACATAAGTTAATATAACATGTATATCCTATTGCTTCCATCCTCCAGGAAATCCTTACCATACAGTTTCAAAGACAATATTAAAAAAGTGACACACACCCACAGAAACAGAGAAAATACTTGCAAACCATGTATCTGGTAGGGATTTAATATCTAGAACCTGTAAAAGACCTGCAAATCAACAACAAAAAGATATAGTTTATACAAGGAGCAAAAAAACTTAAATAGATAACAATTCAAAGAAGATATACAAATGTCAAATAAGCAAACGGAAGGATGTTCAAAGTCATTAATCATTAGGAAAATGCAAATTAAAACTACAATTAGGTACTATTTCCTACGCCCTAAAATGACAATAAGTTTTTAAAAAGAAAAGAAGTGTTGGAAAGGATGTAGAAAATTTGAAGCCCTTGTAAATTGTTGATGGGGATGTAAAATGGCACAGCCACTATGGAAAACAATTAGGCAGTTCTACTAAACGTAGGATCACTACATGGCCCAACAGTTCCATTCCTAGGTCTGTATCTCAAATAATGGAATATAAGGACTTAGATACTTGTACACCAATGTTTACTGTGGGATTATTCACAATAGCCAAAAGATGTAAATAAGTCACTTGTCTGTCAGATGAGTAGATAAGCAGAAATTTATACAGTAGAATGTGATTCTGCCATAAAAAGTTCTGAGACATGCTACAAACATAAGTGAAGGTTGAAAATATGCTAAGTGAAACAAGCCAGATACTAAAGGATGCATACTATACAATTCCATTTATGCGAAAATCTAAACTATCTGGTAAATTGATTGACCCGAAAAGTAGATTGGAAGTTACCAGAGACTGGGGAAAAGCGGGAATTGGGGGATTATTACTTAATGGTTACAGAGTTTACATTTGAGCTGACGAAAAAATTTTGGAAATAGTGGTAATAGTTGTATAATATTGTGAATGTAATTACTTACATTGACTTGTACACTTAAAATGGTTTCATGCAAATTTATGTTTAATATATAAATATACAATATATAGCATATTTTATATATTACATATGTAAATATATATTTGCCAAAATAAAATGAAATGATTCTTACCTTGTGATGGAAGAGGGGTTCACAATTATAATAAATTAGTCCCTAAGCTTTAACAAGAATATGATAGTTAACAAAGACATGAAAAAAGTTGGAGGTGTTATCGATGCAGAGTTATCTGGCAGAATAGTGTCCCTAAAATAGAAGCCTACCCTGTGGGCTCCTGGAAGCACATATGGATTAAGTAGAATGAGGGAAGAGAAACAAATATTGAGATCAGAGGGTTAAGAAAGGCAGATAAAAATAGCAACCATGGAATAGCAAAACATGGATTGTTTTCAATCTGTAGATCTTAACCATCATCTCTTTATCTATATATATCTATATATGGAGAGAAAGTATGGTGGGTGGGTGAGAGTATGTGGTATGTATAAAATGAACATTTTTGCTGAATATTTAATATATGTGTATACACACACACATACATGAGGGGCGGAGGGAGGAAAGGAGAGAAATTGAAAGAGAGAGAGAGAGAGAGAGAGAGAGAGAGAGAGAGAGAGAGAATCAGATCATGGAACTGTGGAGGCTCACAAGTCCAGATCTATAGGGTAGGGTGGAAGGTTGAGAGCTCAGAGAAGAGCGTTTCAGGTGAAAAGCAGTCTGCTGGCACAATTCCTTCTTCTGGAGAGTTGGGTCTTTTTTCCCATTAAAGCCTTTGAATGGCTTGATAAGGCTTATCTACATCATGGAGGAATTGGTAATCTCCTTTACTCAAAGCCTACTGCTATAAATATTAATCTCATCTAAAAATAGCTTCAAATAAACTTCCAGAAAAAAAAAATGTTTGACTAAGTATTCAAGTACCGTGGCATAGTCAGGGTTGACATGTGAAATTAGTCATCACAAGAGCCCGTTTGTTCAATGCTTGTTTTTGCTTTGTGTGTGTGTGTGTGTGTGTGTGTGTGTGTGTGTGTGTGTGTGTGTTTGGTTAAGCATAATGTATCCACTTTTTTTCTTTTGAATTAATGCTTTTGGTGTCATAACCAGGTGAAGGAGGGTGGGAGGTATAAGCTTGCAGTTATGGAATGAATAAGTCACAGGGATGAAAAGTACACCATAGGGAATATAGTCAATGGTATTGTAATAGTGTTGTATGATGACAGATGGTATGCTTGTGATCATAGCATAATGCATACTTGTCAAATCGCTATGTTGTACATCTGAAACTAATGTAACATTGTGTGTAAACTATTCTTCAATTATATATATATTTGTATTGTTTTAACAAAAATCTGATGCTCAATTCAGGGCTATGAATATTTAATCTTATATTTTTTCTAAGAGTTTTATGATCTTAGCTCTTATATTTAGATTACTGATCATTTTGACTTAATTTTTTTATATGGTATGAGGTGAGGGGATCCAATTTATTTCCTTTATTTGTTAAAATCCAGTTTCCCCTGCAACATCTGCTCATCTGTTGAAGAGATTAAACTTTTCCTATTAATGGACTTAGAAATCCTTGTTGAAAATTAATCAACCACAGATGATAGGTTTATTTCTGGACAGAGAGATATGAGGCTCCAAGGGATAGACAGAGGGAAACGGGGGTTAAAGATTAAGAAAGAGATTAAAATTGAGATTTACATGCAAATTGTGAAAATGAAGAAGAGCTAGAAATAGTTTTAAAACAATTACCAAGATGCTGACTGTCTGTTGTGGGTTAGTTGAAATGGGATGAGTATGGTTTTATTACCAACATCCTGGGGCTTATACAAATATCGAAATATTTATGTCCCTGCTGCTAAAATACTGATGTAGTGACTAGGTAGAAACTCAATACCATCTTGAAATAACACAGACACTTTAAATGGTAATAGATATTAAAACTAAATGGATAGGTATTAGAAATAAGAAAATAAAAAAGAAAGAAATAAGAAAATAGAAGGCTGATGATTCCCAAACTAAAGTTTCTGAATAACTGAGTTTCTAAGGAAAAAACAAGTATTGTGTGTGTGTGTGTGAGGAAATGATGTATATGTTTAGCTACTACTATCTCTCTTCAATATTTAATAAATTTTAAAGTCATTGTAATAAGCTTTTCTTCTTTGAAAGATTGAACTCTGTCTTGTTCATTTTCCCCTTGCACCTAACACAATTTCCCTTGTCTAATAAGCACTTATTATTTATTGGTTAATATGTCAAATACCTTGTTTTCCCTCCAGCTACTCTCTGTTCTTCCCTACCTTATCCTCAGCCCTGAAGACTGATTGGATTCATATCATTTAACACATTTATAGTCTTTGTCCTCTGAAATCCCATTGATTTTTGACTAATAGGGAGCCTTCGAGGGATTCAAAGGTGAGGTCAGCATATTTATTCCACTGCCTATCTCTTTGCTAGATCATCAACCTGGCATTATCCCTCACCTGAAGGCCATAGTCATCTTACAGGGAAACACACACACACACACACACACACACACACACACACATACACAAAATGAAACCCAGAACTTTCACAGAACTTTCTCCTTCAGGGTTCCATGACTATCCTCGGTCTTGGTACTATCTGTTTTAGTTTTGCTATGTCCTCCCACCCATTTTTACATAGGTTCTTTATAACTTGTAATATTCTAATTTGCATATGTATCTCATTTATACTGAAGCTCTAACAGATAATCTCATGGCCATTTATAAGTCTGAATGGTTTAATAAAATAAATGTCATATAAACAAACAGCATTTAGATACTAGCTTAATGCAGTTTATCTTGTAAATATAACTTCGGCATTTGATTTTCTCTTCCTGTTAATCTGTGCGATACATAGAACAAAAGGATGACAGGGAGCATGGTGTTTCTTTTCTTTTTAGATCTTTAAGAAAGGAATGAATAAAGGGAAAAAAAAAGAGAGGCAAACCAAGAAACAGACTCAACCATAGAGAACAAACTGATGGTTACCAGAGGGAAGATGGGTTGCTGGGGGGTTAAATAGATGATACGGATTAAGAGGTGCACTTGTGATGAGCACTGGGTGTTGTACGGAAGTGCTGAATTACTAAATTAGACCCCTGAAACTTACATTACACTGCATGTTAACTCACTGGGATTTTAAAAATTAAAAAATTAAGAAAAAATTCAAAAAGTATCAATACAATAAAATAAGCACAAAATATTATTCTCTCTTCGTAATCAATATGCCTTTTGAAGCAGACAGGTTTTAAAAGTAGAAACTTCTTCACAGGTCACTGCGTTTAAAATGTAACTCCCTCCAGGAAACTGCTTCTGAAAAGTATTCTCTTAAATATTCTTCAAATGATCTTAGACTGCAATCTGTGATACAGTTTTTCTGGTTTAAAAGTCTTAGGTCTGGTATGTTAAAATGTAGTTGTGTATCCTGTGGTATGGTAGGTATAAATTACGGAGCTGCTTCTCTCTGCAGCACACACGGGGAATCGGTACTTAGATTAGGTAACAACAACATTTTTCTTTTAAAGTGAAAATATTTGTGAGATACGGGTTATCCTTTTTTGCTTCCTTCTTAATCTCCTATTTTCCTTTTTTGGCAGTGATACTAAGAAACTGACTTCCACACATAATTCTATTATATACTTGTATTTTGTTTGTTCGTTTGTTTGTTGTGGTCATTCTCCACAGCTCTTAAACAGCTAAATCAAGCAGAGGTAAACTTTGATCCTTCCAGAATTAGTGAAAGGAAGCAGAGGAGGCAGTATTCATTGGGAGCTTTGTTTCAAGAGCGTAATAGTCAATGGTTGATATTTCAGCTTAACCATTTTTCTTCCTAACTCACCTAGTGAAGAGTTATATTTGCCATTTCCTTATAATCTGCCTCCTATAGTCCAGTGTGGAAGTGTGTTGATACTAACATTTTTACTCCCAAATAGAGTTCCAATTTGTATAATCAATTATATGATCACCCTAATTACACAATCTTATTTTTTGCATTAGAAGCCAAACTAAAGGTAGGATTGCCATATTTAGTAAATGGCATATCCTATGCAATAGTTGGCACATACTTATCCTTAAATTCAGTGTCTGTCTAAAATGGAATATTAACTTATCGTATAGTTCTGTATTTTATCTGGCATTTCTACAACAGAAAACTGACACACTGAGGCAAGGTGGACAGTGGCTTCCAGAACCTTCCACTAGAGCCCAGCGAGTAAGACTACAAAATCAAAATTAAAAAAATAAAAATGTCTTAATATTTAAGTTTTAAACTTAATAAAGTACTACATGTACGTGTTATAAATATAAATATTTTAACAAGCAATAAATTGTTAATTTTCTTTTCTCCCCAGGCATTCAGTTTTCCACAGAGGCAGACATAATTAACAATTTCTGGTATGTCTTTTGAATGTTTTTGTTTTTTTTTTTTAAATAAATACTTCACTTTCAGAGCACCTGGGTGGTGGCTCCGTCAGTTATCTCTTCAGGTCATGATCTCATGGTTTCTGAGTGTGAGCCCTGCATCAGGCTCACTGCTGTTAGCATAGAGTCCACTTCAGATCCTGTGTACCCCTCTCTCTGCCCCTCCCATGCTCTCATGTGCTCTCTCTCTCAAAAACAAATAAATGAATAAATAATTTTGTATAACATATAGATGTATATCTTTTTCAAATATTGTAAGCATAGGTATGCAGAGGGATAGCTGTGATACCTGTGTATATGTTTATTCCACTATCATCTATCAGCTATCAATTTACCTATTTATCTATCTAAACTTCATTTTATATGAATGTTATGATACCATACATACTGTCTGTACCTTCATTTTAGCAATTGACACTTTATGCAAAGAACTACCTCACCTACTTCATTTTTTTCCAAAGCTTTGGCATACTATATAACCAGTTCCTTTTTAAAGGAAATTTAGGTTGTTTCCAGGATTTTATTATCATAAACTACCCTTCAGTCAACATTTATATATTTCTGAGTTCATCCCACAGTGTATCACTAGAATACTTAACTATAAATGGATTCTAAATCAAAGGTCTATGTATACTTTTAAAGAAGTATTTTTAAATATTTTAAAAACATTTTAAATGTTCAATAATCATTAAGCAGATCATACAGAAATAAACATTTCTACTTTATGACAATTTAATTTAGAATAATTATTTAGAATATTATTTCTACTTTTGACAGTTTAGTTGAGGTTTAAGTTTGTAATCATTATATGACTGAGTTTAGTAAATGCACTACTAAAAATATAATTATATAAGTACTTAGGTACCACATTGATTTATTTTTCTTTTTAGACTCTTATTTAACATCAATTAGATTGTCAATACTATTTTTATACAGTCTATATTTGGGTTTCTTATCTGCTTAAATTGAAATGGACTGCAAATATTAATTAACTGCTATTGGTTTACTGATTATGATTGTTTTTTTCTCCTTTCTTATTATAGAAATTGATCTTATTATTTCATGTACTGGGATTTATGGCAGATTTAAGTTATTCAACATTTCTAGAATGATTTTACATGACATTAGTTTAAACCTCCTATTTAAATGTATATGCATATGCTTTTCCTTTTGAATATCATATTTATTTTAGATGCATTCCTGTTAAAAAATGATACGAATTTTTGTCAAGAATGTGAGACATCTGGGTAGCTCAGTCGGTTCAGTGTCTGACTTGGACTCATGTCATGATCTCACAGTTCATGGGTTCAAGCCCCACATCAGGCTTTGTGTCTGCCCCTCCCTGACTTGCACTCTCTCTCAAAGTGAATAAATAAACTTAAAAAATAAAAATAAAAAGAATGGGTAACATTTTATTTTAATAGGCGAGTGTACCCCTTTTTAAATTTATGGATACAACAAATAGATCTGATTTTATAACTTATAATGTTTTTGATCATTCATCCCTCTTTTATATTTTTTATTTTTAGAGATAGAGAGTGTGTGTATGAGTAGGGGAGAGGGACAGAGAGAGAGACAGAGATCTTAAGCAGGCTCTAAACTCAGATGGAACCTTAAGTGGGGCTCAATCCCATGACCCTGGGTTCATGACCTGAGCTGAAAACAAGAGTTGGCTACCCAACTCACTGACCTACTCAGTACTCAGGCCCCTCAATCATTCATCTTTTGGATAGATTTTGTTTTCATTACATGTGGTGATTAATTTTATATGTCAATTTGACTAGATCACAGCACCCAGATATTTGGTCAAACAGTCTTGTAAATATTTATGTGAGAGTATTTTAGATGAGATTGTTATTTTTAAATGAAGTTAACATTTAAATCAGTAGAGTTTACAGAAGGCAGATTACTCTCCATAATGTAGGTGGGTATCATCAATCATTTAAAGATCTGTGTAGAAAAAGACTGACTTCTCCAGAAGAGGGATATCTGCCAGCATATGGCTTTTGGGGTTGAATTGTAACATCAGCCCTTCTGGTAGTCTTTAGCCTGCAACCTTACCTTGCAGATTTGAGACTTGCAAGATCCCATAATTCCGTGAGCCAATTACTTAAAATAAATCTATCTATCCATCCACCCATCCATTCATTCATTTATCCATTTATCCATCCATCCATCTACACACACATACACACACGCATGCAAACACACACACACACACACACACACACACATGCACGCATGCCACTTACGGCTTCTTTTTCTGGAAAACTTTGACTAATACTTTAATATATACATATGGATGTATTTATACATACATACATATATATATATATATATATATATATATATATATATGATTGCAAGTTTTCCTTCCAATATATAGAAGACTAAGTATTAATTTTACTCATTTTTGTGGAGTTTTTTTTAAGCATTATGAACAGTAACCATTGCATGACTCTTATGACTCTTGGCAAAAATAAAGAAATCAATAGGCTGATGCTATTTCATATTCCTGCTATCCATCCCACTCCCAATTTTATTGGTTATGCTATATTTGTGTTATATTTCTTTATGTATTATAAGTTTACCAAGTATTTGCATATGTACTTCAAAGAGTCATTTATCTAATATTTACACGGAGTCATACTTATCCAACATTTCTCACTTAGGGACATATTATTGTGGCTGCAGGGATATTTGTAGGCTGCAGTTTTTCCCCCAATATGTACAGTAACTATATTATTGTACACATGGACATGTCTTCATATTTCCCTATTGGCCCTTCCTCCTATGTCACTCTGTAATGGTAACACTGTGGATCCAACATTGCTGTTTCAACTACATAGCTTTTAGTTTTACCACTTCCGTGTTTGTAAACCCAGTCTTTTCGAATGCATAGGATCTGAGAGGTATGCCTCCTCTCTCAGCACGTTTTCTTTTCCTAGTCCATCTTTCTGTGTACTTTGAAGGCATTCTCCATACATCGAAGTTTGATTTACAGGTTTTCTTATATTCCTACTTTCTTTAAATATGGAGTTTTCTATCTCTTATCAGAAAGAGGTGGGGAAATACCTAACCCAGTATCTTCAAATAAGGAAAAAGAATCTTAAAACATTCCTTGATTTTTAATATTTGAAGTGCTTAAGAGAAAAGATAATATAATGGAATTTAAATTCTAACCATTGTTCTATATCACTGTTTAATACTGGATGAGTTATATAATCCACACATGAGAATATCAATATGAATGAGGATTAGATAGTGACAGGGACAATCATGTTTAAAAAGTCTCCCACATTAATATAAAAAAAAAACCCTAAAATTTGAAGTTGAAAAATTGAGACATTTTGAAGAATATATGATTTAAGACTTGTATATATTGTTATCAATTTTATTATACTAAATGGATACTTGAGTTTCTTTATTTGGTATGTCTTCAAATAACAAAATGCCATTTATGAAGTATTGAAATATACCAGATTGCCAAACAATTAAAATAGAGGTAATTTTCTTTAATTTTCAAATTCACTATGAAACACAACTATAGCATCAATTTTTCCTGTTGCTAAAATGGTTATTACATACTTCATACATATACTCACACACATATATATACATCTTTGTTTTATTTAGATATGTATAGCATCATTAAGTGTCAAATAAATACTACAAAAATTTAGGTAAGAATTTTACTCTCCTAATTAAAATACTATTTAGTTTTGTCTTAATGGAGAATATCAGTCATTAATTTTTTGAATATTTAGCTTTGAAAATAATAAGTAGTCTATACTGTGAAAGAAATGATACAAATTATATGTAGATAACATGTGACATAAGATCACAATTTGGCCAGAAAAGAGGGGAACTGTAATCTCTAGATAATACATGTAATTGGTGAGATCCTGACAACTCTTTGCCTTTAAAAAGCAGTGACTTCCTCTAATTTAATAATTAACCATTGCATTCAGAATTTTTTTGAGGCACAGAGTTCTTTCTATTATTTATACATATGTACATCAAAATATTTATCTGAATTAATTGTCTGAATTCTGATTTCAGAGTTTTCAGGTAAATATTCCTTTTTTCAAACTTCAAGAGTATGCCATATTAATTCAGTGTTAATTGGATGTTAATAGACTGGATTAATAGATATCGTAGTAGTCTGTCAGTATATAAGACAGAGTAATAGACTGATCATAAAAATGATTTTATATATGTATATATATATATATATATATTTGAGTTTTTATTTAAATTCTGGTTTATTAACATAGAGTGTAAAATTAGTTTCTGATGTAGAATTTAGTGATTCATCACTTACACAACACCCAGTGCTAATCACAACTGCCCTCCTTGATACACATCACCTATTTAGCCTACCCCCTGCCTACCTCCCATCCAGTAAGCCTCAGTTTGTTCTCTATACTTAAGAGTCTGTTTTTTGTCTATCTCTCTCTCTCCCCCACCCCCCATCATGTTCGTCTGTTTTCTTTCTTAAATTTCACATGAGTGAAATTATATGTCATTTGCGTTTCTCTGACTGACCTATTTCACTTAGCATATTTTCTAGCTCCATCGACATTACTGCAAATGGCAAGACTTCATTCTTTTTTATGGTTGAGTAATATTCCATTATATATATGTAATATGCAAAATATATAAATATATTTAATATGAGTATATATATATATATATATATATATATATATATAAAATCCTCTTTATCCATTCATCAGTTGATAGGCACTTGGGTTGTTTCCATAATTTGACTATTGTTAATAATGCTGATATAAACATCAAGGTATATGTATCCCCTCAAATCGATATTTTTGTATACTTTTGGTACCTAGTAGTACAATTGCTGGATCATAGTGTAGTTCTCTTTTTAACTTTTTGAGAAGTATATATACTGTTGTGCAGAGTAGCTGCACTTACTTGCATTCCCACCAACAGTGTAAGAGGGTTCCCCTTTATCCACATCCTCATCCAACACCTGTTGTTTCTTGTGTTATTAATTTTATACATTCTGACAGGGGTGAGGTGGTATCTCACTGTAGTTTTGATTTGTAGGTCCCTAATGATGAGTGATATTGAGCATCTTTTCATATGCTACTTGACTGGATGACTTCTTTGGAAAAATGTCTATTCATGCCTTCTCCGCATTTTTTAAACGGAATGTTTATTTTGGGTGTGTGTTAGGTTTTTGTCAGTTTTGTAAGTGTTTTATCTATTTTGGATACTAACCATTCAACAGATATGTTATTTGCATATATCTTCACCCATTTGGAAGGTTGCCTTTTAGTTTAGTTGATTGTTCCTTCACCGTTCAGAAGCTTTTTTTTTGATAAACTCCTGGTAGTTTATTTTTGCTTTTGTTTCCCTTGCCTCAGGGACATATCTAGTAAGAAGTTGCTACAGCCGATGTCAAAGAGGTTACTGCCTGTGTTCTCTTCTAGAATATCCTGTCTCACATTTAGATCTCTCATTGATTTTGAATTTATTTTTTGTAGGGTGTAAGAATGTGGCCTAGTTTCATTCTTTTGCATGTTACTGTCCATTTTTTCCAACACTGTTTCTTGAGGAAACTATCTTTTTCCCATTAGATATCCTTTCTTGTTTTGTTAAAGATTTGTTGGCCGTGAAGTTGTGGTTTCATTTCTGGATTTTCTATTCTGTTCCACGGATCTATGTTTTTGTTTGTTTGTTTTCGTTTTTGTTTTTTGCTTTTGTGCCAGTAACATAGTGTGTTGAACACTAGAGTGTGTAAATGAACTTGAAGTTTGAAATTGTGATGTATCCAGCTTCGCTTTTCTTTTTCAAAATTGCTTTGGCTACTCAGGGTCTTTTGTGGTTCTGTATGAATTCTAGATTGTTTGTTTTAGCTCTGCAAAAAATGCTGGTAGTATTTTGATAGGAATTGCATTAAATGTATAGATTGCTTTGGGTAGTACAGACATTTTAATAATCTTTGTTCTTTCAATATTTTTTCATTTCTTTGTGTCATTTATGTTTCTTTCATCAGTGTTTCATAGTTTTCGGAATACAGATCTTTACCTCTTTGGTTAGGTTTATTCCTGGAATCTCATTGTTTTTGGTCCAATTTTAAATTGGATTGATTCCTTAATTCTCTTTATGCTAATTCTTTATTGGTTTATAGAAATGCACAAGATTTCTATACGTTGATTTTGTAACCTATGACATTACTGGATATGTGTGTCAGTTCTAGTAATTTTTTGGTGGAGTCTTTGTGTTTTCTACACAGTATCATGTCATCTACAAATAGTGAAAGTTTGACTTCTCTTTTAAATTTGGTGGCTTTTTATTTATTTTTGTTGTCTGATTGCTGTGTCAAGGATTTCCAGTACTATGTTAAATAACAGTAGTGAAAGTAGAAATCCCTGTCTTCTTCCTGATCAGAGAGGAAAAGCTCTCAGTTTTTCCCATTGAGGATGATATTAGCTGTGGGTTTTTCTTATATGGTCTGTATGACATTGAGGTATGTTCTCTGTATCGCTACTTTGTTGAGGGTTTCTATCTTGATGCTGTACTTTGTCAAATTCTTTTTCTGTGTCTATTGATTGGAACATATGGTTTTTATCTTTTTTTTATATTAATGTGGTGTATCACATTGACTGATTTGCAGATATTGAAACACCTCTGCAGCCCAGAAATAAATCCCAAGTGATCATGGTGAATAATTCTTTTAATATACTGTAGGATTCAATATCTTGTTGATAATTTTTTGTATCCATGTACATCAGGGTTATTGGCCTATAGTTCTCTTTTACACCGTAGCCCTTATCTGGTTTTGGAGTCAGGGTGATTCTGGCCTCCTAGAATGAGTTTGGAAGCTTTCCTTCCAGTTCTGTTGTTTAGAATATTTTGAGAAGTATAGGTATTAACAGTTATTTTTAAAATTTTTTAATGTTTATTTAGTTTTGAGAGAGACACAGTATGAGTGTGGGAGGGGCAGAGAGAGAGGGAGACACAAAATCTGAAGCAGGTTGCAGGCTCTGAGTTCTCAGCACAGAGTACGACGTGGGACTTGAACTCACAGACCATGAACTCGAGACCGGAGCTGAAGTTGGATGCTTAACCGACTGAGTCACACAGGCCCTCCTATTAACTCTTCTTTAACTGTTTGGTAGAATTCCCCTGGGAAGCCATCTGGCCTAAGACTTTTCTCTGTTGGGAGATTTTTGATTCCTGATTCAATTACTTTGCTGGTTATGGCCTGTTCAAGTTTTCTATTTCTTCCTGTTTTGGTTTTGGGTTTATATGTTTCTAGAAATTTTCTATTTCTTCCAGATTATGCAATTTGTTGGCATATAATATTTGATAATGTTCTTTTATAATTGTATTTCAGTGGTGTTTGTTATTATTTCTCCCTTCATTTGTGATTTTATTGATTTGGGTCCTTTTTCTTTTCCTTTTGTAAGTTTAGCTAGAGGTTTATCATTTTATTAACTTTTTCAAAGAACCAGCTCCTGACTTCATTGATCTGTTCTACTGTTTTTTATGTGTTTTTTGTTTTGTTGTTGTTGTTGTTGTTTGTTTCTTTCTTTCTATATCATTTATTTCTGCTCTAATCTTTACTATTTCCCTGCTTCTGCTGGCTTTAGATATCATTTGTTATTCTTTTTTAGCTCCTTTAGGAATAATTTAGGTTGTGTATTTGAGATTTTTCTTGTTTTTTTTTTTTTTTGAGGTAGGGCTGTATTGCTATATACTTCTCTCTTGTGACTACTTTTGCTGCATCACAAAAGTTTTGGACCATTGGGTCATTTTTCTTTGTTTCCATATATTTTTTAAAATTTCTTCAATTTACTGGTTGATGCATTCATTATTTACTAGCAAGTTCTTTAACCTCTCTATATTGGTGGCTTTTTCAATTTTTTTTTTCTGTGGTTGATTTCAAGTTTCATAACATTGTGGTCAGAAGACTCATGGTATGATCTCAATCTTTTTGTACTTGTTGAGGTCTGATTTGTGACCTAGTATGTGATCTTTTCTGGAAAATGTTCCATGTGCATTTGAAAAGAATGTGTATTCTGCTTTAGAATGAAATGATATTCATATATCTGTTAAGTCCATCTGGTTCATTGAGTCGTTTAAAGCTATCATTTGCTTGTTGATTTTCTGTTTAGATGATTGTCTGTTGATGTAAATTAAAATGCTCTAGTATGATTGTATTATTATCAATGAGTTCCTTTATGTTTGTTATTCATTTTTTAATATATTTGGTGTCCCCAAATTGGAGGCATAAATATTTACAATTGTTAGATCTTGTTGCCCGGTCCCTTTTATTACGATATAATGCCTTTCTTCATCTCTTGCTACTGTCTGCTTTAAAATCTAGTTTTTCTGATATAAGCATTGCTGTTCTGGCTTCTTTTGATGTCCATTGAATGATAAATGCTTGTCTATACCTTCCCTTTCAATCTGGAGGTGTCTTCAGGTCTAAAATGAGAATATTTAGGTAATATATTGATGGGTCTTATTTTTATTATATTCTGACACCCAAATCTTTTGGTTAGACAATCCATTTACATTCAGAGTAATTACTGATAGGTATGTATGCACTGCCATTTTATTACTTGTTTTGTCATTTTTTCTGGAGATTGTCTCTGTTCCTTTCTAGTCTTTGTCACTTTTAGTCTTACCCTTTTAAAGAGTCCTCTAAAATATTTCTTGCAAAACTGGTTTAGTGGTCACAGACTCATTTATTTTTTATCTTGGAAACTCTATCTATACTTCTATTATGAGAGATATCATTGCTGGATAGAGTATTCTGAGTGGTTGAGTCATGCTAAGCACTAGGGGAAGAGTATCATTGTGGAACTAACACTACTCTGAGATATGTAGAGGAATTTTACTCATGTGAAAAACACATGTAGAACTTAGATCGATTCTCTAATAATCTTAGGATAATTTTCAAAAGGCACTTAAATATCATTGGTATTTTAGAGAAAAAAATGTGATGTTCCCATTTATGGGATTATAATATTTGTATGGGAGAATATTGGTATGGTCCTTTGTTAGTTGCTTTGGCATTATCTAGTTTTATTTTTTTTCATAGTAATGGCCAATTTGCATTACAAAAAACCCAGGAAAGTAAATGTAACTGAATTGTTTGATAAGCAGAAAATGACACAAATTATTATTAGTTTTTCAACGTTATGTATCTTCTGCTTATCTTTGATTGAAGTCCTAGGAATAACCCTTAGTTTCCGTCATTTTCAATTCTTAATGAACAACTTAATTTTCAAGCAATAAAATAATTTGGTCCTGTCTACATTAAAACAGAGACTTATCATCAAATTAAAACTCTTTTTCTCTTTAGCTCAGACCTGATTTGTTAGAAATCTTTATAGGCAGGGAGGAGATAAGAGCATGGCTAACTGCTTCCCTATCTTTTGCTATTGTTTGACATATTTGCTTTGTTCTTTTCTGTTCTTCCAGAAAGTCCCACAGAATCTAAAACGATTCCAATTTTGTTTAAAGAGTCCTAATTTATTAGAAGGAGAGGATTGCTTGTCCCCTACTTAAATTCCAGTTTCTACAGTTTGATCACTTTCTTTTATTAACTTGACTCCTCTTTTCCCAGGAGCACTTCGCTTTCTAGACTAAAATACCACTTTTCTTTTAAATTCAAAGCATCGCACACTAAGTTCTTACATAAAACTGGTTTTAGGAAAAAAAATTCATGGCAATGATTTAGGGCTAATGAGTCCATTACCCAAAACTACCTAGCCTTTTTTTCATGGAAAGAAATCCACAACCAGTTCTCAGAATACATGGATTGTATCTCTGCATGAAAAGCAGGGAAGTTCTAAATAGAATGGACCCCTATTCCAATCGCTGAAAATTTCTTTTGTACCTGTGCATGGAAATTGGAGAAGTTTTAAGGATATCTTCTCTAAAATAATGGGAACACTTTAATACCTAAAGATATAGAGATAGCATGGTGTTGTCGTTAAGACAACAGACTCATGAGCTAGAGGATTCTACCTCTCACCAGCCTATGTGATTCAGAAATATTACTTCACCTCCCTCTATTCAATTTCTCTAACTGAAAGTGATGATACTGGTAATATCTATCTTATAATATTGATAAGAGATTTAAATGATTTATTTGTGAAGTGCTTCAACTAGTATCTGGCTCAGAGTAAACATTAGGTATGAATTCATTAAATACACGAATAAGGACATTTGGACGATGTCAAGTCACATAGCTTAAATAAAATAGAAAATTACTATCTTAGGCAATAGGGTATCAGGGATATATGAATATAAAATGGGGGGTCACAAAAACTCTCTCTACACCTCAGGGCTACATTCCCTATATATTTTCTGATTCAGCAGTGTACTTAGGGAAAGAGAAACAAACAAGAACGTATTTTCTGGTACTTATGAATATTTCTCTGTGTACTTTTATAAGTAATTTTGAAAATGTCTTTTCCTATTTTTCTTACTGACAAACCCTAGTGTGGGAAGACTTGATAACTGACAGAATATAACAAAGCAAAGAAGTAGTTCTAGGAAAAACAAATAAAAAACAATTAAAACTGAATATGAGACATTTCAGCACAAGTAATTTTGCCACGTTAAAAAAAAATCTTCCTGGACTCACTCCAGAGGCCTTCCTCTTTTCTAACAGTTTCTTCCTTTCTCCTGAAAAACGATGCCCCTGGAACAACAAATGCCTTTTAAGGTATCGTATACTGATTTTTGCATAATTAAATAATTTAATTAACAGATCTTCTTATTCAAAAGAATCTGCCTACCACCACACATCATCCCAAACTTCATAAGTAAAGCAATGTTTTTAAATAGTAACTCATTTTTCTATTATATTTACTAGAACTAGTAACTACATCTAATAAACATAGCTATATTATTTATGTTCACATGCACTAGATTAGAAAGTTTAAGGACTTTATATGTTGTTGCTATCATAAACTCAACACATCTATTACTGAACTTTTATTTTCTGCTTTAAAAATCTCTCTGTTTGTGCCATTTATTTAACTTAGTCATTATTCTACCAGTGACATACATAGGACCTAAATTCATGTCGGATCCTCTTCTCTTAGTCTCACACAAATTTGTCATGATGTCATGACCATACTTTAGTGTGTATATATCTTCTAGTAATTAGTTTTTGTTCTCATTGACATTGTGCCAATCTTTGCTCTCAAAATGGAAGCACAGAGATGTCTGAGATAGCCAGATATTTTTCTCCTTTCATCTTCTTAACATTTCTTAGACCAATCTTCTATCATTCTTTAATATTTACGTGAAGAATTTCACAAATTTCAACAGGATTTAGTGACTGCTGGGTAAAAAGTGGCCAGCTTTCTTTATGTTAGCTTCTTAGATAGCACTTTGAGAAGAACAGTCAGCACGGTCGTTTCATCTCCGCTACTCATTGGACAGATATTCAATGCCAAGCCTTAGCCCACTTCCTTCTCCCTTCTGGGGGTTTCCTTGTTTTACTGCCCAGAAATTCCTTCTCTACCCTACAAATCATGAAACGGCCATTTCACATAGTCGTAAATCCTTTCTTCCCTCAATTCAATGATAATAGTTTCGTACCAAATATGACAGTCAGATACTGTGTTATGAAACATTAAACTCTTGTCAGATACTATTGTATTTCATCCGTTGAGTTCATATTTGCTCTGCCAGAGTACCTCATTTTCTTGCTGAAATGGATAATTATTTTTCTTAATTTTAGAAAGTAAAATTGGAAAATGAAGACTGTAGTATATTTTTGTCAACGATCTATTTGCATTATTTTACCTTTTTAGAATTCAGAATATATCTTAAAGTGGTGTGATGGTACAGGGATAAAAATAAGTTGAAAAGTAAATCTGGGAAGTTAGTGAGTTCAAGGCCGCATCAGGCTCTGTGCTGACAGTCAGAGCCTGGATCCTGCTTCAGACATGTGTCTCCTTCTCTTTGCCCTTCTCTGCTCATGCTCTCTCTCTCGCTCTCAAAAATAAATAAACATTAAAAAAATTAAAAAAATTGTAAAATCATTTCACATATCTTTAGGAAAGACATTTTGATCACAATCCACTTTTGTTTTTAAAAGATGACTTAGAAAATTGAATGATTAAGGTTTTAGAAAGAAGACTTACAGGAAAAGATATATATATATATATATACATATATATATATATATATATCATTCCCAGTAATGAGAACCATGATTTCTTATTATATTTATATATTTATAGATAACTTAGTTTTCCTGATTTTCTTCCACCATCAATGTAAATGTTCATTCTTTGTTTTTATGCTTCATAAAATCCAGTTTCCATTTACAAAGAGTGATTGGTTTGTTTAATACATTGCATGGAGGAAAACAAAAACAAAAACAAAAACATGACAATTCATTTTCACCCTTGATTTTTGTCATTGTTTTTAATGATGTTATAAATTTCTCCATCTTTTAATTTAATTATTTAACTGTGGTTCAGTGATTTAAACTATAAACACAACGACAAATGATGAAGTAAGGGAATTAGATCAAGTCATTTAAACATAAATCATTCTAAATGGTTCCATGTATCTCTCGCATAAGCTACAGAGCAAATGAAATAGTTTAGAAGTCTCCACGGGAGGGGGAAGGAAAAATAAATAAATTAGAAAACAGCAGGATTTCAAATGAGAGTAGAATACGCGAAAAACAGGTGGTTATTTTTGTTTTAATGTCTATATATTTCCAGAGAAGTTTCACCTTAAGCAGGGATAACCATAAATGTCACTTGGTAGAAAATAATTTTCCTAAGTGAATGATAGATTCAAAAATGCTTCTTTTCTGTTTACACATTAGCTTAATTATAGGCTTACTATCATAAAAATTGAGGCCTATCAGATAAAAGCATCTGGAAGGATTTTATTTTCAGATCATAGATTTTAATCTAGTGGAATCTAATGCAAAGATAACTATATAACATATTAGAAATTGATTTTTAAAATATTAAATATTCTTGGAGCATCTGGGTGGCTCAGTCGGTTAAGCGACTGACTTCGGCTCAGGTCATGATCTCACAGTTTTGAGTTTGAGTCCCATGTCAGGCTCTGTGCTGACAGTTCAGAGTACGGAGCCTGCTTCGGATACTGTGTCTCCCCTTCTTTCTGCCCCTCCCATGTTCATGGTACACTCTTTATCTCTCAATAATAAATAAATGTTTAAAAAAGTAAATAAAATATTAGATATTCTTCGGATTTTTGATAGAGTTGAGGATGAGGTATAACTATTGTATTTTATTTTGAAAAATACTTCCTATTAGTAATTTGTGGAGTTGATATAAAGACTAAATGTCAGTTGAACTATTTGAGAGCTCATTGGACAGACTACATAGGATTACTTTCAGAATTGTTAATTGTACTTATTAGTAATAAGGGAAAGACGTTTATAGCAGTAGGTAAAAATCGACACGGTGGGCCAAATATATAGTAACATACACTTTATTGCCATCTACTTTTCATGAAGAAAATTATAGAAACTAATCACTAAAAATGTACTCATATTATCCTACACCACTTCCTCTAAAAACACAGTAAACTTGGGGCCGTAAAAGGGAATAAGTGCTAGGGACCTGAACAAAGATCTCAGCTATTATATTGGTAAATATTAACACCAAAATGTATTTAAATATGTAACCTGGTCACAGTCATATTAATAATAAAATATACTGCTCTCGCTGCACACCTTTAATATTCTAAACATCAACATGATATTTCATCAGAGATGGTAGAGACAAAATTGAAGCGAGGTTTAGAATGTCTGAGAACTCATTTCCATTCCTACTATTCTATAACCAAACATTAATGGTAATAACCGCCCTACTTTCCTGAGAGGTTATGGTTTCTTTGTTTGCCTTATACAAATTTACCTGAAAATAGCCCAAAAG
Source organism: Paguma larvata (assembly GCA_030068075.1). Classification (NCBI taxonomy): domain Eukaryota; kingdom Metazoa; phylum Chordata; class Mammalia; order Carnivora; family Viverridae; genus Paguma; species Paguma larvata. The sequence goes on along the minus strand of CM057826.1, from coordinate 86,568,355 downwards.
TATAAAATACTGGCAATTAAAAATGTCCTATACTATATTAAGTTCTATAGACCTTAAGGTTAGTGTATCAAACATGATCTCAGGCCTTCATTGAGTTTATAGTCTTATATAAAGATGTAAATATACTAGGTGCTATAACATCATATAATAGAGTCCTTATATCTAGATTAGAGCACAGGGAAAAAAATTGTGTAAGTCCTTTCTGATGAAGTGATTTCAATGCTCATGTTTGAAATAGGGACATCGGTTGGCTAAATGAAGGCAAAGGATGAAGAATACTTCCGTTAAAAGAAAGAGAGAGAGATAGTAAATAGCAATAACCACAACAAAATAAAAACAAAACTGAAAATAAAATAGTTTCCAGTAGAGATGTCCAGAGGACATTTTAAAGTTACCATGTCAGAAAAGAAATGTGGGCTAGAAATGGCAATGTAGAGTTTTGGACATATGGATTGTGACTGAAGCCATCAATATCATGGAGATCTTTCAAGGACAACATGACAAGGAATAAACTCTGAGATATCTGACCTTAAAGCAACCTACAGAGAAGGTAGGACATTCATAGAAGACAGGGATGTCTACAGGACTTAGAGGAAAACTGAAGCAATGTAATTCCACTCAGGCCAAATAAAGAGATGTCATCTACAACATTAAATATTTATGCAATTTCAATCAATATGAAGATTAAAAAATATCATTACTCATTAACTCATCATATGCATTTGTTTCCCAAATGCATGTAAAATACTAAACAATAATATGTCAACTTGACAAAAATTTTAACCCTTTCTATATTGACATTTTCTATATCTTTCATGTGATGAATCTGAAATTATATTTTCAAGATCATTTTAATATGACTCTGAATTGCTTTTTCCTGGAAAAGAGATATTTTAAAGTAGCCTATTTTGTGTGTCTACTAAACTAAACCCAATGAAAATGATTAGTGTTTTTGAGCAGTTACCAAGGAATTGCTTATTTTGAACAGGTTCTAGGCAAAGATGTAAATATAGAAAAATGGAATCAACATAGTTGAATATTAATAAGTATTTACTAAATAAGAACCAAAATAATATTCATTATTTTTGGAAGAAAATAGTACTTAGATATTAAAAAAGATATAATGTAAGTGAAATTTAAGGGAGTGAAGAGAAGGGGATATAAAAGATTTTAGGATTGCATTCATGAGATGGAAATGTGTCTAGCAAATCTTGCTGGGTTTTTCTCTCCTCTTCCTAGAGAGAAATTAAAACTATGTTGTGTCATAGGGAAGGTGATGAATGAGTCTCTTGGTACACTTGGATATTTTTTCCTTAGATAGGCAGACTAAACACAATAAAGAATGCTATCCAATTTTTTAAAGTAAACATTCACGTTTCAGTAGCAACTAGTAACATACTGGTAAAAATTTCAAGAGTACAGTACTGATAGAATTATAGATGTCTAATCCTCCTTAATCCAAATGTGTTATTCAAATCATCAATATATAGGCACAGAAAATAAAGGAATTATCAATCCTTTACTGGATCACACTGAGAAATTACGAAAAGCACTGAGAATATATAGATTTTAAAGGGGACTGTGTTATTAACTAAGTAGTTTAGATTTTGCAATCAAATTCCAATTGGGAATGTTTTAATAAACTTTTGTCAAGATGGGTGGTATTTCCACCTCCCCCCAAAGTCAAAAGTTTAGTTTTGTGTCTGTCTGGTACCTTTTCCATTTTATTTTTGTCATTGGAACTATGGAATAAAATTTACTGTAAAACAGATCAGTTCAAGCAATAATAAGAAGTTTTTGTTACTAAAACACTTATGAGACTTCAAAAGTAGGTCTTTAAGATATCACAATCTGACACTCTGACTGGAATCCTAATGAAAGTCTTTTTTTGAATGACTAAAAACATGTGCAAAATCAATCAAATATATTATCTCCAAAGTGAAATGAATCCATTAGGTTTCTAACTGAAGTTTATTTCATATTAAAGAAATTTCCCTCATTTTTAAAAATATTCTTGAGAGAGAGACAGAGAGTGAGTGGGGGAGCGGCAGAGAGAGACACACACACAATCTGAAGCAGGCTCCAGGCTCTGGGCTCTGAGACTTTTAGCTGATTAAAGGGCACAGAGGTGAACTAGATAGTTTTTTATGTGATTAAACAAAAACAAAAACAAAAACAAAACAAAACAAAAACCCAAAAACAGATGTGCTTGGAAACAAGAGGACCCTTTAACAAGCTGTCTGGATTGATAGGTCTGCTAGTATTGGCACGGTGGCCTGAGTCCAAATTATTAGTGGCCTGATTCTCATTACAAAACACACCTGAATAAAATATTGACAATGGAATTCATAACGAAAAGGTTAGTTAAAGTATCACAAAGATGTCTCCTGCTTGGGGATCACTAAACCAATTAGGAAATAAAACTTTATATTATCAACATAATAATAAAATAAGTGTTCTTTCAGGTAAGGCCCAGGTTCGATTGGAGACCAGAAAATTTGGTATTACGGTATGACATTCTCTCTTGATTTATGTTTGAATGATCTCTCAAACAACCTATGAATTTCTACAAACTTAAAATGTTTCAAAAGAAAAGATTTTTCAATTGATCAGAAATAGTTTTATAAATACTGAGTCCATGGAATTATAACACTCGATTATCACTGAGAGAATAACTACAATTTATAATTGAATAAACAGATAAAATAATAAACCTAGAATATAATTTTCTGACTCTCAAACTAATGTTCTTTGAATGTAGAATACTGCTGCTTAAATCAGTGATATCTGGGGTTTAAAAAAGGAGTCTTGGTGGAAAAAGTTTCTCAGTATGTTATTCTCATTTGATGTTTTTTCTCTTTTCTTTTGATATTGTTTAAGTCATATTGATGTTTAATTAAACATAGTTTATTTGAACCATTATTTTCTTTATGTGAGTTTCATTATTACCTGATAGTGTCCGTTACAATTTGCAAATATATTTTGAAAGCTGTGGAATAGAACTTTGAATTGATTCTAAACTTGGCACCAATTTGTTCAAATAATAAATATATGAAATGTCTTAAATGTTCTCTATTTTAATGTTGCTATATACAGTGGAATAAATGGATTATATAATCTCTAAGATTCTACCAGTTTTAAATTTCTGATCTTATCACATAAGTCAAAGATGTACATGAGAAGTAACAAAAATAAGACATTTTGTAGTCAGACAAAAAAATATTATTATAGAAAAAAGGGTTTAACTCTTATAATGAATGTGTGTCATTTCTAAAAAAAAATCACTACCATATATAATTTCAGAACCCTTAATAATAAATTCTTCCTGATGTTGCAGTTATAATCCATTACCACATGGATCACTTCAGTTGGAAACATCAGTATGGACCTGTGTTTAGCTTAATTTACATACAGATGGTTTCAAGTAGAAATATTTGATATGTATATACAGTTTATAATATTTTCCAATAAAAGGATCCAAGGCTGCTTGGAGAAATGGCTGATTCTTTAATTTTTTTTAATGTTTATTTATTTTTGAGAGACAGAGAGAGGAAGAGCACGAGCAGGGAAGAGGCAGAGAGAGAGACACAGAATCTGAAGCAGGCTCCAGGCTCTGAGCTGTCAGCACAAAACCCTTATGGGGCTTGAACTCACTAACCTTGAGGTCATGACCTGAGCTGAAGTCAGAGGCCTAATCAACTGAGCCAGCCAGGAACCCCGAGAAATGGCTGATTCTTAAACTAGGGTGGGAAATATACAAGATGATCTTCGAGCATATTCATTGTTTTCATGTTTATTTTTATGAGAGAAAGAGAAAGCATAAGCAAGCAGGGGAGAGGGAGACAGAGAATCCCAATGGGGCTCTGTGTTGACAGCAGAGAGCCTCTATGCTGATGTGGGGCTCGAACCCACAAACCACGAGATCATGACCTGAACCAAAGTCAGACACTTTACTGACTGAGCCACCAGAGAAGTGCTCCAGCATACACATGCAAACAATGAGGAATATGTCAAGGGACACAGGAACCAAAATAAAGAATTCCCAATCATGAAAGCAGGAACAATTTAAACAATAAACTACTATTGTATTATAACTCATAGTATAAACTATCAATGAGCCAACACTAATATAAATAAATTATTAAATAAATAAAACTCCCCCTCTCTCTGCCCCTCCCCTGCTCATGCTCTACCTCTCTCTGTCTCTCAAAAATAAATAAACACTGCTCACAGTGATTTCTTTCCAAAGAGTATAGTGTGAAGGAGGGAAGAGCATAACTTCGGAGTGGAGAAACTTGTTAAGCACTGCCTCAGCCTGGTAATCAGGGACAACACTGATAGTGAGGTCATGTCACCAGCGTGTGCCCTCTGCATTATGTAACAAAAATGGCACTTTACTTTGTGGTCTTCCCCGCAAAAAGACTCCTAACTCCATCTAATCATGACTAAGACATCTGATAAATTTGATACATTCCATGTGAGGGGTATTCTACAAGGTACTTGTACAATATTCTTCAAATTGTCAACGTTATCAATGACAATAATCTGAGAATATTTCGTAGCCAAGATGAAACTGACAAAACATAATTGTTACGTGTAATGTGATCTCTTATATAAGGTCCTAGAAAGGAGGTTAGGTAAAAACTTCAGAAATATGAATTAAGTGTGGAGCCTAGTCAATAACAATGTATCAATATAGGTTCATTAATTGTCATAATTGTACCACGCTAACATAAGATGTTAATAATAATGGAACTAATAATGAGATATGATGCTAACACTCTATCCCATTATTTTTCTGTAAATCTAAAATTGTTCTAAAATCTGAAAAGAATATCTACATGCACACACATACACACACACACACAGTGATGTATCAACTGTGATAACGAGCTCACAGATAAGGTTCTGTCATCAAACAACCTCCTTATCCTGAGGACAAGGCACAGAGCCTGCTTATTCCTGAGTAGTGGGCTTCAGTTCGCTACCAGCCGAACTATCAAAGCAAAACAGTCACATCCTCTTGTGAAACCCAGGGATCATCTCACCCTCCTGTGACTACAAAGCTTGCCTCCCACAGCCTTTTTTTGATCACTCCGCATTTGAGTGAAACATCCAAGTGAAACATCCATTTGCGTGAATTGCAAGTCTTCTATCCTGGGCTGAGTATATTTAACTAATAAAACTGCTGGAAATATTGTCTCTCCAGTGTAAAGTATTGTGTGTTTGGTCATCCCCCATAATCCTAGAGTAGGAATGAATCCTTGCCTTGTCAAGAGGATGAAGAAGAGGTCATCAGAACACTAAATGAAGGCGTCAAAAACGTTAGAACCTAAACTATGCCACTACATTATCCTATTTCTCAAGTTCCCAAGTTATGCTTCTCCACTATCTCCACCTTTTTCTGACAATGATTTTGTTTCTAATTCTTTACTCTATTTCTCAGATATTATTGTTCTCTCTCCGCTTATAAAATTTGGAAACCTAACACTTTATGGAAGCTCAGTAATGGCCCTACCACCACGTGTAATCATCCTGAGATACTCTCTGTTATATCTTCTCCTCAAGGAGAATTCTTTCAATTAGTCTTTTGGGGCCTTGCTTCCATGCATTTGGTAAGAACATCACAGTATTTTACAACTGCTGCTATTCTTCTTATGAATTACACTGTGAAATCAAAAACTTTTTCAAAGAAATTATATCCAGGGCACATGCGTGGCTCAGTCAGTTAAGAGACTGACTTGATTTCGGCCCAGGTCATGATCTCACTATTTGTGAGACTGAGCCCCATGTCAGACTCTACACTGACAGTGTGGAGCCTGCTTGGGATTCTCTCTCTCTCCCTCTCTCTATCTCATAATAAACAAACCAACATTTTAAAATATAAAAGAAATTCTATGAGTTGTTAGTCCATGCTAATTGTCAGATTTAGTCAATAATTAGCTTTTTGTAATCTATTCATACACATTAACCAAAGATTTCTAATAACTTTTGTTGTTCAGGATTTAAATTAAGTCGTATATGAACAAAAGAACTCAAATACTTCATAAACTTTCATTTCAAAAATATGTATACTTTGTAAAAATGTAGCAAAGTTTGATGACTTTGGAGTAATAACTACAACTGTATGTGCCTATATTGAATTCTAATGATATATATTTATTACTTTTATATAATCAACTTTGTAGGCACAAAATATGTATTAATATCCATTAATGAATAACATCATCTCTGTACACTCTGTATTAATGCCTAGAGTTAACTGTTTCTATGAAGTAATGGAATTAAATGGTATAGACACAAATATGGCAAAATAGGAAAATAATATAGAAGTTAATAAGCAGGTAGAAGAAAAAACAAAAAACTGCCCCCAGTGTGAGGAGCACAAATGCAATGTCATGGTTATCTTTGCAGATTTATATGATTTGCTTGTGAAACCAGCTAGGACTGGTGGTTTTGTTTTGTTTCTGAAAAGGTAGTTTTCTGATAACTTTATCTGCTTGACCTTTACCTATGGGGATAAGTTCTAGTGAATTGTATCTTTCTAGAAAATCTATACTATCTGGAATTTCAAATATATCTTCAAATAAGAGTTTAACAAGAAGAACTGGTGTTGATGAAGATACATTTAGGAAAGGAAAAGATTGTTTATGCGGTGCGTATAAGACAGTCCAGTTATAAAGACATGTTATCTGTAAGACTGAAGGGCTTGGGGAGGTGAGGATTATAAAGCTTTGAAATGGCTACTGACATAAAAGAGAAATAAAATAGGTTTGCTAAATAATATGGATTTTCAGAGATAGGATTGGAATATTCTCTTTGAAATGCCTTTCACTTTTCCCTAAAACTATCCAAATTCACCTTTATTTTTCGGATCCATTTTCAGTCACTCTTCCTTCATAAAATAAGGTCTTATTTCTTCTTTTTGTCAATGTCCAGTTTTAATTCAACCAATTCAAATAACTCTATAAATGGATTTTTAAGGACCCATATTTTCTACAACATATCAGAGGTTGCAGTAGATTGAATATTATATCATGAACTTCATGTACATTTTTGACCCCACCAAGGATGACAGTTCATTGTTTTCTACATCGTTTCACCTTCCCTAATAGCACTTTCTTCCTTACCCAGCTTCAACTCTGCATTCTTTCCCTGCGAACCTGCTTGTGCTTTGCAACCATCCTCAAGAATTCTGTTTACATTTCTCCCTATCATGCTCAACTGGAAAAATTCTAACTTATCCTAAGTTCAGTTCTCCACAGATAAACATGGCTAACATGTATGTACATGTATATGCACATACCCAAATTCACGTGTGTGCACACACTTTACATCAGCACAACTCTCTGTCATTTCAAATTCAAGACCCTTAATATCAAGTGAAATTTTAATCATCTAGGAATCCTTCATTTGCCTAGAATTCCAGCTGTTCTGACCTTTATCAGGCAGGAAAACCTAGATGATACTCTGTTAATAACCACCTCCTAAACTTCAGTGTAAGCATATAAACAATGGCTTACTTTCCAAAACGGGGAAGCTTTCCTAGGCATTGTCTAAGTGAAAGCTCAATGTCTACCCTTCACACATCTTAGGACTCCATGGTTGCAGGGCTAGGGAAAGAGTTCTCTGAGACATTTATCTCAGCAATCAATTGACTGCCGAGCTAGGTTTCTCAGAGAAGTGACATACCTTTGATGACCAAACCGAGTCAAGTAATAACATCTAACTTCAACATAGAAGTGAAAGTGTTGCCAAATATAGGTGCCATATTTCTCAAATAAAGATGTTTCTCACCAAAACAAAAAGGTAAACCTGTGAGATAATGGATATGTTAATTAACTTTAAGGGGCATCTTTTCTATATTTATAGATCAAATCATCACATAATACACTTTAAATATCTTACAATGTTATATGTCAATTGCATCTTGATAAAGCTGGAAAACTACAGGATTTTCAGTTAAATTTGAAATTTAGATTAAGAAGGAATAACTTTTAACATATGTGTCCCATGCAATATTTTAGAAAATAACTTACACTAAAATATTATTCATTGTTTATATGAATTTGGAATTTAATTGTGTATTCTGTATTTTATCTGCAACCTTTTACCCAAGGACCCAGGAGAAACCTGGAAAATATTGGTACGCGGCAGTATGTACACCACCTCAACTTAATCATATCAGAGCCCGGATAGAAAATTACAATATCTAGGGTGCCTGGGTGGCTCAGTCGGTTAAGCATCTGACTTTATCTCAGGTCATGATCTTGCAGTTCATGGGTTTGAGCCCCACATCAGGCTCTGTGCTGACAACTCAAAGCCTGGGGTCTGCTTCTGATTCTGTATCTTCCTCTCTCTCTGCCTCTCCCCTGCTCACACTCTGTGTTTCTCTCTCTATCTCTCAACAATGAACAAAAACATAAAAAAAAAAAAAAACTTAAAAAAAAATTACAATATCTGTGGGGTGCCTGAGTGGCTCATTCAGTTAAGCATTGACTTCGGCTCAGGTCATGATCCCAGGGTTTGTGAGTTCAAGCACTGTATTGGGCTCTGTGCTAACAGCTCAGACCCTGAAGCCTGTTTCAAATTCTGTGTCTCCCTCTCTCTCTGCCCCTCTCCTGCTCATGCTCTGTCTGTCCCTCTTTCAAAAATAAATAAACATAAAAAAATTTACAATATATGTACTCTTTTGGAGCCCTCCCTGGTTGAGGCTTATGATGGCAACAGGCACTGACTCTGGGATTTCAGGCGCCCTAAGTCCTGGCCTAGTAAACTGGAGGGTTTGCCGAGATCATTAGGAAAGCTCTGCCCTAAATTATTCCTTCCGCCAACCCTTCTGAAAGTGTTCCATTGCATGGCTACATTGACAATTGGCTATCCATTCATTGGTTAATGAATATTTTTCTGATGCCTAAAATTTCATTGTTAAACAATGCCAGATAATGAACTTTGAAGTGGCTAATTTTAATAAAGTAGTCAAATACCTTCTAAGTAACCAAGTAGACAAGTGGTGCTGCATAAAATCTCTGACCTTAGAATCTGAACATCAATAATTTCTTTTTAAAATCTCATGATGCTGACAACAACTGGGCTAAACAGATCTTAAAATAGGTTGTTTTGTATACTCTTTGGTTCACCAAGCTAGCTTGAAATGTCGCAGAAAATCGCTTTTTGGAAACATAGGTTGAAGGAAATTATTCCTTGAATCATCCATTTTTCTCTCTCCTTACTAGAGTTAATGCTATAAGGAAGTATTTTTCTTAGGTTCAAGAGTCTGGTTGTTCACCAGGACTAGATAAGCAGTTTAAGTCTCTCCAGTGACTGGAATCTAAGCTAAGAGAAGCAAGGGTTATTTTCTTGTTGGTTGCACTTCCAAAAAATATAGCTCAGTATTGTGTGTGTAATACAGATACTTTAACTGCCTGATGAAAGGATGACTAAAAGTGAAATATATCTAAATAAAGTATATTCATCAATGTCTTCCTTAGAAAATGGATTCACTGCGACATTTATTATTCAAGTAACTGAAGAAAACACCAGCTTGCAAACAATTCCGTTGCATCCAAAGTTGATGCTGAAATGGGAAAAAAAAAAACCATCTAATATACGATTCAAAGTCACCCATTTTTCAGGTGTCGAATACAAAATCTAGGTCCCCAATTTTTCTATCTGAACCTCAGCAATCCATCATTTTGATCATGCATATGAAGAAAGACAGAAAAACAAATATTTAAAAAAACAAAACAAAAAACTAAACTGTTTTAAATCCATTGCTTCTGTGATGACAGAATACACAAATATGCAACAAAGTAATACCTTTGACTCAATCAGGCTCACATTTAATTGCCACCAAAACAACAACAAGGCCATCTGTATGACTAAGTATTGCAAAAAATTTAAATTATCCCACTTCTCACATATTCTGAATTCATATACAATTCAGTTTTACATGAATTTGTTACCTGGAAACAAACACGTCTCAAGAAAATGAATCATTATCTCATGGCAGTCAGTGTATTTCAGTATAAATCTCAGAAGGAATTATCATGGAGTAGTTAGTTATGGTGAAAAAAATAACATGAAAATATTATCATTCACGGTACTATTATTTAATTCTACATAAACCCTCTCAGTACAAACATTTTGAGGTTTTTATAAATCAGTAGTAATTCTGCCACTAATAATAATTATGATTAGGTACACACACACCCACGCACAAAAGCCCTTTCCTGGATACCTTTGTTTTTGATTTTTACATAGAGCTGTGAGGGAAAGTATCATCACAGGCTATGGATAAAATACTTACTTTCTCAAAAGTATATCAAAAAGGCCATAGGAAAATAGTAATAGAAATAGAAATATCTGTAAAATAATCATTTATCTCAGGATCCCTTTTTATCTTTATTAGGAAACAAAAGCTATCAAGTCATTTTATTGCCCATCGTACTATAATTATCCAATTTTACCCTCTTACAGGTTGTAAGATGAAGAACCAGAATTAAAACAAATTATCTGTTTGACTCTAAAGTCCATGGTCCTTCTCATCCACCAAAAATAACAGTAAATTACATTGTATTTACACTATAGAATTTTTTCATATAGGAAAGACATGCATATGCTCACAGGTATATGTGCACATTGATATTTGTCTTCAAGATTCATGCATTTAAATTAAGTTATTCAGGATTCAGTGTGCTCCTTACCGTCATTTTACATGCAGATCTCATTCTCAAGAACTGAATAAATTCAAAGTGTTTTGAGATAAACATTTTTGTTAAAGACTTTAAAAAATATTTTCTCCCAAGACTTCTAAAAGATAATAAATTTCACTTAAAACTGTAAGAGATTGTATATTTGAATGGAATCAGCCAATTATAATACTATTCTGGATACAGTCAGTACCTCAAGGTTCTGGGACTCTCTATTAAAGATTGGAGATGGTTACTTTAGGTGAATATTGGAAATTACTTGAGTAGCAGAGGTAATCATCTGGATTTAGAAAGCCAGGCCACATTTCAGTTATTACTACATACAGTTATTTATCCCTTTCTAGCTATTGTCTTAAGGATTGGAGACGTTTGAGAATGCAGGAAATTCAGTATCAAGAGGGTCATAACGGATTGGGAAGCAATGCAAGCTTTTTTTAAATTTTTTTTTTAATTTGTATTCTTTTTGAGAGAGAGAGAGACAGCATGAGCAGGGGAGGGGCAGAGAAAGAGGGAGTCAAAGAAACTGAAACTGTCAGTACAGAGACTAACGCAGGGCTCCAACTCAGGAACCGTGAGATCATAACCTAAGCTGAAATTGGATGCTTAACCGACTGAGACACCTAGGTGTCCCTAAATTTTTTTTTTAATGTCTGTCTGTTTGTTTGTTTGTTTGTTTATTTATTTATTTATTTATTTATTTATTTATTTATTTTTGAGAGAGAGAGAGAGACAGACAGACAGACAGCAGTAGTGGGAGATGGACAGAGAAAGAGGGAGACACAGAATCTGAACCAGGCTCCAGACTCTGAGCTGTCAGCACAGAGCCTGATGCGGGGCTAGAACTCATGAACTATGAGATCATGACCTGAGCCAAAGTCAGATGCTCAACCAACTGAGCCGCCCAGGCACCCAGCAGTACAAGCTTTAACCAAAGGTTTCAAATGGCTTTTATATCACTTTCCATTTATGGTATAAATGGATCCTCTTAGTATCTGGCAAAAATACATTAAGCATTTATATTAAGCATAAACATAAAATTAAGCATTTAACTTCTAGTCACTAATCAATTCAAAAGAATGAATATATGGATATGTACATGTGCCCTTGTGTATGTACCTCATGAATCTCGAATTCCATAACATGAGAAATTACAGATGGACAACAGTTTGTTTGAGAACTGCTAGCTCCTGTTTATCTATTTTTAAAAATTTATGGGTCACCTGGGTCACTCAGTTGGTTAAGTGTCTGACTTCGGCTTAGGTCATGATCTCGCAGTTTGTGAGTTTGAGCCCTGTGTTGGGCTATATGCTGACAGCTCAGAGCCTGGATCCTGTTTCAGATTCTGTGTCTCTCCCTCTCTCTGCCCCTCCCATTCTCATGCTCTGTTTCTCTCTTTCTCACAATAATAAATAAAGACATAAAATAAAACAAAATAAGATAAAATAAAATAACAAAATTTAATGTTTATTTATCAAGAGAGAGAGAGAGCATGAATGGTGAAGGGGCAGAGAGAAAGGGAGACAAAGAATCTGAAATAGGCTCCAGATGCTGAGCTGTCAGCACAGATCCCAGTGTGGGGCTCAAACCCATGAACCACAAGATCATGACCTGAACTGAAGTTGGACATTTAACCGACTGAGCCACTCAGATGCCTCTCCTTGTTTATCTATTTAAGATTATCCACAGTGATGAAGTGAAAGGGAGATATTTGCTATTTCCAATTATCCCCATGCTCCATGATGAGGCATTAATAATTTTTTTAACTTGTATACAAAGATACTAGTTAGCTCAGATTACCATAAGAAAGTACTATAGATTGGGTGGCTTACACAGAAATCTACTTCTCACAGTTCTGGAAGATGGAAGTCTGAGATTGGGGTGCCAGCATGGTTGAGTTCCGGTGAGACCTTTCTTTCTGGTTTTGCAGAAGGCTGCCTCTTGGCTGTATCAGAAGAAGAGGAAGAGGGAGAGGGAGAAGGGGAGAGAGAAAGAATGGTAGAGGAAAAGGAAAGAGAGAAGGGAGAGGGAGAAGGAGGGGAAGGAGGAAAAGAGGGAAAGAAAGAAGGACTCTGGTGTGTCTTCTTATGAAAGCACTAAATCTCCTCATGAGGGCCCCACCCTAAGTTTATCTAAATCAAATTACCTCCCAAAGGTCCTACCTCCATACACCAGAGCTTCAACAAATGAATTTGTGTGGACATAACTCAGCCCACAAGATCCCTTTATTAAATGCAGGTTTACTCAGTGTCTCTCTGTTTTGCTTACATTCACAACTAATCTTATGAATCAAACTATAAACCTTAACTCAATTTTATGTACATTCATTAATTACCTGTTTGATTCAATCAGATCTAGAGAACTTAGTACAATTCCACCCATCAGTGGAAAATAAAGACTCTCACCTTATAGGAAGAAGCTATCCAGGATTTCACCTGCATCGCAATGTCTGCCTCTGCTCTTGCCTCTCAACACCCAACAATTAGATATTCCAAAATCACCTGGATCTGCATTGGCCTTCACACTCAATTCAATCAATTCAGCTTATACCAAGATGAAAGGACAACTAACAAATTAATTGTTTCAATAATTTTTATGCTCTTCTTCTCTATTCTTCAAACAGGGGATTTTTTTTTTTTTTTAATTTACATCCAAGTTAGTTAGCATACAGTGCAACAATGATTTCGGGAGTAGATTCCAGTGATTCATCCACTGTGTCTAACACCCAGTGTTCATCTCAACAAGTGTCTTCTTTAATGCCCCTTACCCATTTAGCCCATTCTGCCCTTCCACAACGCTTGTTTATTCTCTATATTTAAGAGTCTCTTATTATATAGGAGATTTTGAGTGCTAACTACATACGGCAACTTCCTGTACACCTTCTGAAAAGTGAGAGTGTCCACAGTCTAGGCCAGAGATTCTAACTCAAAAGGACTGAGGTGGGGTCCATGGATATATGGAATTTTAAAAGGACCATGGGTGATTGTAATGACAACCAGACCTGAAAACTACTCTTCGCAAAGAGTAATCTTTAAACTGGAACCCCAAACCACATTTGTATCCTTGGTCTCACTATAGACAGTCTTGGCTTGGAGAGACACATGCACATGTATGTACATATGCATACTGTTGTTGTTTTGTTCTGTAAATTATAAAATAAAAGATTGTTCCATCTCAAGACAATATGTTGCAAATCCTACTCTAATTCTATGACTGGATTCAAAAGCATTATTGTTGGGAGATTTTAATTGTAGAATTCTCTACTAATATTTTGCCTTCCGTATGTGGATAAGGTGGAACTTTTTATGACCCTTGGTTACCTTAATTTTCTCCTTCCTTTCCATTCTTCATTTAGAATTGCCCATGATTATATAAGAACTTCCACAGTCATGTTCCTTAGTTTCTCAAATTAATCAACACTTGCCACCTCTGTTTTCTGATAAATGTTTTTATGTTGAAGCATACACAGTTTTCCTTGATTCTTCATCCTGTCCTTCCCCAACTGAGTGTCTAGAACATAAGTCTGTCAGTTTTTCTAAATTCCTCTATGCTACACATCCAACGGTCTTCCAAGAAATATTTATGCAGCTTTCTAATTTACGACAGACACAGGAAATATGTGATTCAGCATAGTCAAACAAATATTAAAGCTTTCTCATATAGGTAGCTAATTGTGATGAAACAAAAAACCAAAACACATATAAATATATGTGCTGAATTAAATTTATTTCAGGGTTTATTTAATTCAAATAGGCTCTAGATATGCAGACTTGTTCTTTTTATTGATTTTTTTCCAAAAAATATTTTTATTCAATTGATCCTTAAGTGAATTATTTTACTAATTTGGTCATCCATTAAACTATTTTTGTGTTTGACTTTGGACTATTGTAACTGTGTATTCAGAGTCTGATAGTGTGCTGAGATATAATGTTGTACACACATTTTTTTTCTTGTCTTTAAGTAGGTATTTGTCTTGCACAGAAGATAGAAAAATAAACAGTAGAGTATAAGGCAATGCATTACCAATTATGCTGTCTCAAGTATGAATGGGATGATTTGGGAGATTACCAAAAAAAGGAAGATAATTTTCTTTATAACTTAAAAAAAAGGAGGATCCCCATCACCTATTTAGCCCATCCTCCATGCCTTCCTCTCTGGTAATCATCAGTTTGTTCTCTATATTGAAGAGTCTGTTTCATGTTTTTCCCCCCATGTTCATTTGTTTTGTTTCTTAAATTCCAAATACAAGTGAAATCATATGGTATTTGTCTTTGACTTACTTATTTTACTTATCATGATATTCTCTACTTGAGACAGAGATCTTATTAAGAGGGATTGGGTCATACAATTATGGAGACTGAAAAGTCCCAAGTCTGCCATCTCTAAGCTAGAGACCAAGGCTAGCTAGTGGTATAATTTAGTCTAAGTCAGAAGGCCTGAGAACCAGGGTAGTTGATAGTTTATTTTCCATTCTGAGAGCTGAAGAAAATGAGAGATCCAATTCAAGCTGGCAGGAAGGAAGCAAAAAGGAGCATATTCTTTCTTTCTTTGCCATTTGTTCTATTTAGGGCTTCAACTGTTTGGATAATACCCATCCACATTGGGGAGGACACTTTACTGAGTCCACCAATTCATATGCCAGTCTCATCTAGAAACATCTTCACAGACACCACCCAGAAATAATGTTTAATCTGGGTAAATTGTGGCCAGTCAGCTTGACATATAAAATCGATTTGTCAAAAACACTCGCAATGAAAAAGAATGAAATCTTGCCATATGCAACAATGTGGATAGAATTGGAGGGTATTATGCTAAGTGAAATAAGTTAGAGAAAGACAGAAATATGATTTCACTCATATGTAGAATTTGAAAAGCACAACAGATGAACGTAGGGGAAGAAAAGAAAAATAAGACAAAAAGCAGAGTGAGAGGCAAAACATAAGAGAATAAACAGGGTTGCTGGAGGTAGAGGGAGGGAGGATGGACTAAACAGGTGATGGGTATTAAGGAAGAACCTTGTAGGGATGAGAACTGGGTGTCATGTGTAAGAGATGAATCACTGGGTTCTACTCCTGAAGCCAAGACTACACTGTATGTTAACTAACTTGAATTTAAATTAAAAAAATCAGCATCAAATCAGGAAGTTATGAGATATCAAACTCCCTGATATACTGTTGGTAGGAATGCTAAATTAAACAATGCCTATGAGAGAAACTTAAAAATATCTAGAAAGATTGTATATCCATGTATTTATCCTTTGCAAATCCCACCACTAAGAATCTGTCAGAAAATACATTTACAGATTTGAAAAAAAATATATGACCAAGATTATCTATTATAGTATTTACAGCAATTTCAAAAGCTTAAAACTAATCCACATTCATTAATATAGGCCTGAATGAATAACTATAATAGCACCTCTATTGAATGGGAAGGCCATAAGATGGAAAGAAAAATCCTTTATTTGCCATGTAATAATTTTCAGGATTTTGCTTTATATTGATAAAGAGTATGGTGAAGAAGAATATATGCATACTATTCTACCATTTGGCTTTTCCTTTATTTTTCCTTTACCTTTCTACCTTTAATTTTCTAAACTAAAGGTAGAACATTTACATACATATGAGTGCATATATATGTTCATTAGCCTTCACTTGTGACATGGAACACTGACAGTGGGGGAGACAAAGCCAATAACACAGAACAGGTGGATATGGTAATACAGAACACAGATCAAATAGAGATGTCTGAACGTATGTCATTACATATTTAGATTTGAAAACAGTTTCAAGAGATATTCAAAAAGTAAAATTAAATAAAGGAACAGTGGCTAAAATTTGTAAACAAACCAAAACAAATAAACCTAATTTTTAACAGTTTGATGATATATCCAATTTTAAAATAATTATTTCAAGTGATTTTAGAACATAATATTTTGTATATACATTAGTATTTAGAAGATACTTTTCAGAAAGAAAAAAAAACTGAGAAGAAATCTTAGATTTGATGCAGTAGTCTAATTGTTAACTACTGTAGATACTATTTTGTTAAACTGAACTTCAATGTCCATGCATATCTGAGTAATTCAGCATATGGAATTTTTCAAACTGCAAACTTAGTTAAAATAAGCAATATTTAAATATTTAATAAGCTTAGTTTATACTTTCATTTGGTGGATTTTGTTTTGAATATTTGCCTCTTTATTTTTTATGCTATTAGAATATACACTGTAAAATACATTTCTATTTCTTTATATTCCAATATGAAGAATAATTGTTATTTTAATATGTTAAAAGACCAACTGATCTGAAACTTAGACATATGAAATATCCAGAAAATTAAGCTGTGTAATACGTTGCTTTACAAATAAAAATGCCAAAACTTCACATTAACATATATTTACATAATTTGATTGTATATCTTTACTAATATAACATAGAAGCATAAAGCATATTTTCAAAATGTAAACAATTTTAAATTTTAATTATGCAATCAGAGTGTGTATGTGTATAAACTAGTTTTTAATACCACTGTGTGTGTGTGCGTATGCATATATGTCCTTATGATCAGATAGGATCATTTTATTTTAACTTCTCAATGTTAATTTGATTTTTCTAAACCTAAATTCTTTGAAAGTTTTCTCTTGTTAAATGTGATTTTTTTTCTTTGCTCTAATGTCCTGGCTGTCCTCTGTGGTGATGTAATTCTATTAGCATTGACAGAAAGCCCCCAAAAATCTTGGCGGAAAGGGAATGCTTTCAGTGATATATAACGCTGTAAAATTCAACAACTTGTACTATTGCTCATATGTCTGACACAGTCTGATCAATGGCATGGAAAAATTGGATACCATCACAGACATGCCTTTTTTGACAATTATTTTGTCTTTCAAAATGTGATTTCTTTATAATTTTCCTTAACTTAACTGCTTAAAATGATTCAACATTTTAGAGTTGGTCATATGTGTAATCACTATTTGATAAAGTGTTAATTGTATAATTATCTCAACAACTTTGGATAGCCCTGCTGTAGATAAAATATGAACATTAAAATATCTCTTAAATTTTCCATTTCTTTATTTTACCAATCTAAATGCATATAATTAAAAATTCATGGAAAGTATATATTTTATAAATTAAAATTCAAAACGTCTCCTGACCTACTCTCCAACTCTGTTCCACAGAGGCACTTGCTAATACTAGTTTAGATGTGTCTTCTGGTATCTACAATAAATAGCATGTACAGTCTATCATTACTGGATAACTCAATTTTAGAATTTACCAATTTATTTTCTATTAATTAGATGGGAATTTAGCCATCTTAAACTCCTGTTGTCTTACTCCCATTAAAACCATCTTAAGCATCTATCTATCTATCTATCTATCTATCTATCTATCTATCTATTTATCATCTATCTATCATCTATCTATTATCTAAGATTTTAAAAATGTATGTTTTAAAATGAGATTACATTTTAACAAGATTATCCCTCCATTTGAAAATATATGTATTTTTTAAATTTTAAAAAATGTTTATTTTTGAGAGACAGAGACAGAGAGAGAAAGGGAGAGAGAGAAAGAGAGCATGAGCAGGGGAAGGCAGAGAGGGAAGGAGATACAGAATCCAAAGCAGGTTCCAGGCTCTGAGCTTTCTGCACAGAGCCTGATGCACGGCTCTAACTCATGAACCATGATATTATGACCTGAGCAGAAGCTGGACACTTAGCCAACTGAGCCCCCAGGCAATCTGGGAATATTTTTTAAAGTTATATTTATTTTATATGTTATAGTAAACATAAAATATAATAAAACTAGTTCATATGATTTTCAAAGACTTTTGAAATGTAGTTTTCTACTCATCATTTACCTTAACTACAGAATTCTCTTTAAAGCAACTGGCCAGATAAAAATTTTATAAAAACTTTGACAAGAGAAAAGCTCCAGGCAAAATGATTTTACTGACAAAAACTCTGACAGGGCATTGACTCATACATAGATATAATCTTCTCACAGAGTCACTGTAACCTGCAGAGAGATTTCCTATCCCTGAATCTTGTATGTTCTTAAATTGCAATTTAAATTAATCTTTGTAAATTTTAGAAATTTTTATTTTAGATTTGCATAATTCATAACTGACAAAAATACCATTTAGCAAACTTAGTGTGCTCCTGACAAGATTAAAGGTTTGAAGTTCCCATGGCACTCAATTTGGATATAACTTAAACCAAGGTGCTTTTCACTAGCATTATGTACATTATTGATTGAACATTTGATTAATGTCTTTTATTATGGGCAGGCACTGGCTTTGATAGAAGTAAATTAACTGAATAAAAGTGACTATTCAAAGACAGCATTGGAAATGCAGATGGCTAAAAAAATTTAACATATAACAAAATAGTGGCTGTTTCAAAATTAACATTGAGAGGAAATTTGTAGCTTTGAATGTTTACGTTAGAAATAAAGAAAATTATAAAATCATTTTTCTAAGCTTAAACTTTAGGAAGTTACTAAGAATTCCTTAAGAAGCCTTGGAAAGAACAAAAACATCTCTCATTATAACTCATTAAAGCAGGAAAAAAAGAAAATCACGTAGCCACATCTAGCTGCAAGGAGGCCAGAGAATTGATACTTTTAACCCAAAGTATGCCTACACTGAATGCAGTTGAGACCTCTTGTGAAAGAAGTAAATGAATACATTAGAAATTTGCAGTCTCTGCCACACAGCTAAATACAGAGATCACGCGTAAGAGTCTAGGAGTATCCCATTAAGTGACCCTTTCTAGAGACACTAGATTTTCCTAGACAGAAATAATATTAAAAAACTTAAAACTACAGCATTCTTTGAGGAATGAGTTTGGCCAATATACAGTCTGAATAAAATGTGAAGGAAAATAGAATAAGATAATTCTGTCTTGGTTAAAAACAACTCATTTAATCCACAAATAAATGGAAAAAATAACCATATGACAAACATTAGTCACATATTGAGAATATAGAGATAAAAAAGACGGTCAACGGCCCTACTTATAACGAATTTATACTCGGAGGAAAAGGCATAAACTAAACTAAATAAAATAAAATATCATGTAAAAGTACCAGGGAGAAAATAAAACAGGGTGGAGCAGAGTAGTGGGAGAGGCTATTTCATGATGGGTATTAAACACAATCTTTCAGAGCAGTTGGCATTTGAGTTGAGGATTAGTTAATGACAGTAATGATATGTTTCCAAATTGCGGCGGACAAGCCATCACAGAATCGAACGGTTCCTGATCGGGGGGCGAGGATGAACTGATACACAAGGCACAGTTGTTAAGGGAGGGCTGGCGCTCCCAAGCGTCACCAGCCCCGAGTTTATTTTCACTCGGGTATTTATCCACAATCTGAGGGTGGTGTACGTGCAAGGCATGTCTCCTACCACAAGTTCTCAGCATGACGTTATCCAGGCAAAATGTATTTTGCTATATCAAACTTTACAAAAGCATTCTGAACCTCCCCACACGACCTGGCTGCGGTCCCGACTCCAGGACAAAGGCTGCACTCAAAGCCTCCGGCTCCCAACACCACTCAAGGCCTCTGGCTCTCAACATCTCTCAAGGCCTCCGGCTCCCAACACCAAATTGTTATTATTTTTCGAATCTTTGTATTTATGTTTGAGAGAGAGCATGGGTGTGCATGTATGTGAGCAGGTGAAGTGCAGAGAGAGAGAGAGAGGATCCCAAGCCGGCTCCACATGGTCAGCAGGGAGACCACTTTGAAGGCTCGATCTCATGAACCTTGAGATCATCACCCAAGCTGAAATCAAAAAGAGTCAGATCGTTAACTGACTGAGCCACCCAGGCACCCCATGGAATACTATTTTACCAAAATAAAAAGAGAGGAAAATTCTGCCATATGTGACAAACGTGAATGGACCTTCAGGGAATTAGGCTAAATGAAATAAGTCAGAGAAAACCATTCACTTATAGGTGGAATCTAAAACATATAAACGAACTCTCAGAAAAACAGATCAGATTTGTGCGACCAGAGGCAAGAGTTGAGGGGTTGAGGAAATTGGATATAGGGACTCAAAAGATACAAATTTCTACCTACGAGATAAATAAATGCTGTATATGTAATATATACATGAGGACTATAGTTAGCACTGTGCTATGGTATATTTGTAAGTAACTATGAGAGTAGGTTCTAAAAGTTCTTATCACAAAGCGAAAAATAGGTTTGCAGTAAATTAAACTATTATTGTGATAAAACATATAACATGAAATTTATCACCTTAACCATGTTTAAGTATACAGTTCATTAGTGTTGAATATATTCATATTCTTTCACAACAGATTGTCTGGAAATTTTCAACTTGGAAAACTGAAATGTTATACCCATTAAATGCTAATTTCCCTTCCCTTCCCCACCCCTAACCCTTGACAGTCACCTTTTAACTTTCACTTTAAATGATTCTTCTACTTTTGATACCTCAGGTTAGTGGAATCATACAATATCTGTTCCTTTGTGACTGGCTTATTTAATTCATTTGACAGCAATTCCTTATTTACTAAAGTTTCATAATACTCCACGATCTATATCTATATCTATATCTATTTCTATATCTATCATCTATCTATCTATCTATCTAGATATCACAATTGCTTTATCCAATCATCCGTTAACACACATTTAGGTTATTTCCTTGTTTCGACTATTTTCATTAATGCTGTAATGACTGGGGAAGTACCGATAACACGTTCAGATCTTGATTTCAATTATTTGCATATATACCAAGAAGTAGGATTGTTGAATCATACAGTAGTTCTATTGTTGGAGAATTCACCACATTCTTTTTTATGATGACTACAACATCATGATGACTACCATCAATAGTGTAAAAACATCCCAGTTTCTCCATACTCACCAACACCTGCTATTTTCTTTTCTTTTGATAGTGGCCATCCTAATGGAAGTTATATGATATCTTGTGGTTTTGATTTGTATTTCTCTTATAACTAATGATATTGAGCAACTTTTCACATATTCTTGTATATATTCTTTGGGTACTCATAAATATATCCTTTGGAGAATTCTCTATTTCTGTCCTTGACCATTTCTTCAGTTGGGTTATTTGTTTGTTTTTGAGTTGTATGAGTTGATTATATATTCTACATATTAACACCTTATCAGATACATGATTTGAAATATTTTTTCCTGTAGAGTTGGTTGTCTTTTCAAAATGTTGTTTTTTGTTTTGTTTTGTTTTGTTTTGTTTGTTTTGGTACACAGTAGGTTTTTAAATTTGATGTATCCCCATTTGTCTATTTTTGTTCCTGTGGCTTTAGCTTTTGGGGTCATATTCAATAAACATCACCGAATCTAATATCCTAGACTTTCCCCCCGTCATGTTTTTTGTAGGAATTTTGTAATTTTTGGCCTTATGTTTGTCTTTAATCTACTTTGAGTTATTTTTTGTGTATGGTATAAAGTAAAGATCTAATTTCATTCTTTTGCTTATGGGTAGATAGTTTTCCAATCACTATTTGCTAAAGAAACTGTCCTTTCCCCATTATGTAGTCAGGAAACCCTTGAAAAAGTCATTTGATCCATCTGCAAGAATGTATTTCTGGCCTCTCTGGTCTGTTGATTTATACGTCCATCTTTCTGATAGTACCATTCCATCCTGATTCCAGTTGCTTGGTAGTATGTTTGAAGTCAAAAATTGTGAGGTTTCCAACTTTGTTCTTTGTTTTCAAGATTATTTCAGCAATATATGTGGATTTTAGGGTGAGTTTTTCTATTTCTGAAAAAAAAATTGAAATTTTGATAGATTGAATTAAATTTGTAGATCAAATTCGATAGTATGGACAATTAAATAATATTGCGTTCCAATTCATGAACATAGGATTTTTACATTTATTTGCATCTCCTTTAATTTCTTTTAGCAATAATTTGCAGTTTTCAGTGTTACACATCTTGTGTCCCTTGATTGTTTGTAATATTTTATTATTTTTGATGATACTGTAAATAAAATGGTTTTCTTAATTTCTTCTTCAGACCAGTCATTATTAATGTATAGAAACAAAACAGATTTTTGTTTGTTGTTTTGTATCTTACAACTATACTGAAATAGTTTAACAGTTGCTACGGACTCTTTAGGATTTATATAACGTCTTGTCTTCTTCATGATCCTTTACTTCTTTCCAATTTGGATTTTTTTTTCTTGGTCTAATTGCTCTAGTTGTCTCTTGAAGTGTTGTGTTCAATACAAGTGGTGAGAATAGAGATCCTTATTTATTAACTAAACTGATAACTAAACTTCTGCTCCTGATCTTAGAGGAAAAGCATTCAGCACTTGCCATTGAGTCTAATAATGTATGAGCTTTTCATTTATGGCTTTTATTATTTTGAGATACTTTCCTTTTATCTCTAGTTTGTTGAGAGATTTTTGTATGATAAAGTGTTGAAATTTGTCAAATGATGTCAGTTTGTTCTTTTGTTAACACAGTATAACACTGATTTATTTTTTATGTTAAATCATCCTTACATTCCTGGTTAAAGTAAATGTTTTAATAACATATTTAAAGAGAATCTTTTACCACTGTAATGATATGATTTTCTTAATTGCACCCAAATCTAAGTCTTATTCTAAATCCTGCTTCTGATGCAACAGCTTTTGTCTGACCTTAGCTATATTCTGATGACTAAGAAATCACTGAACGCGTGCGTGTGCGTGTGTGTGTGTGTGTGTGTGTGTGTGTTTGGTTGGGGCGGAAATACTTTGTTCAGTAAATGAGAACAAATACAAAATACTAGTTGAGAAGGTGAACTCTCAAACCATACTCCATGAGTTCAAATTTTAGTTCTTCTAAGAAGCTTACTAGTGTTTTGAGTTTGGACAGATGGGTTAGCATGTTTGTACCTCAGTTACCTGACCTGTAAAATGTAAACGTCAACAGATACGTATCTCATATAGCCAACAATAAAGATACATGTAATTTTGGAACTGGATATTGCATACAATTTAATTGCTGAAATTGATGTTGATTTTTAAAATGCTTTTCTTTTAGAATAGTTTTATATTTATAGCTTAATTATGATGATAGTACAGAGAATCCCCACACTCTCCACCTCTAGCTTCCTCTATTAATAGAATCATATTATTAGTATGGTATATGTGTCACAACTGAATGAGCTACTGAATTAACATAGACACATTTTTCAATTAAATCCAATATTTTTATTTTTTTTACCCCAGAAACCTTAGTTTTACTCAATGTCTTCATTCTTTTTCAGATCCCATCAGGTTATCACATTATGTTTAGTCATCACGTTTCCTTCGGCTTGGTTGTGACAGTTTCTTAGACTTCCAATGTTTTTTATCATCTTAGCTGTTTTGAAAAATACTAGTGAGGTATTTTTTATATAGGCCTCAATTTGGAATTATCTGGTATTTTTTTTATGATTAGCCTGGATTTATGGGTTTTTAGGAGGAAGACCATGGAGTTAAAGTGCTATTTCCATTACATCATATCAAGGTTATAAACGTACCATCGGGATGTCTTATCATTGTTGACATTAACCCTGATACCCATCTGGGTGGCATTTGTCAGATTTCTCCACAGTGAAGTTTTTATTTCTCCGCCTTTTTCTATGGCATACAGTTTGGAAGAAAGTCACTTGATGCCACAGCCCACACTTGAGATATTTATGTTTCTATCTAATATTCTCTTAAATGTTTTCATTTATTCTATCTGCAGTATGTTCCTTTTCTTCTTGGTTTGCATTTCATATTGTTTTATTATTTTATTATTTCATTTTTATACCTAAATTGGTGGTTATAAACTGCTTTGCTATTTGATAATACACATGCTACAAATCACAGCACTCATCAAAAAATTATATGTATTTTCATTAGTATTAATAAAATTTACTATCTTTACAACAATGCAAGGGTCTTTGAAAAACTTTACGTATGTTCTTCTATTTATGTCATATACATCAAAATTATGTATGTGTAAGGGGAGTGTGGGTGGCTGAATTGGTTAAGTGCCTTACTCTTGATCTCAGCTTAGGTCATGACCTCACAGTTTGTGAGTTCAAACCCAACATCGGTCTCCATGCCGACAATGCAGAGCCTGCTTGGGATTCTGTTTCCCTCTCTCTCTGCCACTCCCCTGCTTTCTCTCTATCTCTCTCTCAAAATAAATAAAAATAAAACCTAAAAAAAGAGTTTTTTTTCTCAGAGAAGAAATTTTAATGTCATAAGCAAGTTTAGTAAACATCACGTGTATATTCTATTGGTAATGAAAACCTGATACATTCAGAAATGGCTTTAAAAAAAAAAAGACCAAAAATATTCCTAAAAAGAGGCTTCAGAAGAAAATATCAGTCCAAGTTCTGTCCTTCTCAATTAAGAGAATTTGGCTCTTGCACAAATCAGCAACTTCCCTCCAACACAAGAAAAGCACTGCCACTTGCCTTATAAACAGAACATAAAACATAAGCCTTAGTTATTGAACTTGAATGTTAAGCAGAATTAGGGTAGAGCATATTTTAATATGTTACTTCAGTACCCACTTGGTCTGCTTTACAGTATTTGTTTGTAGATCCAGTTTGTACCTATTCCATAAGTACACTGAAAAATAAACCATGTATTGTCCCATTATTTTTTAGCTGGCAGTTCTTGTAGCTCAAGCAAGCCGTTAAGATTATAAAGAGCTCTCTTGAAAGAAATTCTCAGATGAAAATACATTAAGGAGAAACTGAAAGTTAACCAAACCTAGTTATTTTTCACTAAAACGGTGGGATCAAGGTAGAATGTCAATTCCCAAAAGAAGTTCCATTTGTTTCCCCATGAGAAAAGTCCAGATTCTTCTGGACTGACATAATTTAGAAACTAAGCCAAAAAAATAATTTTATATAAATAATTATATATGTATAATATATATAATATGCAATGTATATAATGTAATATATAATAATAATTATATATATGTGTGTGTATATATATATACATACACCTAAAGATACTATAGAATTGGAATAATGTCAGGGCTTATGGAATGGGAAATAGAATTCTGTTTCTTTGTTTTTTGTTGTTTTTTGAGAAAAGGAAACCGTAACATATTTTAAAGGAAAAACAAAACAAAACAAAACAGATCTCTGAATATGAATAGTACGACCCTAGACTCTATGCACAGAACACCATAAAAAAATGAGTTACACATCAGTAACATCATCATTAGAGTAAATGGCTGGGGCTTATACTTCCAGCAACAGTGATCCTTGGTCAAAAATGTGCTACAAAAAAAAAAAAGGAGGGGAGGGCAAAGAGAAATGGGTGTATCCATGGTTCTATTATAGACATGATATTTAGCAGCATTAAAATAATACCCCCCTCTGAGTCCTCCAAATGGGGCAAAACCTATTTTCCACTGTTAAACATGGGAAAGATTAAGAGAGTTGAACAAATTCATTTGTAACTACAACATTTCCCATATTTGAGTGACAAGCATGTTCAATCTGATACTGTACATTAAGAATATGTTGTGAATACACATGAATAAAACAAAATTTAAAAAAGCTAAATTGTGAAACTTAATAACTGGAAAACCATCGGTTTTAAAGCCAAGTAGGTATGATCCTGATCATAGCTATATATGACGTAATCTATAGAAAGAAAGGCTAAGAAAATCTTCATTTGTTCAATACTTAGCTTGATGTGGTCCTAGAAAAACAGTGATAATTCAATGAATGTAGCATGCATACAAGTAAGAAGTCCCCTTCAGGTTTGAAACAAATTTAAACAACAATCTTCCTTGACTAATTTTTCTTCAGTGTCAAATAAACCTTCTATGTACAGGACCAATCTAAATCCCTCCTCCCCTTCAAACAATAGAAATGAGCATCCAGGAAGATTCTACAATGCAACGTACCTCAAGAAAGAGGATTCTGTAGTGTCAGTGATGTAACTGATCTGAGGAAACTGGGGTGCTACTGACACTGATGGGAGCCAGTGAGGCAATGGTGGTTTGATTCTCTTGGGGTTTCCTCCAACAATTGCATGATCCGTTCATGCGGTGGTTTGCAGAATTCTGAGTAGCCCCCTCCCGAAATCAGAAATATTGTGGCAGGAGATGGCACCATCCAAATGCATGAAGTTCCTATCGGTACCCAGGAGCTAAACATTGACAAGCTTAGGCAGGGAAACCTTAAGGAGCTAGTTCACCCTCCCATTGTTTTGCCTCAAAAGGTGGGGCTTCTTACCTCCAAGTAGCAAATCCAGGGCAACGATTTTAGCCTGCAGCTTCCTTGTTTTTATAGGTTGTATGATGGCCTCAATCCACATGCTACTTTTGCCATATATTCATGGTTGTTTGTTCCTTCCCAGACAACAAGAATTTAGTTTAATATTATCTAATTCTCCATTCTTTAACCTTCATAAAACATGTATTATTGTATCTCCCAATTCCAAAATTCATTGCATGAAGTGGGGAAAATACGTCACATTTCATATTGCTGCATTACTGCACCATGGAGTCCCCCACAAACAGTACAAGAGGTTCACTGTCTTTATAGTCCAGGACCAATCTGTTGTGCTGAGACATCCATCTGTCATCCTCTTAAATGTCTTCTGCTGCATGTGGAATAGCAGCTGGGTTTCAGTCTCCATGGCTCATTCTATACTCAGGCAGAGGATACATGTGGGCCTTTAATGACTGAGGCATCCGTGGGTGGTACAGCTGTAGCCCACTGGGTCCCAGTGGCCCCGCTCCAGTGTGCCTGCGCTTGGGCGAAAGCACCAGCCGCAGCCATTTCTCCTCCCCTCTTGACCATGACAGCAAAGGCAGCCTTTTCTTGGACTTTCTTTCTTTTCTGTTCTATCTCTCCTTCCTTCCTTCCTTCCTTCCTTCCTTCCTTCCTTCCTTCCTTCCAACCTACCTTCCTTCCTTCCTTCCTTCCTTCCTTCCTTCCTTCCTTCTTCCTTCTTCTTTCTTTCTTTCTTTCTTTCATGCAAATATGCTTCACTAAATGCTTTAAGTTTGCTTTATTATTTTTTTTTCTAAGATCCAGCTGACTGTTTGTGGGTGTGTTGTAGAAGGTAGATATAATGCCTAAGACTCAATTCCTTTAAGTGACTTACAGAGATATGTATTAGTATTTGGCCGGGTTGCCCAGAGGAGTATAGATAATTGATCGATTACTAGACATAATGTTTTACAAGAAAAGAAACTTGCTTTACCTTATAAAAAGAAAAATGTCTCATTTCATAGGTAAACATCCATTTTACCTTTCTCATTAAAACCCAGTTTGTATACCTTAAACCGCACCAAGAAACTCTAGAAAGGATTAATCATCATTAGTTGAATAATTGAAAACACACAATTTGGGTAATCTATTTTGTTGTGGGTGCAAGATCAAAAACACAAACAAATAAAAAGAAAGCAAAGCATATAGTATCTACCAGAGGAGACAGATAGGTGAAGATCTTGCAATAAACACAATTAATGCTGTGAAGTAAGTGACACTATAGGCAGGGGAAATATAAGTCAGGGAATAGAGTTGTATAGATGTTATTCTTTTTATTTGCAAAATAAAATTCTTTCTTAAGAAAGCCATGAGTTGTTGGCTGCAATTAGAACATAAGGAAGAAACTGCAACTGAAATCTGGAAAGGCAGTTTGCTGCCATACAGTCGAGGATCCTGAACGCATGTAAAGAAGTTTGGATTAGAAAAGTTCTAAAAGTTTGGTTAGGAGAGTGGTAGGACCAAATATTTTCTTTTTTAGAAAGAAAAGTCTGGCTAGCATGTGGAATATGGTTTAGAGTGAGTAAAAACAAAAGCGAAAAGACTAGTTCTACAAGCTGCGATGAGAGACGGATGAAACTTCTCTAAGGCAGTAGGAATATATATTTTACAACAAAGTAGTTGGCAAAAAGAGAAAAGAGAGTTTTTATTTAAAAAAAAGGAGAAAGATGGGGCTTATTTACACAGGTTGGAAGATCCAGGAAAAGCCAGAGGTTGGGGTGAAAATCAGAAAAGAAGAGAGAAGTAGGTATTGAGGAAATGAAGAAGAATAATTCATACATCTCCATTGTCAATATATTATTTTGAACGACTTAAATTTTTTTCTGAAACAAATGCTTCCAGTTGTTTGTCCTATGGGATGTTTTCACTACATCACACTTAGTTAAAATGTGAGCTGTTAGGGACTACAGCATACAACACTGCTTCCAGAAGCTTTAAAGTCTAATAACTAAATTGTTTTCCTGAATTCAGACTTTTTTTCCTAAGCATTCCATTAAGCACTACTGTAAAATTGGCTTTGTTATTAGCCTAGGGCTTCTAGTAAGCACTTTTACTTTTCTAAAGGGTGAATATCACAGACCCTTATGCCCTAAGTAATTGAGATATCAGTACAGTCTTAATTTTATTCATAGAGATTTACATTCAATTTCCATTAACCTTAATAGGAAGCCATTACCTAACTGGCATGGGTTATTTGTAATTCAGAATAATTCAAGATAGACTTCATGTGATATTTTTTTTGTTACCAATGTCAACAACTCCATTTCAAACTAAGTAGGCATCATGTTATTTACTTCTAGGCAATTGTGCATATGGGCAAAACTAATCATTTTACAGGAAAAATTTTAAAAAACACTGAATCTGCTAAGAATGTTAAAGTGTCTTTTAAAACTGCTCAGTTCTTATAATTATATTAAGAAATGTCTAATAACCTGGGAAGTTATCTAAGAGAGATTTTCTCTTCATATTTGAATACAGATTCAAACAGCAAAACAAAACAGCACAAAACATCAGCACAGGTCAAATATGAAATTGAATACAAAGCTTTGCTGTTAATATTAGATTAGATTAATAAGAATGCCCATTCATGTTCACCTACAAATAAGGTGGTTGTAGAAAATAATTCTTCTAATTTTCTAAATGAGTAAATAAGCTCAGGGTCACCCTTGATTTCCAAAGATCATGAAACTGATCACGGACAGAACCCAAACCATAGAGTTGTCGTTGTTGTAGTGTTAGTGACTTCTAAATATTCTCTATGTTTCTAAATATTGATTATATCCTTCTCTATGTCACAGAATTTATATTTTAGTTACAGTTAATTCAGAACTAAATCATCGTTAGTGATATTTTTCAACAAGTAATTGATACAAGAGGAACCCTAAGTTAGGCAGAACATTGATAACCCTTAGGAGAAAGGAGAACTTCAACCTAAACCAGTATTGGGAGGAACAGTGGCCTGTAATATCAATACTATACCTTATCTGTGTCGGTGGCATGGATGATTTAATGGGCAAGTAACACAATGTGTCTCAACTTTGATATGATGATTTGATTTGACTGACACAAAAAATTTCATTTGGATCTAATCTTTACACTTTTGTACATATTTTCCCCCTTGTGAGTTTAGTCAAGCATGCCAAATCATTGCAACAGAGTTCCCAACTGGTATAGATATTTTTTAGCATGTATAATGAAGTTCACTGTAAACTGAAGTAAGGGTACAGCTAGGTCTGCCAGCTTGCTGTAAGCTGGAATCAGAAACCACAGATAGTTGATTTGTATTGATGCAATCTCTAATTTGATTATGTTTCGATCTTTCCAAAAGCTTTTAAAATGTGTTGTGGAATGAAGTTGGATGATTACACATTGTCTTCCACTAATAATAGGTATAAATTCAGCACATCTTAAAAGCCTGCATGAATGTGTCAGCTTACAGGAGTGATATTATCTACAGAGATGCATTTCAAGGAGAACATAAACAGTAAGATAAATAGAAATACAACTATTTTTTGAATGGACTCTTTCTTAGGGAAAATTTCCACTCATGTTTACAAGATTTTAAGAACAGCGACCTAGCAGTCAAAAACAGTTGGTGGTCTCAAGTAGCTGCAACTATGTCAAGTGGGTTCATTCATACTCTGGTCAGTATCTAAGCAACATTAACTATGTCACAGGGAAGGACCTGGGGCACAGCATCTACTAAAGCATCTATTTTCACACTTGCAGGAAAGACAAAGGCACATAGCTGACTATAACTAAAAATGAAAAAGAAAGTAAAAAACACAACAAAGCAAAAGAAAGAAACAAATAAAAACCTGTGTTCACAAGTCCTCTTCTATTTCCCTCTTACTCATCTTAGTGCCCTGTATTTGGTACAATTCTCCCAATAACATCCAGCTCTGGGTTTTTCCTACTTTCTTCCCCCAAACGAAATAAGAACAAGTGTCCTTCATCTATCCAACTTGACCTCCTGTTGATAGAGCAGTCTGTTCATTGCAATGGTGATAAACACTTCCACTTGTATATAAGTGGCTCATGAATTATGGATATACAGTTTCGATAATGACACAAAGTGCTAGATTTAGAGAGTATGACATATTACTCCATTCATTCAACACATTTATATTGTATATTTAAGATAGTCAACACTGTGCTTTGCAGGACTACGTTACAGAGGTATCAATGATATTTCACATCCCTTACAACCTAGAAAATAATAATAAATGCAGAAATCTAAGGCATCTTAAAATTCTTTGGGTGAACAATATGGTATATTTTATTACGAGATGTTTAGAGATCTATAAATTATAAGTTGTGCCTATGTATATGACTGTGTCTATGGAAAAGTAAAAGACAGTTATATGAGCCTTTTTCTTTTAATTCTAGGCATTTCAGTTTTACAACTCTGTATAGAGAAAATGGAAGTGCATTTACTTGGAACAAGTTCAGAACCAAATGAAACATTAGTAATTTATTCAATCTGAAAGATGCACTCACAATTATATCTCAAGGATTCATTTTATATTACTACGATCCAAGACAACTCCAAATGTAACTTCGGTAAGCCAATCTAAGATGTACAGTTAGGAAAATTTACTCGGAACTAATAATACGAACATACACATAAGTGCACATATGCACACAAAGTCACTCTTAGGTCTGTGCACATATGCTGGAAGTTTTTCTTTCTTTCCTTCTTTCTTTCCCCAAACATCATATGGGCAAAATGAAGAAAACATGTTGGAGCTAATGCAGAAGAGCATTTAGATAACTTAAGAGCAGATAAGAAACTACCTAACAGCATAATTCGGCCCTTAAAGCCATTGGTGACATTTCTAAACATCTAATAATTACACACTTGAACTTCTTTCTAGAGTTCAATGTGAAGTTAAAGCTCACCTCGGGGCTTACTGAAACTTAAACATTCTTAACTTTTCTCCGCCTGGCTAGAAGGAAAGCTGATTTCCACAACTCTATAATCTGACATTTCAGCTACAACATTCTTTATGCTGGTTGTCTCACTTAACAGTAGAGTTTATTTGTGCCTATTTCTGTTCCAGTTTTGTAACAAACAGATGGAATCATGCAACAGTATTATTTCATTAATATTTGTTTGCTTTCTAGTTATATCACAAGAGTTATTTGCAAAAAAGATTATATGTATCATATAGTTATATTTCCCAAATGCTTCCAATTCAGTAGTTAATTCAAAAAGTCTCTCTGAAGACAGATTGCTACTATTTTAATATTTCTTGGCATAACATCTTCCCATTTAGCTGCGAAATTGTATTCTAATTAAATTCTTTTCAAGAAGCTCTGCAAATTATTGGCAGACTTAATGCTCCCAGCATGTATCTTTTCTTCCACTGCAAGATTTCAGGAGTTTCATGCACAATTAATTTACTAGCGACAATATCTTTATGTGTGTGATTCATAATACAGAATTATTTGGGGATATCTCCTTCCTTTAAAAAAAATCCAGGAGATAGAGACACTTTTCAATTTTCATTTTTTTTCTCTGACTGCCATTTAACTTCATGTGGATGGCTGAATTGAACTTTTAGAAAACTTACTTCTACAGAATGTTTTCATTGATTACTTTGTATCAAAGCCCATTTCAAATAGGCACAGATAGTCCTTTAATTCTCTTTGTCACATGGTTGTGTGTGCAGACAGCACAAATTCTTTTTTTCTTTACTCTATACCATATATAACTCCTTTCTCTTTGAATCCAGTTATGTTATCCTTTCCTTTTGGTTCCCACCAATGGCCTCTTAATTAATTCTAGGCCACTTGAGAAATTATTTACAATTTATTTGATTCAACTAGTTTTTATGGAATCTTAAAATCTAAAAATAATTGAGACAAAAACTCTGACTAACCATTTGTTGAATAAAGTTCTCCACATCTGCAATGATAAGACAACATTCCGTCATCTATTTTCCTAAATGGACCTACTGAAATTCATTGCGAAGTATAATAGTAAAGATGGATTACCCCAGTCAAATTCTTTAACCTCTCTTTAGTTCAGCCTCTTTCCTGTAATATTGGTGTAATATTGGGATAAAAGTAGTATTTATTTCATAAAATTACTTTGAGGATTACATGAAAAACATACGCGATGAATGGAAAGTGTCTGTCACATATTATTCAAACAATAATAACCACCACCACCATCACAATAATAATAGGCTTTCCTAAATAACATGTGTTAGCTTCAGTTAGTTCTTTAGGAAAATAAGATAGAGAGATAGTAGGCAGGTGGCATCAAATCCAGGAACTCAGAGTAGAAAACACAAAGATCAGAAATAATGTTAACATTTTGACATGTTGAATAGAAAATGGAATAAGCAATATGAAGTTATAGGCGTGATGTGGAACTGATAACAAAAGGGCTAAAGAGAGTGGGAAAAATCACAAGGCTGAGGAGAATGTTCTTTTGACAATCAACATAGAATGAATCAGGATGGGGATGAGAGGATTATCATAAACAACCCAAAAAAACTAATATGCATTGACTTAAGCAGTGCCAACAATCCCTTTCAACAAAAAAATTCCACGGGGCACCTGGGTGGCTCAGTCGGTTAAGCAGCCAACTTCAGCTCAGGTCATGATCTCACAGTTTGTGAGTTCAAGCCCCGCATCAGGCTCTGTGATGATGGCTCAGAGCCTGGAGCCCGCTTCGGATTCTGTGTCTCCCTCTCTCTCTCTGCTCATGCTTTGTCTCTATGTCTCTCAAAAATAAATAAATGTTAAAAAAAATTAACATTAAAAAAATTCCACTCTCTTTTAGACAGACGGATCAAATTCTTAGCAGAATTCAATTGATGGGAAGAAATATAGCACATGCCTTTTATAACATATTTTGTTCTATTTCTCACACATTTAGATGTGGTTCCAATCTTTAAATATTTACATTTTTATAAAGTTACTTTTCTTATCATTTAAGTTAGGCTTTGCATGTAACACCACATATTCTGAAATTCCCAACTCAAAGTTTTCCAACCAATCCCATTATATTAACAGAGAATAATAACAACTATGGATTTTGAATATTTCTTAGGTACCAGTAGCAGGTCTAAACCTGTTCTACTCCATTTACTTTTCATTGCAGTCTGACGGAATACTACTTAGAGATGAGGACAAAGGTAACTTGGTCCCAGAACTCATAAAGAGCATTAAGATGATCAGTCTGCCTCTTTAGTAAACAAATGATGTGGGAGCACCATGACTTCTAAACAAAATCAAGTAATAATTTGTAAATCGTTGATTTTACTTTTTCTTATACCTCTTATATGTTTTCACTCTATTAAGTATCTATTTTATTTAGGCAATCAAATGAACCAAAAGAGGCCAGTGTGTCTGGGCATTTTGCAGTGAGAACTGCCCCCTGGCTCTCCCACACTCCTACTACAAGGTAGCACACTTTCATTTCCAAACACACTTTCCCTTGAATGGACATTGTTGAAAACTGATAAAGGCAATGCTTCCAGATGGGTGAGAGCTAAGCTGCATGGAATAAGCAAATAAGCTTAGCTTATTCTTGCCCTAGAGAAAGCAAAAGAGTTGTACTACATTTCAGTGTATCATTCAAAGATGAAAAATGTAACATACCTTGTATAGCAGCACTAGTCTGTGACCAAGACACACAGCTGTGACAATGTCCGCTCTCTTCCAATTCTTCACAGTCACTTTCTTCCTCATTGCTAATGCATCAGGAGAGAAAACTTTTCCCCAATTGGTCACTTTCCTCCTGAGATCAAGTGAGAGAGATAATGAAATAATAAATATTAAATCAATTCCTTTATCTTAGAGAAAGAAGCTCAATAAATCAAAACAATCCTTTGTCTTTCTGAGACATGTTATAACAATGCTTATTGAAATTTAATCATAAGCATTGTGTGGTTTTTATTGGTCAAAGAGGCAATAATCATTATATTCTATAACAAAGTAACCAAATACACTTAAAACCTATTTAACCCTTTTCATCTAAATGCCAAGTTTATATAATGCAAATGGGATTTTAAGATATTTTCTGTTAAAAAATGTTTAAATCCTAAAGTATATCATTTAAAGTATTGCCTTTACATATGGCGTAGTGTCCATTCAGTGTTTTGATGGTTTAAGACTATTTGTTCCCCATTTAAGTCTCTCGTTCAAATTTATTGTCTAAAATACACTAAAATCAAAAGACTATATTTCCATGGAAAACATATACTAGGAGATTAATCATTACCAGGAAAACTAGTGGCGCAATAAATTATGCTGCCTAATGTTTAATGTTTACATTAAATAAATATATTTTTTCTGGATAAATCCCAATAATATATTTTAAATTAAAAAATAAGAAAACCACAAAAATATGAGTGATCTATAAATGACAAAAAGACTGAGTAATAAATAGATTTCTATAACCTTAAATGCTGACAAAGCCAAATTCTATCTGTTTTGAAAATCTAATTTTACTTATTTGTGATATTTTTAGTTTATAAATTTGTCAAAAAATATTTCAAGAACAACAAGTGGAGTTTTAAAACTTACAGAGAATAACTTAGAGCTAAATGATATAATTATGTGCACCTTACAAATATACCTTGTTGAGCTCTAGAAAGTAGTATGCACGGTAAAATTAACCTTTGATGAACTGTCACCCAGAATAGAGTTATTAAAATGACAATTTTTATTTGTTTGTTATGGTTTTGTAAATTGCTGCGCAGCTGTGTTCCATGTAACTGAAATCAGTAGAAAGGATTTCAGAAAGCTGGGCAAATGAAAGGGCTTCAGGTGGTGAAATTGTGAATCAAATATTTTCACATTCAGAACAAGAAACCTTGCTCTTACAGTATCATTCATATTCTATACGCACATAAAAAAAAACTTCACATTTTTAGTACTGCCTTTGATCAGGACAGGAGTCGATATTTCAAATTCCTATTATAATGTTAATTAGCTAATTGAAGAAAATATGATTTGATAGTAAAGATTTAGGAAAATAAAACAAAATTTGTAAAATTTGAAATTTAATTATTTTGAAATTTATCCATTTAGCCAAATCTCTTTTCTTTGCTCTATTAGAAGAGAATTTGACAGATATGAGTCAGGATTAAATTGGTTAATTTTAGATGATGTCTCTAAGAGATTTTATAAATGTGAAAAATCAGTGTTTACTATCTCTCTTCTGAATACTATCTGACTCAATACATTCTGCTTTTTCCAGTTAGTTCCTTTAAAATTTTACTGGGAAAACACATTAAAAATAACAATTATTTCTTATAGTCTGTTCGTAATGGTCCATTTTTCATAAATCCTTAAGTGGATAGGGAAGTCACTTTAAAGAAGTTTTACTGCAAAATGTGATGAAACAGATGAAATCAGAACTAAATAAGTATGGAGATATTCCATGTTCATGTATAGAAAGACTCAACACTATCAAGATGTTAGTTCTTCCCAATGTTACCTATAGATTCAATGAAATCCTACCAAAATATCAGCAAGTTATTTTGTGAATATAAACTTATTCCAATGTTTGGAGGGAGAGGCAAAAGGTCCAGAATAGCCAACACGATATTGAAGGGAAAGAACAAAGTGAGGTCTTAGACTGGTAATACCTAAGTTCAAAACTTACTGGAAAGCCTCAACCATCAACATAGGTGGTGTTGGTAAAAGAACAGACAAATAAATTGATGAAACAGAACACAGAAACAGCCCCATAAAATATAATCAACTGATCTGATATAAAAGCTAAAGCAATACAATTGAAGTAAACATAGTTTTTTCAACAAATAATGCTGGAAAATCTGGAAATTCTTGTTAAAACAAACCTTGACAATCTAGCTGTTCACAAAACTTAACTCAAAATGGATCATAGACCTAAATATACAATGCAAAAGTACAAAACTCCTAAATCATAAAGGAGAAAACCTAAATGGCCTTATATTTAGCGATGACTAATAGATAGAAAAACAAAAACAATTCATAAAACAATTGATAAGTCAGATTTCACTAAAATGACAAATTTCAGAAACAAAACAAATAAGCAAAGGGAAAAAAAGAGAAAGAAGGAGTCAAATCAAAAACAGACTCTTAAGTAAAGAGAACAAACTGATGGTCACCAGAGGGGAGGTGTGTGTGGGAAGTTGGGTAAAACAGGGGATGGTGTACTTGTTGTGATGAGTACTAGGTGTCTTACATAAGTATTGAATCACTAAATTTTGCACCTGAAACTAATATTACAGTATATGTGGACTAACTGGAATTTAAATAAAAACTTAAAAAAATTACTAACTTCTCTGTAAAACAAAATAACGAGAGAAGGAAGAAGACAAGCCATAAACTGGAGAAAAATAATTACAAATAACATATGTGATAAAGGCCTGAGTACTAATATATACCAAGAACTCTTAGAATTCAACAATAAGAACACAAATAATCCCTTTTTAAAAAAATAGATCAAAGATCTTAAGCAGATACCTCATCAAAGAAGAAAGACAGATGGCAAATAAGTATACAAAAAGATTCACTACTTTATATGTTATCAGGAAAATGCAAATTAAAACAATAATGAGATACAAATACACATCTTACAGAATGGTGGCCAAAATCCAGAACACTGATAACACTAAATCTCAGCAAGGTTGTGGAAAAACAGGAAATCTCATTCATTGCTGGTGCAAAATAGTATGGCTGTTTTGGGAAAGTTTGCTGGTTTCTTAGAAAACTAAAAATAAAACATATTCTTTTATTTTTTTTAACATTTATTTATTTTTGAGAGACATAGAGACAGAGTATGAGCAGGGGAAGGGCAGAGAGAGAGGGAGATATAGAATCTGAAGCAGGCTCCAACCTCTGAGCCGTCAGCACAGAGCCTGATGCGGGGCTCGAACTCACAGACCGTGAGATCATGACCTGAGCCGAAGTCGGCTGCTTAACCAACTGAGCCACCCAGGTGCCCCAAAAATAAAACATATTCTTACCATATGCTCTGGCAATTGTGCCCCTTGGTAATTTCCTATAGGAGTTGAAAACTTAAGTCCAAAGAAATGCTTGCATACAGATGTTTGTAGCAGATTTATTCAAAATTTCTAAAGCTTAGAAGCAACAAATATGCCTTTAATATTGGTTAGTGAATTAATAAGCAAAATGTGGTACATCCAGATAATGGACTATTATGCAGTGGGAAAAAGAAGCAGACTACCAAGCTAGGAGAAGACATGCAGAAAACTTAACTTCATATTGCTTAGTCAAAGACACTAGTCTGAAAAGGCTACATAGTGTGTGATTCCAACTACATGTTTGCTGGAAAAAAGATAACTATGATGACAGTAACAAATCAGGGGTTGGAGACAAAGAGAATGAATAAGCAGAGCACAAAGGAATTTGGAGAAGTGACACTACTCTGTATAATACTATAAAAATGGATATAATGTATCATTATACATTCGTACGAAGCCATAGAATGTACAAAATTAACAATGAACCCTAATATAAACTGTGGACTTTGGGTGATAATGATGTGTCAAGGTAGGTTCGTCAATTGTACCAAAGGTACCACGGCAGTGCAGGATGCTGATAGCAGGGGATGCTGTACCTGTATGACCAAAGGGTATAGAGGAAATCTCTGTACTTTCTGCTCAGTATGCTGTGAACCTAAAACTACTCTAAAAAATGGTGTCTATTAAAAAAAAGTTTATGTTGAGTCATGCTATATAACGATAACAATTATACTTCAACCATAGAATGATATTCTCAAAAGATTTGTCTTTTTTAGTCCACTGCATCTTGAGTATAGGAAAACATTTTTCACACCATTTTTAATTTAGAATTCACACATTTTTAAAAATTCTGTCTTACCAACTTCTGACAAATATATAGTAAACATTTCAGTTCAGAATTGCACATTAGCCCAGTGTAATTAAAAATAAACATTTTTATATAACTATGAAATTTACATGATAATAATGAGTCCAAAGAGATTATATGATTACATTCTACTTAATATGTAATAGAAATATAATCGATTTATAAAACAAAAACAAGACACAAAATTTAGCCAAATAGAGAGTAAAAGATAAAATATATAAAAAAGAATAAAAGGGAACAATTGTAGCTGTGCAGTTTACTTCCTGTTAGACATGCAAGCTGTGTTGTGTTCTTTCTGAATGGATACTGACATATCAACAGGAGAGGACAGTTCTCGAGTGCAGATTTCTTCAGATTAATGGGACAAACTGCTAGTCTCTTCTATATCTTTAATCTGCTGGTAAATAGTTCTGTTAGCTGAAGTTAAAATCAATCCTAAAATCTTGGGCTTTATATTCTGTCAAGTAACTCAATTGCTGTCTGACTTTCCTGAAATCTGCTTCCTCCAGAAAACACATATAAAGACATTAAGGTCACCAGAAACACGGTTTTGTGAAATTATAAACCAGCAATTTACCTGTATGACATGTGAAAAATAATCATCTGAGATAGAACCTAAAATACTGTGTTAACAAGGAGACAACATATGAAACATAAATTCTTGTTTAGGTGGCATTTCTTTAGGGAGTAATTTCTTCTAAATCATATCCCACTTTCTACTTATTTGTCAACTGGGATGTATGGATCAATACACTTTTTTACTCAATAGAGTAAAAAAGCCACAGAATTCATTATTAGGATGGGTGAGATCAGAAGTCCATGTTTTTAAATTTTCTCCTTTTAGAAGCCATTGTTCACAAAATGAAAAATAATGTATTATGGAGAAGAAGCAATCACTCAACAATAGTTAGGTACTGTAAGATTTGTGTCTACTCCTCATTGCCCCAGCTTGGAAACACTCCAGTGTAGAGCTCCTCATAGTAACAAATGGAAATAAAAATATTTACATATTTGTAACACACCAGTATTTTTAATGTACTAAAAAATAATAACTAGAATAAAATTTAAAAGGATAAAAAAACACAAGCCCAAATTTATAAGTAAGTTCAGTAGTCTTCCTAAAAATATTTCCTAAAAAATTTATAAGTAAGTTCAGTAGTGTTCCTAAAAATATTTCCTAACAAATTTCCTAACAAACATAATACAGGGAAAATTGCAAAAGAATCAATAAAAACATACATGTTGTTTATTGAAACAATTACAGACAACTACATAACTGTGCATAACTACAGACAGTTAATAAAAAAGAATCACTATCTCATCACACCTTGTTTTCATTCTATGATTATAAATATACATGATATGTGTTAAAAATTTTCTATATAAAACACCTATATGTACACTTTGAAAAGAATGCATACATCAATATTAAAAGTCTTCAACAAGATAAATTATTTTGCTTTTTCTTGCCTGTTAATTTATATAGTGTAAGTTGGATTGAAAACACAATTCTTAGGGTTATAGTATGTTAAAACTTGTTAATTTTCAGAGTAGAGAAGCCAATTTTACTGAGTTATGTCAATGGAGATAGAACAATAACTTTAAAGAAATTTCTGCAAATTCAATATGTTTACTTTTAATTTTTATTAAAACTTAAGAGTGATGTTCTCTTTATTCACCATCATGTTTATTTATTAGCCTTCTCAGAAAAGCAGACCAGTGCTGTCCTAGAAAAAATATGTAGAAAATCATTCTTCTTATTTATAAAATTATCTATTAGGTCCAAAGCATATATCCAATATTTTAGAGCAGAAATGTATCCTAAAAACCAACTCTTCTAAACCTCTCTTTTTCAAATGAGAAATATCATCTAAGCAGTAAATTAAAAAGCTCTAAGTGCCTGGTGGAAGACTGTTTACAGAGAGTTGCAATAATTTCTCCTTTTGGAAATGATGTCTGCAAGTCCTCCAGTCAACATGTAGAATCTATCTCTCCTACAATGGATATAAGATGGCCCCTGTGATTTGCTTTTCAAGAAGAATAAGGCAGAAATGATTCTGGCGACTAGGTTTTAAGAAATCTTGCAACTTCTCTTCTTAAGCATTTAGGAAGACTCAGCCAATCCACAAAGAAACCTATACTGTCCTACTAGGGAGGCTAGACAGAGATAAGTGCCCTGAAGAATAAGAGATACAAAATCACAAGAAGAGAGAAATTTTAAGGATAATTGAGTGTATGGACAGAGAGGTCTCAGCATTCCAGCCATCCTAACTGTACGGTCAGACATATAAGGCCATAACACTGCCTCAGCCTCAATGAGATGCAGAGAAAATCCATCTCAATTCCAGATCATAAAGGGAAATATAATGACTGATGTTTTAAGACACTAAGTTTTGGAAAGGGTTAAGTCAATGAATTTTGGAGTAATGTGGTATTTAGTAATAAATAATTGAAATTAATGACATCATGAGGTAAGCAATTCAAAGACAAATAAAATATAACATTTAATTATAAGTATATAGTCTAGAGGTGGTCAGTGATAAATTCATACACAATTAGCTTTAAGAATATTACAAGTACCACACTGGTGTAAATTCAAAGTGTCACAGGAACAGAACAAAGTTAGGTAACTGAGTAATGAATCAGCAAACATTTTACGAAAGGGAGGATAATGCAGCCAAATACCACTCAGGTCTCTAATTCACTCATCAAATATTTAATGGGTGCATCATCTGAGCACCATAACAATATACAGAAGTGAGAAATTTCATGTTTTTTTCATGTTTTTTTCCTGGATTGAAGGACCCTGAGAAGAAATGGTGAAATATGAGTTTAGAGAATTATGAATTTGGAGAACACTTCAGACTTCTGTCTTTTTAAGACAGTAATGGAAATATTTCAGAACATTAATTCTAGAAGAGATCATTTGAAATACACATAATGAAAAAAATAATAAGAAACATATAATACTCTATAAGTTACAGATTCTGTATCATTAAAAATAACTCATGCAAAATAAAAATACAAGATTTTAATAAATGCATAAAAATCAGTTTACATTTAACTCTCCTAATGCAACAGCATCTGAACTCCATTATTTATTTATTTATTTACTAAATTATTTCATTTTATTTTTGAGAGACATAGAGTGAGCAAGGGAAGGGCAGAGAGAGAGGGAGATACAGAATCTGAAGCAGGCTCCAGGCTCTGAGCCGTCAGCACAGAGCCCGGCACGGGGCTCGAACTCACAGACCGCGAGATCATGACCTGAGCCAGAGTTGGCCGCTTAACCGACTGAGCCACCCAGGCGCCCCTGAACTCAATTATTTAAAGAGAAGGCATTCAGGTTACTAATGTGAAAACAAATAATTGCACAAATTTCCTATTGATAAATGAAATTGTAGGATGTTTCTTTGATGTGAAAAGAAGTTTATAATATATTTTGGAGTAAAGAAAGTTAGACATTACTTTTAAGCATTTTTATACTTTAAGATTCATTTTATTTGATTGTTAATCATTCTTTAAAATATATGGAATATAAAAAAGAATTATCTATCTTTCACTCATATGAAACCAAGTTTCTAACTAGGTATAGAAGAATTATGACTCTAATTTTTCTTTTCACAAATTCATATACTAAATAATGAATCATTCAGGAAGATGTTGTACTCGTAATGTACACGTTCACATGGTTTTTGACATAAAAGAAATGAAGTTTGCTTCAGGAAGAATGACATATTGAAATCATTTATATTGAATTTTTACTCAATACAAGCTTAATTATGAAAATAAAAGCCCTCTAGTTGCTAGTTGGGAAAAATAAACATTCATCATTTTGCAAATTTTATCAGCTCATAGTTTTATCAAACCAAACCATGTCCTCTTGCATAATACAAAAGTTTAAACAAGGCATAAAGTTCTAACAGAACTCTTAGATAAATATCATTGTGGACTTAGAATATACTTGGCCCCACTCATGGCCTTCTCTCTGATGAAAAATATGGAATTACTGGGATTGTATAATCTT
Organism: Paguma larvata; assembly: GCA_030068075.1. NCBI lineage: Eukaryota > Metazoa > Chordata > Mammalia > Carnivora > Viverridae > Paguma > Paguma larvata. The sequence continues at coordinate 86,525,468 of CM057826.1, read as the reverse complement.
TAGACAAAATCCATTTCACAGTATAATAGATAACAAAGATAAGGATTTATTTTATTCCATATAATAACTTATTCTTTTAATCCCTTTTCATATTTATATTTAAACATTCTATTATATAAAAATGCTTTCTCCCCTTTAATATTTATAGTCACATAATCACAATGCACTATACTCCCCTTCCCAGTTTTAATGATACAATTGACATATAACTATGTGTAAGTTTAAGGCATATGTGTCAATTTGACATTTGCATTTGCATTTATATACTGCAAAATGATTACTACCATAACATTAGCTAAGATGTTCATCACAACACATAACTATCATTTCTTTATGGTAGTGAGAATATTTAAGATCTACTTTCTTAACAACTTTCAGGGATATTATACACTATCCTTAACCATAATCACCAAGCTGTAATGTTCATAACATCCCTGGAACTTATTCATCTTAAACCTAGAAGTTAGTGACCTTCGACCAACATCTCCCACTTTCCCCACTCCTAGGACCTAGTAACCACTACTCTACTATCAATTGCTATGAGATTGGCTTTTTAAATTCCACATATTGAGTGGTATCATATAGTATTTGTCTTTCTCTATCTGACTTATTTCCTTTTGCATAATGTCCTCAAAATTCTTCCATGTTGTCACAAATATCAGGATTTCCTTCTTTCTCATGGCTAAATAACATTCCATTGTATATGATTCCACATCTTCTTATCAGAACTTACTTTTTAAGCATATATTGAGTATAGTGACCATTTACATTTGGCTCTTCAACAGCTGAATTATCTTTGTTTCTCCTAACAAAATTGGTCTGGTATAAATTACTCGAAATGGAGTGTTATTATTAAGAATAGAACATTAACTAAAGGTATTTTGAAAATATGTTTACAAATAACTAGCACTTATAAAGTACCAAAACAGTAAGTTTAGGTCATTGGTTACCAGAAAAAAAATAAATTTATTAATGATTCAAGCTAGATTAAGAGTAAACTTTATTTTATATGAATCCTGGTGAAGTACATGGACTAGAAATATATTTTTATTTCATTCCTGTATTAGTAATAAATTAGACTGACGCAATAAACAGTATTAATCCAATATTCAATACAAATAAAAGGAAGAAGATATTGATTAAAGGTATCAACAAGCTTTTGGAAGATTGAAAGTATCTAAAGAAGCACCTGAGGGGAGAAAGCTTAAAATTAACTGGTTGCAAGAAGAAGAAGCAAATCCTTGAAATAGGCAGAACACTGATAAGGCTCAGAACTTAAGGCATCAAGTACCACTGAAAGTGAGACATGAGGGAGTCAGTAAAAAATTGGTTTAAAATCTAAGGGCAATTAACCCCCAAATTTGTCCCCACATTTCATGTTATGAGCCAATTACTCCACCTCCCATACCACACACTACACCCAATCTTTCTAACAAGCAACAGGGAGATTTACTAAAGTATAAATCATTCAGATGTAGAAATATCATGAATAACAGGACAGGAAAATATATTTTCGGGAAAACAGATGTATTAATTCAAAGCCAGCACTAAATGAATGGTGGCCAGGCAGCCCCCTTATGCTGCAAATATCCAAAAACACTAGAATATTCTTCAAAGTCTCATCTCCGTTTCTGCTTCCTTGACCTTTCATGTCACACATACACACACACACCCCTTATAACATAGAAAACTGGCAGTTTCTTCCTTGGAGAGTCTGACCAAAGACCTCCTTATATTCTGACATTTGTTTACATTTCAATAAAATAACTGAATTTCCATTAGCACCTTGAATGAAAAAACCTCACCACTTAATAAGTACACCTATCTACAAAGAGCTTGTAATCAATTACTTAGTGTTTTAGTTTAAGATATGATTGGACTGCTAATCAGCACAGCTGGTTGAGGAAATAATGTAGAAGATAAAGACCTCGATAAGAGAGCAGGGAAAGAGGTGGGAAGAGAGGAAGACGAACATACAAGAAGAAGCAACAAGATGGAAATATAAGAAATATTAAAAAAATATAAATGGCATAATCAGAAAGATAATTGCTACTTACCATGAAACCTGAATAGGATTGTAAAATGAGGAAAATGAGAAAATAATAATTATCTCTCAGATATTAAATGTATGACAAAGATAAAAGATGTAAGGACCTAAATTCTAAGAGATTTGTATACTATGAAAGAACAAAGATAAAGGAACTATTAATAAAAAATGTGCACATCCACAATAATCCCTATATATTCAACAAATATGAATTACAGGAATTGAGGATAAAAACTAGAAGGGAATAAATCATATAAGAAAGTGGCTCAGAATTATGAACATAAGCATCCATGTTGAAGTAGATCACTGATTATTTTGCCAATGAACTTTAAAAACACATGTATATCAAGTTGCATTATTATAAACTTTTATGGCAACATATAAATTCCAGAAAGAGAAAGAAATAGGAAAAAAAAATGTCAGTGAATAGAAATTGTACTAGCATTCTCAACAGCAAAAGTAGATGAAAGAAGACAGTAAATATACTGGCTTCAAAACTCTGGAGGGAAATCAGGTCGAACCTTTCCAAACCAATATCTCAGTTAGGTACAAGCTATTTTTGTTTGCTTATTTTTTGTTTTTTAAAGGTATTTTCAAATATCTATACCTCAAAAAAGTTGCTACGTGTAGTTTTTCTTTTAGCAAACTAGAAATTGGTGTTTTGCTCAAAATAAAAATAAACTCAACCACAAATAAGCTCTGAGATCCAGGATATAGAGAATCTAATAAGAGGAGAGATGAAGAAAATTCCCAGGATACCAGGCCAGATCAGAGGATAAAGTATTCTAAGAAAGAGGTCTGAAGGAATTTGGTAACAATTATTAACTCTATCAAACAATAAAAAGCAAAAAAATTAAAGAAAATATAAAAGGAAATATAACCCACTGAAGGATATTTTCATAATCACAGTATAAAACTGTTCCAATTGTGTCTAGATGGTAAGAAACTGGGAAGGTAGTAATAGAAGTAATGTTTAAGAAGAAGAATTTGAAGTGAAAAATGTGATTTTCAATTGTAAGCTTTAGTTTTACAGGATGTTTTCCATCTAATAATGGAAAATTAGATACTTTACATCACCCTGTTATCTTGGGTAAAACTGAAATATGGGAAATATTTTAATAGACTTTACTTTTTTTTAGAATAGTTTTAACATTTACAGCAAAATTGAATAGAAAGTACAGATTTTCCCATATACCATCTGCCTTAAAATTCCTCCTGCATATACCTTCGGCTGAGAGTCTGAAAAGCTGACCAGCACTTTTTGAAGTGGTCAAGGCATTGAGCCACAGACATTTAGCTCGAGGTCTTACCAAGTCAAAACAGGGCTGGGTGCAAACTCCAAGAATATGTATGGGTGAATCAGAAAATATTGGGGCACCTGGGTGGTTCCGTTGGTTGAGCGTCCAACTTCAGCTCAGGTCATGATCTTGCATTTCTCGAGTTCAAGCCCTCCTTTGGGCTTTCTGCTGTCTGCATGGGGCACGCTTCAAATCCTCTGTCCTCTGCTCTCTGACCCTCTCCTTCTCACTCTCTTTGCCTTTCTTAAAATAAATAAACTTAGAAAAAAAGAGAAGTATATTGGCCCTCACAAGAACTGTAGTCAAATATCAAGTCAATCCTGTTCAATTTCTTATCTGGAATAATTTTCTTTGTGTCTAAAAAACCTCTTTAAAGTTTTTAAAGGCAATTCTGCTAGCAAAAGATCATCTCAATTCTTACTATCTGAAAATATTTTTTATTTTACTTTGAAAGATATTTTCACTAAGTATACAATTGTGGTTTGATTGCTTTTTCTTTAACACTTAAAAATTTTATTGTCACTGTTTCTGGTATGCATGGTTTCTGATGAGAAATAAAAGGCATGAATCTCCCTGAGGTCTGTACCCAATGTTCCGTATATTGGGAAGCCTCTTCCCTCTGGTAATAAGCAAACTATTTCCATACTGTCTGAACACAGGGAATTGTTCTGTCTATTCCCCCTCACTCCTGATGGCCAGGGTGTTTGTTTTTATGGATCTTGTAGAACTATATTATAATATTTGATTCCAATTATACAAATGCATGCCATATGACTTCCTCCTTTCTTTGACAATTATCCTAATTTCTCCTTATTTTTCTCTTTATATTTTCTTCCATGTGTGTATTTCTCTCTCTCTCTCTCCTTCCTCCCAGAACAAGTGTTTCCCTAACAATACTCTTTATCCCTATTTGCAGGTAACCCATCACTCTTGTTTAGGCAAGGGAAGAATAGCAAGACTATCTCTGTAGTGGGCACAATTTGTTATGTTTACTGAGTCCAGTCGGTATTGTTTTCTGGTGCATAAATACATATACATATACATTAATACAAATATTTTGATACATCATGGTTATGAAACACGAAGCTCTAAGGTGATGTTTCATAACCACGGTGTATCAAGGTATTTGTACACTCAGAATCAGTAAGAGAGGAAACAGTGTTTTTTAGTCAGCTGCAAAGAATTATGCATGACACTGACCATGTGAATTTACAGGTGTACTTATCATGCACCTGACATGAGAGTTGTTGAATAAAAGAAAAGAGCAAATGGGGAAATCACAAAATTCAAAACACTGTTAAAAACAAAGTATAGGAAGAGAAAACCAAACCTGGAGTCATCAAGTTCTGAACTTTAAGCTATATTACAAACCTACATCATCGAGACAGTATGGTACTAGCACAAAAAAAAAAAAAAAAAAAAGACACATGGATCAATGGAAAAGAATAGAGATCCCAGAAATGAACTCACAAATGTATGGCCAACACATCTTCAACAAGGCAGGAAAGAATATCCAATGGGAAAAGGACAGTCTTTTCAACAAATATGCTGGGAAAACTGGATGGTGATATGCAGAACAATGAAACTGGACCACTTTCTTACACCGTACACAAAAATAAGTTCAGAACGTATGAAAGATCCATGTGAGACAGGAAGCCATCAAAATCCTACAGGAGAAAACAGGCAGCAATCTCTTTGATCTTAGCTACAACATCTTCTTACTAGACATGTATCTGGAGGCAAGGGAAACAAAAACAAACATGAACTATTGGCACCTCATCAAGATAAAATCTTCTGCACAGTGAAGGAAACGATGAACAAAATTAATGAAGATATTTGCAAATGACATATCTGATAATATTGGGTTTGGATTAGTATCCAAAGTCTATAAAGAACTTATAAAACTCACCACTCAAAAAACAAATAATCCAGGGAAGACATAAATAGACACTTTTCCAAAGAAGACATCCAGATAACTACCAGAAACAAGAGGAATGCTCAACAGCACTCATCATGAGGGAAATACAAATCAAAACCACAATGAGATCCCACCTCATACCTGTCAGAATGACTAATATTAACAACTCAGGAAACAACAGATGTTGGTGAGGATGAGGAGAAAGGGGAATTCCTTTGCACTATTGGTGGGAAAGCAAACTAGTACAGCCACTCTGGAAAATAGTATTGAGGTTTTTCAAAATTAAAAGACGAATTACCTATGACCCAGCAACTGCATTACTAGGTATTTATCCAAAAGATATAAAAATGCTGATTCAAAGGGGGAACATGCACCTCAATGTTTACAGTAGCCTTCTCATCAACAGCTAAAATATGGAAAGAGTCAAGTATTCCATTGACTATTCAATGGATAAAGAAGAGGAGGTATATATGTATCTGTATATACATATACATACAACGGAATATACTACTCAGCAATCAAAAAGAATAAAATCTTGCTATTTGCAACAATGTGGATGGAACAACGCTTATTATGCTAATCAAAATAAGTCAGTTCGAGAAAGACAAATATATGATTTCATTTGCATGTGGAATTTAAGAAAACAGGCGAACATAGGGGAAGAGAAGGAAAAAAACTGATTAAAACAGAAAGGGAGGCAAAATCTTAGGTACAGTGAACAAACTGAGGATTGTCGGAGGGGTGGTGGGGAAAATGGGCAATGGGCATTAAGGAGGGCATTTGTTGGGATGAGCACTGGGTGTTATATGCAAGATATGAATCACCGATTTCTACTACTGAAACCAATACTACACTATGTGTTAAGTAGCTTGAATTTAAATAAATAAATTTTAAAACCCAAAGTATAGGAAATACATTTTTATGCATGTATCATCCAGTTCATATATGATGTGCCATCAAGGTAAAAAGGAGAAAACTTGCTGTTCTGGAAAACAGTTGAAAATACTACTAAAAGTGACAAGAGTACTATATTATCTGACTTCTTCTCATTAAACTTGCTACAACAGAAAATCACTTGTTTAGGGAGAAAATGAATCTCTACTCATGAAGCAAAATGGATTATGAGGCGACAAAGGCTAGATAGTCCCTGATTTTTAGAGCAAAAATTAGTGAATACTGCAGACCTGAGAAATATTAATGCATGTCATTATGAAGATTTATATAGATATTTTGGATTTGTCTATATTTCCTCTTAGCACATATGTTAACCTTTCTACCGGAGTTTTTTTGACAGCCACTAGAATATTTACCAGTAAGAACACAATTTTAGTTCTTCCTTTTTTAGAAAATATAAAATATTATGTATTAAAAGTAGTTCTGATAAAAATCCAAGTCTGAAAATGTTTTTCATGAAAATACTTTTGGAAACTTCTTTTGTCTCTACCCTACTTCCTGCTTAAAAGTGTATGACCAATCGCTCTTCACAATCCCTGGGACAGATTTGTGCCAGCAGATCCTGCCCCTGTGCTTTAATCAAAACACCTTTTGGAAATGAAAAAAAATAATAAATAAATAAATAAATAAATAAATAAATAAATAAATCTATTTTACATGTAATGTAAAACTGAATTTCCTAGGAAGACATCTCTGAATACAGTAGGCTGTTCAAAATTTCAGACTTTACTTTTTCTATTTGATTGCTCACATCAAATTCTAATTACAGATTTTTTAAAATTTTAATCAAAGGATATTCAATTGGATATATTCGTTTTGGAGACACAACATAGTGATTGACAACTATATGCATTATGCAATATTTAAGTTTTTAAACACAAAAACCTAAGTGCAAATTTTCATTGTTCTTTGTTCAGATTAATCCTGAAAGTCATATATTTCATTCCATAAGAAATAAGTACCATAAAAGTAAATAATACAGTATTATTATCACTTCAAGTTTGTCTGACTTTCTCTTCATCATACATAACTCATTTAGTTGATTTTGATTTCTAGAGTAACTAACCTTAGGAGAAGTGGTCAGGGATCACCTGTACCAACACTTCACAATAAATTACACCTGCATCCAGCTAAATGTTCATTATTTCTGTCTAAAGTTGTGCAAACAACTCAGCTTGCACAAAAGGTCAGAAAGCATTAAGCTAAATCTGGATTTTGCACAAACGGAGTGAAATGTGGAATGGCAGAACACCTAACAGAGTCAGCTGTGATTCAAGATAACTAATGGGCAAGGGCAAAGTTATCAACTTGCTGAAATTGAACTAGGCTAAATCACTTTGCTCTCTCTGAGGCAATGAAAACGGCAAGAAGACTATAATTCAGGATCCCAAACATGGACATAAATGGACTTAACATGAAATTCTAACTTTGGACCAAATATGTATAGGCAATAGCCACCATCCTAATCTCACTCTGGTGAATAAATAAGTATATGAATTCTCCTCCGAGTCACGGATGGAACAAAAACGAGTACTCCCTATAATATTTAACTCTCTACCCAGTTTTTCTTTTTTTAAAGTCATATACTTTTGCTTTCTGAATTTCCATGAGGGTAATCAAGTATTTTAAGTTAGGTTTTTATAGAGTGAAATTTTGAACTATTTGGGTTGCAATAGCGTTGAAGGGAATTCAAAGAGAAATTTGCCTATATGTAGAACAAGATGCATTTGCATCAATATTTTATTAATGACTTTTCCTTGGACAAGTATTAGCTCACTGATTTATATTATAGGATTACTTACTAGAATAATTAATTGTACATAGACCAATATAAGGTTATTAATTGTTGGCCACCCACAAGAGTATTATATCTGTGTTATTAAAGAGAACTCTTCAGCATTTGTTGTTCTTTCTTCTGGGAATTCATTTATGATTATTAGGTAACTGTTTATGACATTAATTTGAATGTTAAAATGAGCAAGCTAAACAAAAATATTTCCTATGTAAGTTCATTAAAATAGTATTTCACAGATTCATTAAATATAACACAATGAGAGGGACTGTACAATAATTTAGCTTCAACCAAAAATAGGATAGTTATTGTAAAATTATTGGCAATGTGTAAAATATGAGTTTATCTAAATTCAAGGACAGTCAGAAATTTTTGTTACTACTAATATGGTAATTATCTCAGAAGGAAGTAAGCAACATTTGCTGAAATATATATCTTATTATTAAATAAGAAGTATGCTCCCTTCTTGCAGAAAGAATATAGATATCTCTTCCTAACAAAGCAAAAGAGGTTCTCTTTGGGATCTGTCCTATTCCTTCTCCTAAATTCCATGTCAAAAACTAGGGTTTGTTCACAGGAAAGCACGGCAAGCCGCATGTTAAGCCTTATAGGAGAAGAAGAGGACTAGACCACAAAAGAAGTTATAAAGATTAACCAGCATGTACTAGCAGGAGCCAAGATAGCCTCCTTGATACTGGAGTTTGAAGATGCTTGATCAAGAGGTCCACAACACAAAACTAAGGAAGAGGAAAAGAGTTTTTTGTTTTGTTTTGTTTTGTTTTGTTTGTTTGTTTGTTTTTCCTTTTTCCTTTTTAATCTGGGGCACTCTCTCTGGGCAGAATTTCACATCCTGGCAAGGACTCTATGAAGTAATGAAAAATCAATGCTAGGTTGGCTTCTACAGGTCCGGAGCAAACAGTGGCTCAGAATGAGCAAAACTGAAGAGTCTGAAATTTTGGGTGCATTAACTAGTAATCAGGGAAGTAGTGGTGTTGGTGTGGATATATAACATGTGGACAAGTTTTCCACCAGCAGATTTGTTTCAGAGTAAGGTCCAGAGTACTCACCAGTTATCAAGCTCTTAAACATGTGCTAAAGAGAGGGTCACCAGTACCATTAAGAAGTGCAGCAGTGGCTTTCCACTGCAGACCACAGCTACCGGGAAAGAGGATTATGTAGAGCTTCACTTGTTGACACCAATGGAGATGAAAGGCTCTGAAGCAATTGGCGTCAGGTGGCAGTGCTTCAATTACACCAAGTGGGAGATCACAATGATCAAAGTGGCCAGTAGGGCTGGAGTGCAAGATAAGGAGGTTTGACCTAAAGAGAGTTGTAGAGATGATTAGTGAAACCTGGCATTCTTAAGAGCAAAATGGCAGCAAGCAAGGAATTGAAGAGCAAAAACGGATGAACATGAAGCTGAAAGAATTGTCTGAATGAAAAGTCACAATACAATGGACAATTTCACAAACCTGAAGCCCTGTACTGTTCTGCCAATTGAAGAAAATAACTCTGCAATATCATATCAAATATATACAGCACTGAATCACATTTTCTTTCCTATGGGTGACTATACACTGGTAAATGATTACTTTTTGATATGGGATCTGAATTGATATTGATACCTGGAGAACTTAACTATTATTATGGCTTCCTTGTTAGGGTGGAAGAGAGTTAAAAAGTAGAATTCTGACTCAAGTCCCGTGACCTGTTATTACATTGGGTCCACAGAAGCACCTGGTGTCATTTCCTCATCTCATGAATGTATAATTTGAAATACTTAGGAGTTAATGTACAGTCAGACTTATCATTGCAGAAAAGATCTAATGAAACATCTGTGCTCCACAGAGAGACAGTATAATAAATGAAAATCAATATTACATCTTGGGAAAATGGGTGACATTAGACATAGCTTTAAAGATCTAAAAGATGTAGTAGTGGTGGTCCCTAGCATATTTTGGTTTAATTTACCAGTATAATCCCCGAAGTAAGCAAGTAAAGACCAAAGATATTGCCAACTCTCATAATTTCAACCAAACAATACTCATGAGAACATGTTGTATGCCATAAATGCTATTGTTGGTAGAGATTAATGCAGCTTCTGGAACATGGCATACAACAATTGTATTAATGAATGTATACTTTCATCGACAATGAAAAAAAATGAATCAGTTAAAATTTATATGAAACAGACAATAGTACACACTTCCAATTTTGCCTCATGACTGTGTTAAAGTTCCCAAACTCTTTGTTGATATAGTTCAAAGATATCTGGACCATCTGCCATCCAAAAGAATGTCATATTGATTTGTTACAACATGACACCTTGATGATCAAGCAGGATAATTAAGAGGTGTCTTACTGCTGAAACACTTGGTATGTCACACACATTTCAGATATTTAGAAATAAACCCTATAAAAATTCAAGGATTATCTGTTTCAGTAAAGGTTTGAATGGCCTATTAGTCACTGCAACCCAGCAGGTCTCCTCCAAAGTGAAAGATATGTTGCTTCATCTTGCATCCTCTTCTGCAAATGAAGAAGTACAATGGTATTTGGGTCTCTTCAGATTTTGGAGGCAACATACGACACTATTAGAATTACTGCTCTGGTACATACTGGGTGGGTAGAAGAAATAGGCTGCCCCTGGTGAGCGCGGCCTGAGGAAGAAAAAAAAAAACTCTATCAGGCTCAGGATCCCAACCTTGCCACTCTGGACATAAGAACCAGCAAGCCTATGATGATGAAGATGTCAGTGATGGAAACTGATGTCACATGGAGTTTATAGCAAACTCTAGTAGGAGAATCACAACATAGGGCCCTGGAGTTCAGGAGCAAGTCCTCATAATCTGAGCAGATGATTGCATGCTCCTTGAGAAAAGCCCATGGTGTGTTACTGGGCCCTATCAGAATTAATCATTTGACCAAAAGCTATCAAGTGACCATGAGTTTGGAGCTACTCATTATGAATGGCACCCTACTGGACACACTAAGGCATAAATTCTATTGGGGCTAGCAGCATTCAGCTGTAAGTTAGAAATGGTATATCTAGGATGCAGTTCAAGCTAGATCAGAAGCAAACTGTATTAGCAAGTATCCTCGATGTTCTAGAAGACACCACAGTTGGACCAGTGTCCCTCCTTCAGCTCATGCCTACAGATATATGGTGCATTTCATAAAACCTGTTGGAGGACACAACCAAGTAGATTTACAGATAGGTTGGTTCATTCTGTACATGCAAGTCAAAAATGGGTGATGGCTGGGGTTCCTGGATGGCTCAGCTAGCTAAGCATCCAACTTTGACACAGGTCATGATCTCACAGCTTGTGGGTTTGAACCCTGCATCAGGCTCTCTGCTTTCAGCACAGAGCCTGCTTTGGATCCTCTGTCCTCCTCTCTCTGTCCCTCCCCTGCACTGTCTCTCTCTCACTCTCTCTGCCTTTCTCTCAAAAATAAACAAACATTAAAAAAATGGATGATGGCTAAATTAGAGAGTACTCACTGATTGCTCTGAAAGAAATGGTGAGGGGCACCTGGGTGGCTCAGTCAGTTAAGCGTCTGACTTCGGCTCAGGTCATGATCTCACGGTTCGTAAGTTCAAGCCCTGCGTCGGGCTCTGTGCTGACAGCTCAGAGCCTGGAGCCTGCTTCAGATTCTGGGTTTCCTTCTCTCTGCACCTCCCCCGCTCATGCTCTGTCTCTCTCTCAAGAATAAATAAAACTTAAAAAAAAAAAAAAAGAAGTGGTGAAGAAAAATCTTTCCAATAGTCATAGCTGTTGGAAGTTATTTTCACTCACTTTGTATGAAAGGAAAAGTGGTATAGGTTTAGAATATATTTAGACTCACAGGCTCACGAACTGTGTGGCAACAGTTACAGGCAACTGAAAGGCAAACATTTCAAAGACCAGAAATAAGGAGATCTTGGGTAGAAAGCATGAGAATGGATATGTGACAGTGAGCACAAAGTGTGGTCTTTAAACCATATGTTAACACCCACAAGAAAAACTCCACCATGGAAAAACTACTAAATCATTGAGTGGACAACAAACAAACAAAAACAATAACAAAAAAAATTAGAAACAGAAACAAAAATTATTAGTTGATATCAGCCAACATTGTCCAGTGGGCAATCCAAGGATAGATAACATTATAGACACACACACTAAATGTCCATAGTAGCAGAGATAAAAGTTAGGATTAGGCTCAAAATTAGGCTTCCATTAGGCTCATGGAAGACCACTTATCAAGAGCAATCTAGATAGTGCCATTACTGAGAGTCCATCCAACATGTCTGTAACAGACACCAAAGCCAAGATATCTGTGAGACATTATCACTTGTGGAAAGTAATTGAGCACTTGGTGGCAAGCTGACTGGCTACATTAGGCTCCTTATGTACTAAAAGGACTAATTATTTTTTCTCACAACAGTGGACATTTATTCCAGGTGTGGAATAATGTCCACAAGAGCTCTAAGCAGCCATACTGTCTGAGAGTTTGCCTAGTCCCTGATTCATACTCATGAAGTCTCACATAACATAGCGTCCAAACAGGGATCTACTTGACTTTGAAGGGAGTGAGAAAAAAGGCTGATAACTATAGGATTCATTGGTCATATCATATAGTACGCCAAACAGATACAGGCTGAGGATGGCCTTTTCAGGTTCAACTGAAGTATCAAGCCCTGAATCAATATTCTGCAAAGGCAGGGTGTTATTCTCCAGGTTTGAATATACAAACTATATCAGAGATCCATATGATACTGTGTCCCCAGAAGAAAGGAAGATATGAGTCTAAAATTCAAATGTTTAAAGTAGGACATCTCTAATGACCATTTCCAAAGACCTACTTAGGAACTTTGTGTTTTCCACTCCTGCAACTCCAGGCCCTGCAGTATTAGATTCTCCAAACATCCCAAAAGAAATACCCTTAAGTAACAACAATACCATTTAATTCCAAGTTATGATTACTACCTGAGCACTGTGGACTCTGAAAACACAGGTAAGAAATATTTAATTCTGAATGTGTAGAAAAGTCTTCAATATATATTAATGTAAGCTTAGGTTTGGATATTATTTATTATTACTGATAGAGTCAAATATGAATGACTACTGACTTAAAGCCAGTAGAAACAGAGAGAAGAGGAATAACTTTTCTTTCCCCTCGGAACATAAGGCTGCTATTCTCTGTAGAATGTGTGTGTGTTATGAGAACTGGAAGAAGAATTTCTTAATTTTGGACCACATTATCTGCTGTAAAGCAACACTGAACGTCTGGTTTTATGGAGAATTTAAAGACTTAAGTTTTATGCATACATCAATTAATTTAGGTTTTCCACCATAATCAAGGCATGAGGAAAACTATTCTAGTAAAATGCTAAGAAATATGCAGGAGTCAATATTTTGCCCTAAATCTTTGTGTTTTAATTACAATATAATGCATTTAAAAGTTTTGTTTGTTTCAAATATATGGTGCTAAAAAAAAGCATAGCAAAAGTGAGTTGTCATTCAACAAAAGACATGATTTATTTTCTCACTATTTTTTTTATTTCTGAGAGGCTCATCCTTCATTATTTTTGTATTTACACAGAATACAAAATCTCCTTTAGCCCTCATTGCCTGCAGTGATATCTGGCTTTGGAACAACAGCTACATAATATGTCCAACCTCAGATGACTTTATCTATTGTTATTTGGAGGACTCAGTTTAGTGACAAGATAATCGTACAAACTATTCACCAAGCTTTGCACTATGTGATTCCATCAAGAAAGAACAGTAATACAACAATGCTTGGAATTGTCCAAAATGTCCTACTCAGCTCATCATGGTAAAGATCTGTTGTCAGTTAGCAAAGCAGTAAAACTGTATTTATTTTAACATTAATTATCCAAAAACAAGGCAAAAATGAGTTGTAAGACGAGAAATAATGCAGACATGGCAGAATTATTTCACTAATTGTTTTGGCTTCCAATAATGGAGTACAGTTACTTCAATTCCCACCTCAACAGAATGACCTATGAGCTTTGTTATCTTGAGAGAAACATAATTATCTGCTGCACTTGCAGCTTCCTGGATTATTAAGATGAATTGGAACTTGTGCGGACTTAGGAAATGGTACTCCATGATTTAACACTTTTGCAAGATTCAGAAAAAACTCAAAGGCAATTCTATAACCTTAGGAGTCTGAGAAAAGAAACAGTTTTAGACCAAGGTTAATCAAAGAAGAAGCAATTAAATTTAACCAGAGTGCTCAAAGCCAATTGTAAATTATTCTTTCTTCAGACTAGTAGTGAACAATAAGAAAAGAAATAAAACAGCATACGTATTCACACAATCCAAAGCCAATTTATGTACATTATATGCATATTATTATAAGCAAATGATCTGTTCATTTTCATACTTCACCTGTAATCATATGCAAGTTTTTTATCCAGCTTTTTAAAGTAAATCTAGTATGATTAAAAGTGATCATTTAGTACACAGCTTTTAAATATCACTTTGTTAAAAAAGTTTATTTATTTACTTAGAGAGAGAGAGAGAGACAGAAAAAGGGAAGGGTAGAGAGAGAGAAAATGAGAGACTGAGAATCCCAAGCAGTCTCTGCTCTAGCATAGAGGTCAATCTTGTGACCGTGATCTCACAGTCGATCTCATGACTGTTAAATCATGACTGGAGCAGAAATCAAAACTTGGATTCTTAACCAATTAAGCCATCCAGGTCCCCTTCATTGTCTACATTGTGTCATTATAAATCATCTTTAATTTATCATTTTTGAAAAAAAAATTTTCTATATTGTAGGTAACTTCCATATTTTGGAGAAATTATTCAAATGAGAGTAAAAAACAATTTAGGTTATTGAGATACAGCAGATGACTAGTATCATAAAATAATTTTACAGCATATAGATTAATAATTCAAATGTTTTGGCTCAATACATGTGAACTGGGGTAACACTACAGTCCACCAGTGAGATAGCCACACAGTGGAATAATGAAGGCAAACTGTCTCAGGTAGAATATGAGATTTTGAGTTTTTATTGTTCAGATATTTGATGAACTCTTGGTTACTCTACTTTTTGTTAGAAAATAGTAGTCTAGTAATCCGTAGTGTACAATGAAATGAAAAATCACTCAAATAATTATACGTTATTTAGGGACACAATACAGGTAGAAAGAAAAGCTTTGAGAGATCAAGTGGTTATGGCACTTAGTCACTATGGTGACAGATAAATGGTAACAACCGATGACTACAAAGATTTTTGGAATTGATTTGCTGCTTGTCTCTGTCCTTAAGAGTCTACCTAAGGGAAGAGAGAAAAAAGAAACTTAAAGCCTTGAATTTCCAAATCAAGACTCAAGTAAAGAATTGGAAAGTTTTTGTGGACAAAAACAAAACAAAACAAAACAAAACCACTTGAAGAGGCAGAGCGGTTGAAACTATGGATCAAGTCGAGAACCTGCGGTGGACTACAGAGATGCTAAATCACTGACGTGTGCAATCTTACGTGCTAAGGTAAGTAGGATGTTGATACACAAATGGGGCTTTGAGACTTGGGAAAGGAACACTTAGGCAGACTCAGATTAAGTTTAAATCTTTGACCTTCCAATTTTCTTTGAAATTTGGTGAATATTTGAAGATAAAACAACCCATTGCCCTCTACCTTTCTCAAAGAGACCAGAGGTCCTTGCATAAAAATAAACACACAACCTTTAAAGACCTTCCCTGAGATGATATAGAGGCATCCCCTGGCAGCAACTATGAAAATCATGACATCGGATAAGACTATAAGCCCCTTTGTGGGGGATAATGGCAAACCAGAGAGAGTCAGAGGGAGAGTGTGAAGCTGGCACTTGCCAGCATCTCTGTCCCCAGACAAAATCCCAAAAGCCCCCTGCCTCTCTGGTAGACTCTTTAGTGGAGGAATCTCCTTCACATAGCCTGGGCGCTTTTCTAACTGCCGCTTCTCTGCTGGGCCTTGGGGTGAGTGAATCTGTGTTTCTCGGTTTGCTACAGCCCTTCGATTCTCATGGACGAGAGCCCTGATATTTTTTCAGACTTAGACGTTTTGGGGGCTCCTCTCTCTGGTGCAGGTCTTATAAGTTGGAATATCTGATGTAGGGTACGAATGCTTTACTCCTCAGAGAAGTGTTCCAGATTTGTGAGAGACATCCCAATTGTAGGTTTCTGTGCCAGGAGTGGGGTTTTTCATGAGATCTCTTCTTAGCCCCTCCTAATCACCTCCATGTGGCCCTTTTCTCCTTTGCTGATTCAGGGAAGCTGTTCAGCAAGTTTTAAGGTCTTCTTCAAAGGGAGTTGCTCCATACATAACTGCAGATTCAGGATGCCCAGGGGAGGAGGTGAGTTCCGAATCTTCCTATATAACCATTTTGTACTGCCACTTCTGTGGGTGTGTTTTGGATATTTTTTTTCTTACTCTTTTTGAGTCCAGCAATGTATTAAAAAGTGATTTTACCCAAAATCTAGTGATTGTGAAATGAGAAGATCATTCAGAGGACATAGTCTGCCTTACTGTCATGTAAGAATGAAATATTTAAAGGGCACCTGGGTGTCTCAGTCAGGTGAGCATCCAACTGTCGGTTTTGGCTCAGGTTATGATCTTGCTGTTTCGGGAGTTCAGGCCTGAAGTCAGGCTCTGTACTAGCACACAGACCCTTCTTGGGATTCTTTCTCCCTCTCTCTCTGCTCCTCCTCCACTCTCACACTGTCTCTGTCTCTCTTAAAATAAAATAAACTCAAAAAAAGAATGAAATATTTAATTCGAAGATATTTTCATGATTAAGATATATACAATTTGAAGAAAATTTTAATGGATAAAGTGATAAGTTTTGCCATATACAGAATATCCAAGATAGAAGTATTTAAAAGACTGGATGTGAACATTTTTTAAAGTAACTAAAAGAATCATTTATTTAATTACTTGATCATGAGTACAATACACACACTTATATTTCATAATTTAACCTGATTCTGGAGAAAGGATCAGGAAGATAAATTTAATAAAACTTTATGAGAAGTTTTCTTGGAAATACCTTGGTTATTTAAATTAGTAAAGGGGCGTCTGGGTGGCGCAGATGGTTAAGTGTTGACTCTTGATATCAGGTCAGGTCATGATCTTAGATCGTGAGATCGGCTCCAGCCTAAGCATGGAATATGCTTGGGATTCTCTCCCTGTCTGTCCCTCCCACCATCATGCTCTTTCTCTCTCAAAATAAATAAATAAACTTTTAAAAATAAGTAAGAAAATAAATGTAAAAAATATATGTATGGCTAAAATTAATGAGTGTTTCAATTTCGCATTGCAGCCTCTTACCTCCTTCATTAGTCCTTAGTCTGGATAACCATCAGTGTCTTATTTCTTCATCCCCCCTGGCAGACTTGAGTGATCTTTTGTACAAGGTAAATACCTTTTGTCTGTCTCTAATAAAATTTCACAATTCTTTCCAGTAAATTGTAAGCTCACACTTATCCAATTATAATTCCATTCATTTATAAATTTCATTATACAGTTTCATGAAAATTAATAAACTCATCTAAAACTTTAACCCCCTAGATTACCTAAAATGCAGATTTAATTTCTAACTTATTGCAAAATTAGAGAAAAATGATGATTAACTTCCTTGACAATTTTCTCTTCTTTGACAAAATTTCTGTTCTTCCCTGCCCTGTTATTTCATATCTGCTGGCTAATCTCAAGTGTCCTTACTTAATAAGGCTGACCTTTCTAGTGATGTTCATACCTGAGTCTTCTCTCAATTTGAAATGAGTCTTTCTTTATAAACTGTCCTTCCTTAACTTCATTTTAAAGTTCTCCTTCTCTATTGATTGCTTTTCCTGAGTGTACACATGTATGCATCAATCCTAGGAACAGTGTTCCAGAAATATCTTCTCTGTGGTAAACTCATTTTTAATATATTGAGATAAGGAATAAAAGAAGAAACAGTAGTAAGTTTAACTGCCAAAGCATCCTTATTAAAAGATAAAAGAATCATATGCAGAGGTAGTAATACTATCTGTTAAGAAATTAAATAGAAGTCATCTGAATATTTATCAAGAGACATAAATCAAAAGAAAATACATTTTTTACAATAAATAAATATATATATATAAATTTATATACAGTTAACATTTTACAGCACAATTAAACATTTTAAATATACATATATACATATATATATATACATAGTACAATCAAATATATACACACACACATGCACACACACTACATCAAATCAATGTTTAATCTATTTCTCACTCAGTATTCCAGAATGTATTTTTGTACCATTCACCTTTCTATATAATCTCTTTACTAGAGCTGTATCAGAGGATACTATTAAGTGCATTATAAAAGATTAGAATGTAAATTTCCTTTTGGCACTCTATTTATATTTACTACTGACTTCAAAGGACATTTAAGATGTAGAAGAGTTATTTTCCCAGGGGTACAAATGAAACATAATCTTGTCAGCAATTCTCATAGACAAGTGATGCAGAGGCAGTTTTAGCAAGACCTAGTTTCCTTTTAACCAGAAATGATTTGTGCACTTTCTTGAGGCAATGTCTATTTGCAGCAATGTTAACATTGACATCAGTAGCTAGAAAATGACAGGAGAAGACAAATCGTCCTCAGGTATAAAAATCAGCAAATAAGAGTCTTGGCCTTTGGGGAAATGTCAGGATGACCATGAGTGACGACGGATCACAAAAGGGCCGCAAATGAAACCATTGCTTAAATAAAGGTCATGCTTCTACAGTGATCCCTGCAGCATTTAAAGAGCGACATTATTAAAACATTATTTAAAAAAAATATCCAAGTAAGGCAAGAATACTTAGTTGATATTCTCTGGGGCACAGGGAACAGTCCCACAGATAACATATGTTTGTGTGTGTGTGTGTCTGTGTGTGTATTAAGGATTTAGCCTGTGTGACTCTCCCCACTGAAACCTCATGATGCAAATGATACTTCAGGAAAATACAGAGGTGGCTGCAGTGTAGTCTGTCTCCACACTTTCCTAGTAGTAAGACTGGAAAATCCTGGGAAGTAGACCACAGCATCATTGCTATTGGCATGTTCATATATGGTATGGACAGACTGGAACTAGGTAGTCAAGGGGGATAAAAAAGATCACAACTGAACAGTCATCCCTCTGGTTAGCTGAGTCAAAAATGTTTACGAGCACTGCAAATAATTGTAGTCCTCTACTGTTTTCCATAAAATGGGTTAGCTTTCTCTATTAAACTGTTCTGTTTCTGGTGTTGAGAGCATACCTTTGTGTACTAAGTAAATAAATAAGTAAATGAATTAAGGAGTGAATGAATGAATAAAAGAAATTAAGATTAAAATATTGTCAACATTTATATAAGGACATTCAACAAAATAAATAAAATATAAGAATATACATTTAAATATTGAAGAATTAAAGATCAGTGAGTTTCTCTATTTCTGGAAAATATACATTTAGTAATCCTAGAACATCCTTTAAAATTCATCACTTTCTTCATTTGCCTATTATATCTAGTGAATGATCCTTTGTACACATTAGCTCTGAGAATCACAGCTAATGTTCTAAACAGCCAAAAAGGTTGTCAAAGGTCACAGTTTCTTCTGAATCAGTTCTTATTAACATTTCATGTAATGCAATTAAATTCTAAGTGGCTAATAGTTATAATAAAGGACAAAAGACTCAATAATAGAGCAACATTACTGACACCATTTGGATTCTAAAGGAAATGCCCCAGTGAACCAAGATTAATTTATGAGATACTTTCGCATTCCATATTCTTCTATGAGGTCACGGTAGGACAAATAAACAGCTTACATTTACTGCTGATAAATTGGGTTTAGACTTACTTTCTGGAAACAATAAAATCTTTGTTATATTTTAATATTGTTTATATTTGATCTAGCTTGTATATCCTGAGTTATTCAAATTAGTTTAGCAGTATCGGGCAAAATATATTGGGAAAGAGTAAGCAGAAGTATAAAGAAGATTTTAGGGATATTTTTGGTTTGATTCAGTAATACAGAGTGAAAAAGAAGAGTGAAAAAGAGTCTGGTTTAAATTCAAGACATTAATCATATAACAAACATGTATTGAATTTATAATGTGAGCAAAGCTTTAATAATACATAGATGGGCAGTTTTATCACTCATGACCAGTAGGGGAGCAAGTTATGTAAATTTTGTGAAAAATACAAAAGTGGGATAAACATTTGATGGAATTTCATAGAGATTAATCAATTGCTGAAATAAACGGATAAATATTTTTCAGAAAAGTTGAGACCTAATCTGTATCTGGAAGAATGAATAAAAATTTGTCAGATAGAAAAAAAAAAAGAACATTTCTGATACAGGGAGTAACACTGAACAAAAATTCAAATGTTTGAAGTTTTGTGCAAACTGCGAAAGAGGAAGTGTTCTGTAGGAGAACAAGTTTAGAGGTAAAACAAGTGAAGTAAATGAGGCTAGAAAATTATCTAAGTCTTTAAGAGTACAAATTGTGAAGCACTTTATCTGATACCGTGGTTTGACACTTTGACTTTCAGGTGGTTCAGGATATCTAGAGAAAATGAATCTCTGAAATTAGTTAACATATAATATTCCTTATTATTTTTAGCATGAAGAGTATTCACTGTCACTCAAAAATATTTATCAAGTGTCAAATATGTACAGGTCAGAAAACTAGGTGGTGTAAAATAAATATAAATGAAGTATATTTTTTAATGTTTTAGAGTAATCTAAAATGTGTAATGGGAGAAATTCCATTTCCAGTCTGTTATGTAGAAGCTTTGAAAATTATTCCCATCCTGACAAGAAAAAATATAAATAAAACTGAAAAATCTAGAAATCAATGACTTTTATAGGCCCTATAGGAAAACTGAGTTCAAAAGGCAAACTACAACCTTGAAATCTAGAAGGAGAAAAGGAGACTGGCTCAAGACGGTTTTTATTGTGGTTAATGGGGCAGCCAGAGTGAAGTTTCCTGGGCACATTTAGGGGTGTGAGTGGTTTGAATCTTTCCACAGTGTAAAAGGTGGGGGAATCAGACTTTCTTCTCAGTTTGCTCAAATATGGGACAGAGAGAAAAGACTGCGTGAATCCCTAAGAGACATCAACAGTCAAACTTCAAAAAAGTTGTGTCAAAGTCCTTCTTATGTAGATGAATGCAAAACCTCACATTAAGGCCTATTTGTCTCAGTTCCTATTGCTAGATACATCATTTTGACTTTCAACGAAAAATTACAAGGCATGAAAAAAGCCAAGAAAAAAAATCTATAGAGACAAATGACAAAGCAGGAATAATAGCAAGATTTAGATATGGCACAGATTTTGCAACTATCTGGGATTTATAATAACTTTGATTATTATATGTAAATTTGGACAACACATACAAGTAGGTGTGTAATAGAAGCAGAGAGATGGTTTAGAGGGAGTAGTAGCTGCCATTTTTCAAATATGATTGCCATTAATGATTCTTGTAGCTAACACTGGGAAGGTCCTCAAAATCATTATGAATATCCTTTTGAGTTGCTTAACTATTATAATACAGAATTTATAGAATATTTTAGAAAGAGGTTCAAGAATTTGCAGTCTACAAATCATCAGTGGGAAGTAAACCAAATTTGTCTACATAAAGATCTATGTATAAAAAAACATATTTCCTCCAGTGTTTATAGCTTAATTGCCAGTATGAATTGTGGTTTTCTATTATAATTGTAATAATAATAATCAGTATAATTTTTTCAAAATTTTAGATCTGCATGTTTTAATAATCAGGGCTTAGACTTTATCTAATAAATATTTAAGTATATTTATTTGAAAACAGAATACAGAGAATTATTTCACATAAATTAGTAATTAGATATGAAAAAAACTAGTATCAATAACTAAAAGCTGAAACTCAGTACACTGAAATACTAATAATGGTGATAACCATATTCAAAATTCTTGGTAATTATATAACCTAAAGTAATTATGTGACTTTTTCCTAAAATCCACTCCATAACCCACCATAATATGGCAGTATATATTCAATTGGGGTATAAGTACTACTAAACATTATCTTATCACTATATAATGCTGTGGGGAAGACGTATCACAAATCTAATTGGCTATGTCACTAACATACATCTGTTCTACTCATTTCCAGGGAATTTTGGGGGACGTGTCTTTACCTAATAGATAATGTGTTTACTTTCAAACTAAACATGTTTAAAGAAATAGGAAATGCAGGGAATGTTGCAAAATATGTCATGTACTCAACTCTTGTCTGTATGTGAATTAGAATATACTATATGCTTGACAAAAGTGTGTAGTTGGGACAGAAAAAAAGTCTTCAAGTCAGATGAGGAGTTGGCTATATTATTGCTCACTTATAGAACAAATAAAGTAGGTTGTAGGACCACATGAAGACATATGGTGAAGAGTGAACAGACTTAAGGTAGAAGAGATTTTTATTGGATGAATATAATTATTTCATAACATTTCACTAACAACCTAAGAAACTTTTAGTATAGGTAACTGATGATTAAGAAAAATAGAACAATACTTATAAAACAAATTTCATTGTTTTTACAATGAGAAAACACTTTGATACATTAAACATTTTCAACGGGGTGCCTGAGTGGGTGGCTCAGTTGGTTAAGTATCTGACTCTTGATTACAGCTCTGGTTATGGTCTCAGTTTGTTAGTTCGAGTCCCGTATCGGCTCCACACTGACAGTGCAGAGCATGCTAGGGATTCTCTCCCTCTCCATATCTCTCTGCCCCTTCCCTGCTCTCTTTCTCAAAAATAAATAAATAAAAACTTAAAGTAACATTTAATAACTTAATGTTTACTGAAACAATTTCATATGATACTGAGAAAATTTAGCATAAACTAAAAGAAATATTTTAGATATGGTTTAACTAAGCATTAATAAATCAGTAAACTTATCTAAAGGATAAGTTTAAAATTAAAATTGTAAATTCATTAACATTAATGAATATAGAAATAGAGAGATACATAGAAACCCACATACCTACCTATATATGTACATATATACATACATGAATATATGTTATATATTCCAGGTAAGACAAAATGATTATTAGTTTGTTGATGGCATGGAAAATTCTGAATATAATTTCCTAAAATTTCATATTGGGAATTCACTCAAGAGTAGTAGAGGTAAAGAGCACAACTAAAATTTGACTCTCAGTTCATCTTTCATTAGTGAGTTACCCAAATCGGGCAGAAATTAAAGGGGGAGCAACATTTGTCAGAGAACAGTACTGAGGGAGATTTTCATACTAGGGCAAGCTCCTTTCAGTGTTTCAGGTGTTAGCAGGAACTCAGGAAGAAATTCAAAGCTTTACTGGGTTGAAGAAACAAAGTACAAAATTCAGGGAGACCATAATATTTAGGAAATGAGGAGTCCTTGAAAGGAAAAAAACACTGATCAGTAGTCTAAATTCTAAATATACACTCTGCTTAAAGTTTGAAGAAACCCCTGAACTCTACATGTAAAGGGCACCTCAAACTTCTTTGAACGTTTAAGATAAAGCTGAAATTTAATTGCTACTCAAGAAGAGGAGTTTGCATTTTAAATCTGATTAAATTGTCTGTTAAAATAAAGAGACATGCAAAAACCTCTTTTGAGTAATATAGAAGAATCCTAAGTCTTCACAACAAACATAACATCCATAAAGTTCATGACACAATCCAATAATATGCAAAGGTATTAAACATACAAATAACCATTAAAATCAGACCCATTCTCAAGAAAATAAGAGGTGAAGAATTACAAAATTAATCATTAAATATTATCCAATCAGAAGAAGAGAGGGTGGATATATTGATAAGAAATGAACAGAACCTCAGGGATTTCAGAAAAATATCAAGAGATCTAACAGATATGTATTTAGCTTTCCAGAAGAGGAAAAGAAAAAAAAATACTTCCCAAATTTGTCGAAAGCAATATATTTACAGATTTAAGAAGCCAAACACATATTAAGCAGAATCAAACTAAAAGAAATCATGCCTAGGAACATCACTATCAACTTGCTGAAATGTAAAAATAAGTAGAAAATCTTGAAAGCAACCAGGGAGGTAGCAAGGGAAAAGGACATAATAAATAAAGAGTAACAATGACTTAAGAAATTGCTGACTTACTATCCAAAAATGTAGAGGTGAGAAGACATCAAGCAGTATCTTTACTGTATATAAGGAAAAGATCAATCCCATAATTCTATATCCATGATAAGGGTCTTATAATAAGACTGACATGATGAAGATATATTCAGAAAAAGGAAACAAAGAACGTGCTACTAGCAAGCCTGCACAAAGCAATGCTAAAGGCTGAACAAAATGATTTCAGTTGGATAATCAAATATATCGAAAGGATAAATAGAATTCTTAATTTTTTTTTCTTTTAGAGAGAGAGGAAGTAGGTGAGAAGAGCTGGGTGGGGGAAGGGAGGGAGGGAAAGAGAAAGAGAGAGAAAGAGAGAGAGAGAGAGAGAGAGAGAGAATCTTAAGCAGACTCCACATTCAACACAGAGCTGGACATGAGCTTGATGCGAGACTCAATCCCATGACCATGGGATCACCATCAGAGCTGAAATCAAAAGTCAGATGTTCAACCAACTGAGCCATCTAGGCACTCTAGATAAATAGTATTCTTAATGTATATTTTTCTCCTAATTTATTTTGAATACATATGATTGCATTAAAATATAGCATTGATTTGTGGGATTTATAATGTGTGGATGTAATACATATAAGAGAGTGTAAACATAATTATAAGATTTCAAATTTTTTTCATTTTATGTGATGTAATATATTACTAATTCTTAGAGTGAAAAAATTTAGTGATAGATACTATAATCTCTGAGAAATCTCTACAAATAATGTAAAGAACTATAGCTATCAAGTCAACAGATCTCAGAGAAATAAAAAATTATGTTCTCACAAAGACCTATACATAAATATTCATAGAAGCTTTATTTATAATAGCCCCAAACTGAAAACGACCCAAATATCCTTTGACAGTTAAAAAACAAACTGTAGTATTCATAACATGGAATACTACTCACCAATAAAAAGAAATAAACACAAAATTAAAATGAATCACTAGAAAATTATTCAAATTAATAAATCCAATCCTCAAATGATCACATACCGTAAGATTCATTTCCATAATATTCTTGAAATAAACAAATTTATAGAAATAGAGAAGAAAAGAACAATTTAATGATTATTTGACAGGAGTTAGACACAGGAGGGGAGGAAAAGGGAAGAATGCATAACTTTAAAAACTAAGAAAAAGAATCTTTGATAATGGAATTGTTCTCTACTTTGCCATATCTCTAAGATATGGTGTCAATATCTTAATTTTGATGTTGTAAGATACAGCCATTTTGGGAAACTGAATGAAGTGTATAAAGCACCTCTGTACTATTTCTTAAGCTCCATATGAATCTTTGTTTATTTTAAAGTAAAGATTTTAGGGGTGCCTGGGTGGCTCAGTCTGTTAAGGGTCTGACATTGGCTCAGGTAATAATCTCACTGTTCCTGGGTTTGAGCCCTGCATCAGCTCTGTGATGACAGCTCCGAGCCAGGATCCTACTTCAGATTCTCTGCCTCTCTCTCTCTTTCTGCCCTTCCCCTATTTGTTTGCTTTCTCTCTTTCTCTCTCAAAAATAAATTAACTTAAAAATATAAGAATTTAATTAAAAACTGTAAAAGTATAGGTTTCAAATGGCAAAAAAAAAAAAGGTCAAAAGAAATTTAAATGGAATTGTAAGCACAAAGCCAATTAACTCAAGTGGGTAGAAATGAAGAGAAATAAGGAACAAGTGTCACAAGCAGGAAACAAATGGCAAAATGGCAGACCTAAATCCAACCATATAATTGTAAATAACCTATTAAAGTTATAAAAATTAGAAACTACAAAGTAAAATTATCTCATTTGCAGACATACATTTTTTTAAATTGGAAAATCTTAAATGATTCAGAATATATACATAGGAACAGAAGAGGAGGGTGATAAGGGGAGACGGATATGACTTTACAAAGGCACTATCAAACTATTGGCTAAACAAGTTGTACAAATCACATTTCATGAGCAATATATACAAAACAAAATATCCTATCTACATATTCTGAAAACCTTTGTTATTTTCAAGCTTTGCATTTTTAGCAATTAAATAGTTAAAATGTTTTATTATAGTTTTGATTTGCATTTGCTTAACTCCTAGTGAAACCCATCAGCTCCTTGTGCTCATATTAGTCCTCTTTTATTTTCTGAAGCAAACAGTCTCATCTTTGCTTACTAACTGAAAATGTTGACTCTTATGACCAAGAGCAGGATAAACTTTTACAGAAATTCTAGGTGTACTTAAAAAAAATGTATTTTCTATTTAGATGCATATTCTAATTGCTGATTATTAAACTTGTTAATGCTTTTTTTTAAGTCTTTTTAGGTCTAATTTCTTTGCTTTAGTTATCATTACAAAAAATGTTAAATTTCTCAATATGAAATTGGATTTGTCTGTTTCCCTTTTGGTTTTAATAATTCATTTTATATATTTTGTTTTGTTTTTCTGATATATAACTCTCTAAAAATGATAGTCCTCCTGTTGAATTGACCTATCATTATACAGTAATCCTTTATAATCAATACTTCTTATCATCTTAAACCAGACAAATACCAGATATTCTGGTCATCATTTGTTTGATATACGCTATGAACTGAATTGTGTTTCCACCAAAATTCATATTGCTGAAGCACTAAACGCCAGTATGGTATTAGAGATGGTGGCTTTGAAAAGTAATTAAACCATGAGGGTGGAGGTCTCGTAAGATTAGTGTCTCTCTGCTGTGAGGACACAGCAAGAAGGTAGCCATCTGCAAATCCAGAAAAGGGTTCTCACCAGACACCAAATCTCTTGGCATTTTGATCTTGGATTTCTCAGCCTTCAGAACAGTGATAAATAAATAAATATCTGCTAGTTATTTTGGTATGACAGTCCCAGCTGATTAGAGTTCTCTAAAAACATTTCTTTTCCCATTCATTTGTTTTCCCCACATTTGGGTCTCTTTTATCTCTAGTGGCTAAGTCAGTGTCTAGGTTATTTGTACCCTGACACATGGCATTCCTACTTCACCTTACTATAAAATTTGTAGATTTCTAAACCTTCCACGAACCTCTAATATTCTTTGGGCTCCGCTCTAATTTTTAATCTGTTTATGTGTTTGCTCTTTTTGTGTTTGTCCAAGTTGCTGTCTCTTCAGATTTCTCCCACTTCCCATGATATGAGAAATGTTTCTAAGACTTCATTAATTCTGGTACCTAGTTGTGATGGAGCAGGTACATTCATTCCTCACAGCTCCTAGTTACTCATAAGCTCAGAAGCAGAAGCTATCTATACAACTTAAAAATAATGACATCTATAAAAACCTTTTATCCTAGCAGAAGAATGAATTCGGTGGCACTTAGGTGATGTAATTCTATAATTAACACAAATTATTTTAATTTTATGTTTTTGGGTGAAGAAGAGACAGGAAGGAGAGGGTAGTAAACTAGGAAAATAAGTGTTAGCACACTTCACAGAGAATAGTGCACACATTGACAATTAGCTAACAAAATGGAGCTAGTAAGAGAAAGAAGGAATCGATTTGCTGTGTGTCAGCTTCCCAAATGGATGTGCATTTACAGTCAAAATATGGGTCTTGACCATTTCAGTTCCCAGACATCATGCCTATGTCTGGTTTTCCTGGCCCTTAAGTTGCCAAAGCATCAGCTTAGATTTGTGGCTCTATCTTAGAATCCAATTGCTGTTTCAGAAACTAAGACATTTCACTTTGTTTCTAGGTCTGTTATGCATTAATATTTTTTAAGTGCATGTTTTTTCTAACATTTCTATGTTGGACTTAGAGCAGATTCAACTGTGTCAAAAATATATATGTTATGGTTGTAACATACACATATATAATTTTCATAATTATAACTTTTAAAATCTGACAAAATGCAAAATAATAATAATAATAATCTTACATTTTCTTCTAATGTGATACATCAAATAACATGCACTCAATTTTTTATAGGTGATTTTATATGTGTATATAAGAACACTTAACACTCCGTGGTGTTTTAGATCTGCGTTTCAACTTATATCAATTATATTTTGCAATCGGTTTCATAGTGCATTTAAAAAAAAAACTATGCTTTTAAAATCTATGTAGGCTGCTGAATGCATACCTAGGTCATTACTTTCATGTTCTTATTGAATTCCTTGGAAAGAATCCAGCAAGTTTTATTATCTAGTATCCTGTGTTGAAAGCTGAACTAAATTTTCTAAATTTTCCTGTTTTCTAACGATAACAAGTGAATGAATTTAACTTAATTTGCTTTGTTTTGCTTTAATGTGTCCCACCAATTTTGATTTGTTTTTCAGTTTTAACTATATGACTCCTTCTCTTTTAATTTACATCTGTAGGTAGCAAAATTTTCTGTAAACGGCAAGATAAATAAATATTTTCAGCTCCATGAGCCATATAATCTTTGTCACAACTACTCAACTCTTCCATTACAATATGAAAGCAACCAAAAATAATTCACAAAGAAATGAGTGTGGCCAGAATAGGCCTACTGTGAGCTGTGGTCTATAGTTTGCCAATGCCCACACTTCAATTTAAAAGACAAATTAAATTAAAATGTAAATATAATCAGCCTAGGAAGATAGAGATATACTACGTTTTAAATTGTTTGCTACCCTGTAGGACAATACCTTTACAAATTTATGTACTATTATTTTCCATTTTTTAGAGTTATTTTTGCAATTCTTTTTTCTTTTCAATTTTTTAACATTTACTCAATTTTGAGAAACAGAGAGACACAGAGCATGAGTGGAGGAGGGACAAAGAGAGAGGAGACACAGAATCTAAAGCAGACTACAGGCTCTCAGCTGTCAGCACAAGCCTGACACAGATCTCAAACCCATGAACTGTGAGATCATGACCTGAGCCAAAATTCGATGCTTAACCAACTGAGCTATCCAGGTGCCCTGCAATTATTTTTTTCTTATTCTTGAAGAGCTGCTAAGATAATTTTTAGAGAAGACATGCTGAAAACCTCTATACCTAAAATTATATTTGTTGTACCTTCACACCGATAGTTTAATTGTATATGAAATCTAATCCTGATGTTCTTTTCCTTATAATGTTGAAAATATTTGCAATATTCTTCCTGTCTGTATTTTGTTCCTGGGAAGAAGGATATAAATTTTGTTTTTTCTTATACCTATTTTTCTTTATATCTGTAGTAAGCAGAAAAAACTCTTCCTGCACCCGGGTAATGTTAACACTCTAATTTCGGGAACCTATGAATTTATGTTACATAAGCAAAGGTAATTAAAGTTGTAGATATAGTCAGACTTTGAGATGGGGGATTATTCTGCATTATGTGAGCATTCCTAAAATAATCTCAAAGTCCTCAAAAAAGGAAAAGAGAGGAGAAGAATGGGCCAGAATGACAAAATGTGTGAAGAGCTCACCCTGTCACTGCTCGCAATGAAGATGGAAGAAGAGGGCCACATGTCAAGTAAGGTAGATGGATTCCAGAGAGGCAAAGAAAAGCATTATCCCTAAGAAGTTCCATAAAGAAGCACAGCCTTTCCAACACCCCGATTTTAGCACAGCGAGACTTGTATCCGACTTCTGAACTATTAGGTAATGAATCTGCATTGTTTTATACCACTACCTTTGTAAATTGTTACAACAGCCACAGAAAACTAATAAATATCCTCCAGTGCTTTAGAAATTTCCCTGTTATTGCTTGAGAATTTTATTATAATATTTCTATATGGGTGTTTTCTCTTACATGTCAAATTTGGCAACATTTGATACATTTTATCAATATTTTCAATCATGTGTGCTCAGATATGCAAATAGTGAGGGAAGAGGGTATAGCAATTCATACTGGATTGGTCAAACTCTAGACATCTCTTCTTATCCACTCCATTCAATAGCTAGGCTTTATTACACTATGATATAAATCAGCTTATCACAGGCACACTAGGATGGAGCAGCTGTTTTTCTGTCTTCTAGGTGATCTTCCAATGGTATAATGGGGCAGAAAAAAGGGTCCAGCAAAAGGAAATTGTAAATCAAAATAATGGGTTTTCCCTAAGAAAAGGAGGAAAAAAATGAGTAAAGCAGGGAGAATAAGTAAGGAAAAAACAGTCCAGGTTAGAGAAATGGTTGAGAAATTCAAGCCTGATGAAAAGACTAGAAGAAGTCACTTGACTTGGGTCCCTTTCTTCTTAATCCAAGAACATAACTTCTTCAGTAAGCCTCATGAATAATTTAAGTTATGAAATATAAAATGCTATTTTTCAAATTGTACTTACAGAGGAGTAAAAAAAGAATGCCAACCCACTTTCCAAATATGTTTAGAATCAAAGTAATGACAAATGTATCAGTATGGCTCATAATCCAAGAAAAACCAGTGTCCCTGCATCATTATTTTTTATATTTTTGTTACTAATTATTTACAAAAATGTTTAATGTCTGTGTATTTATAAATAAAAAATCCCCCTTATTATTTTTTATTGACTACTTGGACAAACTCTAGATGCCATCCTTAATGTGATGAAATCTCTGGCAGAATGACTGTGTCACTTGCTGCCAAAGTGAAATTGATGACGATTCTCATGAACCTGTCAGCTAGATGCAGTTGCAATTTAATTCCTTCAATTCTTTATCAGTAATATCCCATTTACGACAACAAAAGACTTGAGATTTAAACAAGCTGACCTTCCGAAATACTGCATGTTTGACTTCAATATTTTTTCAGCGCTACAATTGAATTCATTACAATGACAAAAATCATAAAGGTACTGACAATGCACATTAAAATATATAATGGAGCAGGTCTACTGTCACAATAGTAAAACATATTTACCAGTAATCTCTTTTCACCCAGTTGTGCTCTATACTCAATATATAACAATATATATTATTCAAAACAGTGAACTGCAAATGTGGTGAGTAATGGTACACCGTTTGCAAAAATGATCTAAATATCGCTTAATCTGAAGTCAGCAATTGTGGGTTTGTTTTCAAAAGCTAGGTACTTTGCTGGTTCATTTTTTTTTTTTAATTTAACAGCTACATGAGGCTGTTATGGGAACTGGATGACAAACTGTAAGATATTGAGGAACAGTGATCGTTTGATTATGAAAGGGTTATGACAATAAACACAAAGAACTGAATACACTCAATGGAACTTTAGAGCTCTCTTTTTCAAATTGAGAGCTGTGACTCATTAGGAGACATAATAACAATTAATAAATGTTATTAGTATTTTTAAATGAGACATCATACAAATACTAAAATATCTGCAATACAGATATTTCTTAATGAAATTTTTATTCTATGTCTATGCTACTAGTTCATATAAAATATATTGTCTACTACAGGTTGCAGTAAAAGTGAAGTGACAGATTAGAGGGACAGTTTGTTGTTTTTTACATTTAATTATCTCTTAAATAGGACTCTAGTATGACTTTGTTATTTGATATCTTTACAATAATAATCAATTATTGAGCTTCTATTATATTTCAAAGCCACTGTTCTAGGCTAAACACACACACTTTAGTCTTACTCAATCCTATATGGTAGATTGGTATTATCTCCTGTCAGGAAAAAGTTTAAGCTAGTTATCTAAGGCCAAATAGGATAAAGATTGACTCTTTTAGGAAGAAGTAGGTGCACTATGATTTTATCATCCAACCTGTACTGAGAATTACGTATGATATATGATAAGAAGAAAAATGGAAGAATTCACTCAGAATATATACTAAGATTGCTACAGCAATGTGTAAGATGGAAGTATTTTGGCAAACGACAGGTCAACTTTGGGTAGACTTTGTGAAAAGGGAATTTTATTACTTTATGTGATCAAGAGGGCAAGATTCTTGCTAGAAACAATGGAAGTAGACCTGACTTTCACAACCTCTATTTGCTTCTTTAGGAAGATCTTGATCACTTCCTCTTGTAGATGTTATGTGTTTTTAGGCTCTAACCAACAGCTTTTACCTTTGAGCAGCAAGGAATTTTGAGCAGGAGTGGTGAAGAAAGGCTAATCTGCCCTCTGCTCTCATACTATATCTGAATGGATGACAGTTTATAATGGGAGAGATTACTAAGTCTCATGCAAGGGACACACAGCTGGAGTTGTTTAACAGTATCCTGGGATAATCCATTTTTCCCAATTTCTGTGACTCTTTCCGTATATTTGTTTTTAGGCAGTTCAGACTTTGGCAGACAGTGATGAATTCAGCTTTTAGCTCTGGTTAATTACATGACTGGTAGTCCTCAATAGTTTTGGATCAATGGAACTAAGAATGTTTCTCCTTTAATCAAAATGTTCTTCCCTGGAATATGCTGGATACTTTTTTTAAGAAGAGTAACCCAAACTCTTTAAAACTCTGATTCTTTTTCCCTACACATTGATCCTGAATTTCAGAAATAGTTAATGTGATATAAGATTCACAAAGCTAAAATAATTATTTAGCCAACTGATTTGTAACTATGCTACAAACTGACAAGAACAATTATATAATGCAAAATTAAATAAAATATATTATTACAACTTGTCTAAATATATTCTGCAAAATCAAGTAAAAATTAAATAGTAAGCAGGCCTAAAACTGTTCCTAAATATTGTTAATTTATTCATGATACCAAATAGTACTGGATCTCTACCTCTTTGTATTCTAATGACACCTTCCATGAAGGATTCACTCAAAGTAGACCCAAAAAACTTCAGAGGCAGTACTCTGAAAAGGCGTCTGACAATTTGTATGAAAAGAGCTTAAAAACTAGCAAAGAGTGCAGATTTTTCCCAGAGACATTGCATCTAAAAATCCAGTGACGTCTGTAGACTTTTCCCAAAGATAGCGTATATAACCATTAAATGGACCTTCTTAGTCAGCTTAGGCTACCAAAACACAATACCATAGATGTAGCCTACACAACAGGAATTTATTTATCACAATTCTGGAGCCAGAACTCCAATGTCAAGGTGATAGCTTGGTCAGTTTCTGGTGAAGTCTCACTTCCTTGCTTATTGAACTTCTTTAGGTGTTCTTACACGGTGGCAAGAGAAAACAAGCTCTCTGGTGTCTCTTCTTATGAAGACACTGTTCCCATCGTGAGGGTCTCCCTTATGACCACATCTAAACCTAATTATCTTCCAAAGTCCTTATCTCCAAATACCATTACATCGTAGGCTAGGGCTTCAGCATGTGAATTTGGGGAACAATTCAGTCTATAGCAGTATCAGCGTCTAGTCATTGATTTAGAAGGATATCTGGCTGACTGATGCTGAGTATAAGAAAGAGAATCTTGGACACCTCTTGTTAGAGTTACCCCACTACAGGGCCCATCACAATGTGCGGCACACAGAAAACACTTAAAATACTGAATTTGTGAACATTTGTGAACACCTCAAACCCAAATTGAAAGTAATATTGAAAGTAATTGAATATTGAAAGTAATATGATACAGTGGCTATGAATTCATATGCTGAGTGAATCTGGATTCCCAAAAACTGAACCTGGCTTTACCATTAATTTACTACATGATCATTGGAAAGTTACTGAAATTCTCTGCTTCAACTACCTCATCTTTAAAATGAAAATAGGAATAGTATCTACAAAAATAAGATTATGTTAAGGATTAAATGTTAGTATCAAATGATTAAAACAGTTCCCAGCATATTGTAAATGCTGTACAAGCTTTAGCTATATAATAATAATTAAATTATGGCTATAATTATAGTAATTATTGACTGATCCAGTTTATTTGTCACATTTGAAGTCATTCCCTCTTCTTCAACATCCGTGGTAATTAATGATCATCAACCGAGTTGCTTAAACCTGAAACCTGCCCCATTGACTACTCCCGCTCTTTTCATCACTTTCACATATGCAAACATTTATTTATTCTTCAGGTTTAAGCTAAGAAGCTCTCCTATTTCCCAACAAAGAGTTATCTTTTTGGAAATTTCCATATTCTTATATTTAGCACCTCATTTAAAGACAATTTAATGAAAAATACTATAGTTTTATTTGAATTGTTTTGTTTACTTTTATTTATTTTTGGTCTCTAACATAAAAAATATAATAAAAAAAGAATGCTTAATAAAGAGTTGTTGAAGTAATTGAACTAAAAACTACATTTTGGAAGAAAAATGAATGTGATAATATAAAATCACTTTATAAAGCAATGTAACATTAGTGTATGTGGGGGCAAGGGGATGGAGAACTTTTCCTAAAATATGGATTCTCATAAAACCTGTCACTTGTTTCAGGGGAGTTTGATATGGTTAATGGTCTATTTAGTTTTATGTGTATAATGGCTGTAAGGCTTTCTGAAAAACACTTATCAAATACTGAAATTCTCAACAGACAGATCCACAAAGAACTCATCAGCCTCTTTGTCACTTTGATTTCTAGAAGTGGCAAAGTGACACTTTCTTTGATTTGGTTAGTTGTTTCTCTCAACCACTCCCCAGGAGGTTAATGAGTTCTGAAATGCTCAAGTGGTAAGAGAGACAAAACCAAATAGGGAGTAGGAAAAAGCCTGAAACCAACACAAGAAGTAAATCTTTGAATAAATGCATGTAAGCTATATTTAAGAATTATGGTAATATTTTCATCATTTGATACTAACCCATATCTTGTACATAATATGTCAAATAAATATAAGATATATTAAAAGTTCAAGAGCTCAAGTGGGCTTTTCCTTTAAGTGAATGACGCAGAACTGAAAACATATTTTATATATTATATATATTTAACAACTATTTATTATATATTTAAAATATAAAGCTATATTTTAAACTATTTTACTCACTGAAATAATGTTTATAAACTATACCTGATAATTTTTTTCTGTAACATAGTAAAACTTGTATGTATTCCATCTCTAATAAAATGGATAATGAAGAAAAATTAAGCCCTAGCTTTCTCATTGGTAAAGTGGAATTATTGAAACATGTAAAAGAGTATGAAATTTGAATAAACCAATATTTATAAAGCCTGTGGTATTTTATATATATGTTGTTTTATAACAATTTTGCCTTTAGTTAAGGTATTGATAATGATTTTGTAAGCACCAAAATCCTTAATTAATTTTGGGAAATGAGTCAATCTATCTTTAAATAATAAACCATTTAAATATATATTATTTAGTATGTATAAATATAATATGTTATAATTAATGTATAAAATATAACATATATATAATATGTAATATATAACAAGTATATAATCAAATATTATATAAGTATATAATAACACAAATATAGTATATATTTCATTTTATGTATATATGTAATATATATTTCTAAATGTTTTTTAAATATTACTCTTTTACAGAAAGTTACAGAATCTTATTAATTTCAGCAGTTTGTTGTCCACCCAAATCTGCCTTTATTATGTGACTCTTGTAATCATTCAGTTGTTTTATATTACATGAGACATTATGGCTAGTAATTCCTCTTGAAGGATTAGGTGCTGGCCACAAACAATTTTGGTTAGTATGTTAAAAAAATTTACTACTTGCCTTGAATGCCTGAATAGTTTGCATTAGCAAGATATTTTGGTAAAAGATGTTTAAAATCTTCCTTTCCTTTATTTGTTCTATCTTCTTGTATCTTTCCCAGTTGAAACTAATTCTGTTGAGAATGCTACAGGTAGAATGCCAATGCTTATGAAATGTGTATTCAAACCCTGCAGTCAAAGGTAAATTGCAGTTCTCACATATTGATGCCTGGTTGGTGCCTTCTTATTAGAAAATACTTTACTCAAGGGATGCCTATAATAAAGAAGTCAATGACCTGTAAATTGTAATGAAAATGCTCAACCTGGTCTTGTCGATAAATATTTTTCATTACAGTCTACAATTCTGTTTAAGCAAAGACTAACTTTTGTTATTGTTATTCTTTTTTTTTTTTTTTTTTTTTTTTAATTCAAAATAGTTTATTTTCAAATTGGTTTACATAAAACACCCAGTGTTCATCCCAACATGTGCCCTTTTTTAATGCCCATCACCCCCTCTCCCCCCCCCATCTCCCTCACCCTCAGTTTGTTCTTAGTCTTTGAGAGTCTCTTATGTTTTATCTCCCTCCCTCTCTGTGTCTTTTTTTTCTTTCCCCTCTTCCCCTCCCCCTGGTTTTTGCTTAGTCTCACCAAGTCCACCTATTCGTGGAAACATATGGTATCTGTCTTTTTCTGACTGACTTATTTCACTTAACATAATACCCTCCAGTTCCATCCATGTTGCTACGCATGGCCAGATTTCATTTTTTCTCATTGCCACATAGTAGTCCATTGTATATATGTACCACATCTTCTTTATCCACTCGTCAGTTGATGGGCACTTAGTTTCTTTCCATGTTTTGGCTATTGTCGAAAGTGCTGCTATGAACATTGGGGTACACGTGCTCCTATGCATCAGCAATCCTGTGTCTCTTGGGTAGATTCCTAGCAGGGCTATTGCTGGATCATAGGGTAGCTCTATTTTCATTTTTTTGAGGAACCTCCACACCGTTTTCCAGAGTGGCTGCACCAGTTTGCATTCCCACCAACAATGTAGGAGGGTGCCTACTTCTCCACATCCTCGCCAGCATCTATAGTTCCCTGATTTGTTCATTTTAGCCACTCTGACTGGTGTGAGGTGGTATCGCAGTGTGGTTTTGATTTGTATTTCCCTGATGATGAGTGACATTGAACATCGTTTCAAGTGTCTATTTGCCATCTGAATGTCCTCTTTGGAGAAGTGTCTATTCATATCTTCCGCCCATTTCTTCACTGGGTTGTTTGTTTTTCGGGTGTGGAGTTTGGTAAGTTCTTTATAGATTTTAGATATTAGTCCTTTATCCGATATGTCATTTGCGATGATCTTTTCCCATTCCGTTGGTTGCCTATTCGTTTTGTTGGTTGTTTCTTTTGCTGTGCAGAAGCTTTTTATCTTGATGAAGTCCCAATAGTTCATCTTTGCTTTTAATTCCCTTGCCTTTGGAGACGTGTCTAGTAAGAAATTGGTGCGTCTTAGGTCAAAGAGGCTTTTTCCTGCTTTTTCCTCTAGGATTTTGACGGTTTCCTGTCTCACATTCAGATCTTTTATCCATTTAGAATTTATTTTTGTGAGTGGTGTAAGAAAGTGGTCTAGTTTCATTCTTTTGCAAGTTCCTGTCCAATTCTCCCAGCACCATTTATTAAAGAGGCTGTCTTTTTTCCATTGAATACATTTTCCCGCTTTATCAAAGATTAGTTGGCCATATACTTGTGGGTCCATTTCTGAGTTTTCTATTCTATTCCATTGGTCTATGTGTCTGTTTTTGTGCCAATACCATACAGTCTTGATGACTACAGCTTTGTAGTAGAGGTTAAAGTCTGGGATTGTGATGCCTCCCGACTTGGTTTTATTCTTCAGTATTATTTTGGCTATTCGAGGTCTTTTGTGGTTCCATACAAATTTTAGGATTGTTTGCTCTAGCTTTGAGAAGAATGCTGGTGCAATTTTGATTGGGATTGCATTGAATGTGTAGATTGCTTTGGGTAGTATTGCCATTTTAACGATATTTATTCTTCCAATCCATGAGCATGGGATGTTTTTCCATTTCCTTGTGTCTTCCTCAATTTCCTTCATAAGTTTTTTATAGTTTTCAGTGTAGAGGTCTTTCACATCTTTGGTTAGGTTTATTCCTAGGTATTTTATGGTTTTTGGTGCAATTGTGAAAGGGATTAGCTTCTTTATTTCTCTTTCTGCTGCTTCATTGTTGGTGTATAGAAATGCCACCGATTTCTGTACATTGATTTTGTATCCTGCAACTTTGCTGAAATCACGGATCAGTTCTAGTAGGCTTTTGGTAGATTCCGTCGGGTTTTCCATGTAAAGTATCATGTCATCTGCAAAAAGTGAAAGTTTGACTTCCTCCTTGCCAATCTTGATGCCTTTTATTTTGTTTTGTTGTCTGATTGCTGATGCTAAGACTTCCAGCACTATGTTAAATAGCAGTGGCGAGAGTGGACACCCCTGTCGTGTTCCTGATCTCAGGGGGAAGGCTTTCAGTTTTTCCCCATTGAGGATGATATGAGCTGTGGGCTTTTCATATATGGCTTTTATGATGTTTAAGTATGTTCCTTCTATCCCGACTTTCTCGAGAGTTTTTATTAAGAAAGGATGCTGTATTTTGTCAAATGCTTTTTCTGCATCTATTGACAAGATAATATGGTTCTTCTCTTTTCTTTTGTTGATGTGATGTATCACGTTGATTGATTTGCGAATATTGAACCAGCCCTGCAACCCAGGGATGAATCCTACTTGATCATGGTGGATAATTCTCTTTATGTGTTGTTGGATTCGATTTGCTAGTATCTTATTGAAAATTTTTGCATCCATATTCATCAGGGATATTGGCCTGTAATTCT
Organism: Paguma larvata; assembly: GCA_030068075.1. NCBI lineage: Eukaryota > Metazoa > Chordata > Mammalia > Carnivora > Viverridae > Paguma > Paguma larvata. Next base: position 86,486,959 of record CM057826.1, on the reverse strand, counting down.
CCTTCTTTGCTGGATCTCTATCTGGTTTGGGAATCAAAGTGATGCTGGCTTCATAGAATGAGTCTGGGAGTTTTCCTTCCGTTTCAATTTTTTGGAACAGCTTGAGGAGGATAGGAATTAACTCTGTTTTAAATGTCTGGTAAAATTCCGCAGGAAAGCCATCTGGTCCAGGGCTTTTATTTGCTGGGAGATTTTTGATAACTGATTCTATTTCTTCACTAGTTATTGGTCTGTTCAATTTTTCTATTTCTTCCCGTTTGAGTTTTGGTAGCGTGTGGCTATTTAGGAAGCTGTCCATTTCTTCCAGATTGCCAAATTTGGTGGCATATAATTTTTCATAGTATTCTCTGATGATTGTTTGTATCTCTGAGGGATTGGTTGTAATTTCTCCCTTTTCATTCACAATTTTATCTATTTGAGTTCTCTCTCTTTTCTTTTTGAGAAGCCTGGCTAGGGGTTTGTCTATTTTGTTTATTTTTTCAAAGAACCAGCTTTTGGTTTCATTGATCTGTTCCACTACCTTTTCTGTCTCCATATGGTTAATATGTGCTCTGATCTTAGTTATTTCTCTCTTTCTGCTGGGCTTGGGTTGTTTTATTTGTTCTGCTTCTAGTTCCTTTAGGCGTGCTGTTAGAATTTGTGTTATTGATTTTTCTTGTTTCTTGAGATGGGCCTGGATTGCAATATATTTCCCTCTCAGGACTGCTTTTGCTGCGTCCCAGAGCGTTTGGATTGTTGTATTTTCATTTTCATTTGTTTCCATGTATTTTTTAATTTCTTCTCTGATGGCTTGGTTGACCCAGTCATCTTTTAGTAGGTTATTTCTTAGCCGCCATGTTCTTGGATATTTTCCAGGCTTTCTCCTATGGTTGATTTCAAGTTTCAAAGCATTGTGGTCTGACAGTGTACACGGTATGATCTCAATTCTTTTATATTTATTCAGAGCTTCCCTGTGCCCCAGAATGTGATCTATCTTGGAAAATGTACCGTGTGCAGATGAGAAGAACGTAAATTCCTTTGCTTCTGGATGAAGGACCCTAAAGATGGCTGTGAGGCCCATCTGTTCTAATGTGTCGTTCAGGGCTATTGTTTCTGTGGAGATTTTCTGATTTGTGGATCTATCCAATGCTGAGAGTGGAGTGTTGAGATCCCCTACTATTAGGACATTTTTATCGATGAGGTTGCTAATGTTTGTAATTAGTTGTTTTACAAATTTGGGTGCCCCCCAATTCGGTGCGTAGATATTTACAATTGTTAGCTCTTCCTGCTGGATGGTCCCTGAGACTATTATATAATGTCCTTCTTCATCTCTTATTACATCGTTCATTTTAAAGTCTAATTTGTCTGATATAAGTGTGGCTACTCCGGCTTTCTTCTGCCTTCCAGTAGCATGGTAGATAGTTTTCCATCCCCTCACTTTCAATCTGAAGGTGTCCTCAGGTTTAAGATGAGTTTCTTGAAGACAGCAAATAGATGGGTCTTGTTTTTTAATCCATTCTGTTATCCTGTGTCTTTTGATTGGCGCATTTAGTCCATTTACATTCAGTGTTAATATTGAAAAATATGGGCTTACAGTCACTGTATTATCTGTAGGTTTCATGATTGTAAGGCTGTCCCTGGCAGTTTGTGTTCTTTGCAGGTTTGCCTTCATAGAATGCCCCTCAGGATCTCTTGCAGTGCCGGCTTATTTGTGATAAATTCTTTCAGTTTTTGTTTGTTGGGAAAAACCTTGATCTCTCCTTCTATTCTGAATGACAGGCTAGCCGGATACAGAATTCTTGGTTGCATGTCCTTCTTGCTCATCACATTGAAGATATCCTGCCATTCCTTTCTGGCTTGCCAAGTTTCTGTAGATAAGTCTGCTACTACCCTTATAGGTCTCCCTTTGTATGTTAGGGTTCTTTTGTCCCTAGCTGCTTTCAGGATTCTCTCCCTATCTTTGTATTTTGCCATCTTCACTATGATGTGCCGTGCAGAAGGTCTATTCAAGTTACGTCTGAGGGGAGTTCTCTGTGCCTCTTGGATTTCCATGCCCTTTTCCTTCCTCATGTTGGGGAAGTTCTCAGCAATGATTTGTTCAAGAACCCCTTCGACTCCTTTCTCTCTCTCTTCTTCCTCTGGGACTCCTATGATACGGATATTGTTTCTTTTGAGTGCATCGCTCAGCTCTCGAATTCTCCTTTCCTGTTCCTGAATCAGCTTCTCTCTCTTTTTATCTGCTTCCTCTTTTTCAATGATTTTGTCTTCTAAGGCACTAACCCTTTCCTCTACCTCTTCAATCCGTGCTGTGGCTGCTTCCAGTTTCCCCTGTATTTCTTCTAATTTCTTCTTTAATTCTTCCTGCCCGTTTTTAAGGTCCTTGAACTCTGCCGCGCGGGACCCCTTGCATTCATCTAAGCTTTTTTCAAGGCCAGCGATTAGTTTTATGATTGTCATTCTATATTCATGTTCTGTTATGTTGCTTATATCTTTTTTCATTAATTCTTGAGCTGTCACTGCTTCTTGTGGATTCTTTTGAGGAGAATTCTTCCGTCTCGTCATTTTGGCTGGATGTGTTTTGGGTTGTTTCTTGAAGTTGCCCTGGAAAGGAAAACAGACTGACAGACAAACAGAAAACAGAAATACTCAAGCGTACTAACAAATGATACAGACAAGCGGTTCACAACAGCAAAAAGAATAACAAATGACACTCTGAGGACAATGTCCTGAAATACCAGCTACACGGTAAGGACAGGGTGTGTACTGTGCTGGTGGCAGAGCGTCTACAGAGAGAATAATGACAGTTCCGGGGGAAAGAAGGAAATGGTCTTTGCCCGGGTAGAGTGACTAAAGAGCTTAATCCAGACTGGGAGAAATCAGAATAAGGACGGTTACAAGGAAAAAGGAATGAAGACAGAAATTGCTCTGGTGAGATTATGTGGCCTGGTTATTCCAGAGAAAGAATAAGGGAAGTACAGAAGGAGATGAAAAACATGCCTTTAGAGAGTGGAATAAGATTTTGTTTAAGTCAGCCAGGCCTCTGGATAGTCAGCTCAGGAGTGGGGATCAGTAAGAAGAATAACGGGGAGCATCTATTTTAAAAAGAAATGACCTGGAGTTACTCCAGGCAGCGGTCTGGACTTGGCCTCTGTAGCTCCCGTGGCGAAGGGTCACTCCTGCGCAGATGGGCGTGGCTTAGTGTAGGCGGGAGTTCTCCACTGAGGCAGGGATGGCTCTGGGAGTGACTTCCTGGGGCTGGTGCTTGTGGGCCCGTAAGACAACAATGGCGTCCCTTCCGTCCTTTGTTCCCAGTCCCAGGGCTTCCACTCACCCCCTTGTTTGTGTCCTTACTCCGCTATGGGCACCGGTGCAGTGCGGTCCACTGGAAAGTGGGCGCCTGCCTGCTTGCCACCCCCCAACCTTCTGCAAATGTGTCAGGGTTAGAGGTGCTCCACAGGCAACTGGGGGCACCCCCGGCAGCCGTTCGCGCTGAGGGCTCCCCGCTCGCCTGGCCGGGGCAACTTGTGCGCAGTCCCCACTCAGGCGACCGCGGTAGCGGCAGTCCCAGCGATTGATCGCACCCCACAGGGCCCTCCGCGGTGACTAGCGCCTGATCCGGGCTCAGGCGGGCAGCGAAAATGGTCCCAGGTCGCCGGCTCTCCAGGGGATGGTGGCGCGACTGGCGCACAATCCCTGTTGAGGTGGTCCCAGCGATGCAGCGGTCCCAGCAGATTTTCGCTTTCCACCCGGCGCCCCAGCGGCAACTAGCTCGCACTCCCCGTTCCGCCGGCAGCAGCCCGCAATCCCGCGGTTGTTCGCTCAGGGGGCCGGAGGCCGCAGCGGTGCCTGGCGCGCACTCCCCGCTCCAGCGATAGCAGCGGAAGAGGTCCCGCTATTGCTCCCTCCTCACGCTGCTGGCGGCTAAGCAACTCTGGGCCGGGCGGGCTGACTGTGCCTCCGTCCGCAGTCCAGCACAAGGAGAGTTCTGCTGGGTTCTGCTGTTAGACACAGAGCTTCTCCTCCTAAGCCCTGTCTTTAGGGGCTGGATGTTGGTGGACTCCCCCTCTCTGTAGCTCTCCTTCGGATGTTGGGCACTTTCCCTGCCGTCCCCGGCTCACCCTCCCCCCAGCTCAGTTTCCCGAGTTCGTTTTGTCCGTTCTCGGTTAGACTCACGGTCTTAGGGCGTTGTCTATGTTTCTTGCGTTCCTTGTAAGCTGCTACACCTTTTCTGCCAGGTTCTTGGAGTTGAGAATCTCTCTGTTTCGGTCCCTCTCAATTCAAAAAAACAAGGGAAACTTTGGTCCTCCCTACTCCTCCGCCATCTTGGTCCCCCCCCTGTTATTGTTATTCTTGTTAAGAGTTTGATAGAACCTTTTAAAAAGGTGAACACAAAGCATAGAAGTCTTGAGCATTTTTATTTCTTATTCAATAAACACAGAAGTCAACCAGCTAAGATAAAAGGAATAAGGGACAAGGAGATACAGGAGAGGCAAAAAAACCTTCCAGGTGAAATCTTTTTATGCTAATTAATTTTATTAATTAGATAATGATCAATGGCCACAATGGGATGGCTATAGATGGAAATAATACAAATCAAATTTCTTCAGCCTGTTTGGGCATTGTTTACTTATTTTCCACATTAAACTATTGAGATTAATTTCTCTTAGCTCTTAGATAACTTAGTTGCCATCTGAACCCCATGGTCTGGGAAATCATAACTCATCAAAATGTGAGGATTCTTCTCAGTGCTCAAAGATTTGTAAAATCAGTGCCCATTTTTCTAATAATCAACACATGTACTATATCCGTGGGCTATGCTTTTTTACAGACATAAGAAAATAACAAAAAATTGTCAATTTAATTTTAGTGGCATTAACGTTATCATTGAAATAATTATTATTTTATTTATTTTTTTGTTCTTTTTAATTTCCTGGAGACTTACAAAAAACCAGCATAAACGATGCATTTATGTAAGTGAGATTAGGGGCTCCTGGGCAGCTCAGTTGGTTAAGCATTGGATTCTTAATTTTTGGCTCAGGCCATGACCTCATGGTTTATGGGATGGAGCACCACTTTGAATTCTGCACTGGCAACATGGAGCCTACTTGGGATTCTCTCTCTCTCTCTCTCTCTCTCTCTCTCTTCTCTCTCTCTCCTTCTCCTCCTCCTCCTGCTCAGCTTATGATCTCTATCTCTCTCTCAAAATAAATAAATAAATATCAAAAATAAAGTTAAAAAGTATGTGAGGGGTGCCTGGGCTCAGTTAGTTGAGTGTCCGACCTCAGCTCAAGTCATGATCTTATAGTTTGTGGGTTCTAGCCCAGTATCATGCTGTGGGCTATGACTGCAGAGCCTGCTCAGGATTCTCGCTCTCACCTTCTCTCTCTCTGACCCTCCTCCACTTGCACTTTGTCTCTCTCTCTCAAAATAAATAAACTTAAAAAACAAAAAAAAGTGAGACTGAATTGAGAAGCTAAGCTTCATTAAACAAATGGTAATCTGTCCATCCATGAAAGGTATCCTAACTGATGCCTAATTGATTTGAAAAGAGAACATTTACACAACTTAAGACATTTCTTCTCATGCAGTCTGTTTCCACCTTTTTCATCAATAATCAAAAATAATAGGTATTTCAAAGGTAATTTATGATTGAGATAGGAACATCTTAAGGATTCACTTTTGTGTCAAATCTTCCTTTTCTGGCAGGTTTCTAATTTAATTTTCATTAGAAACAAAATCAAAAGCTGTAAATATAGTCTTAAAGCATCCTGGGGCATAGTAATGTAACTGTAAGTAGGGAAAAACTTGGAAAAAGGCAATGTTTGTTTTTAACATCTTCTTTTCCTCTGTTCCCACTGATTATTCTCCCTCTTTCTCTTCTCATCGTATTTTATTAAAACGCAACTGAGTGCTATCAGATCATGTAGGTCATCTCTTTGTATCCATCAATAACCCCCTCTATCCTACAAAAGTTCCCTGGGAGCCTGATGGCTACTACCAGGTAAGATTTATTATTTTCTGCTGAAATGTTTATAGGTCTTGTTGTGTTAACATATACTATAGTATTACCCATTTTATTCTATTTGATATTAACTTATAGACAAACTTTTTCTTTAAAATTTTTGAATACTTATATATACATGTGTTACAGAATTCAAAACAAATAAAGGAGTAAAAAACAAGTTTTTCTTTTTTTCCTTTCCCCCAACAATGCAATTGTTATATTTATTTCTGGGAATATCACAGAATTGCTTTAATGTTTCCAAAAATAGTCTTATAATTCTATATTGATTCTATAGCACTGCCCATACATTTCTTATACATGTTCATCAGTGCTGCTAGACAGCATCATCTTGCCCCCATTATTTCTTTTTATTTTATTTAGTTTTTTATTTATCTTTTTATTTTCAAGTTTTATTTAAATTCCAGTTAGTTACCATACAGTGTAATGTTCGTTTCAGGGGTAGAATTTAGTGATTCATCCATCATTTATATATAACACCCAGTGTTCATCACAACAAGTGCCCTCCTCAATACCCATCACCCATTTAACCCATCCCTCCCTACCTCCTCTCCAAGCCCCTCACATTAGTCAGAATGGCTAAAATTAACAACATAGGAAACAACAGATGATGGCAAGGATGTGGAGAAATGGAAACTCTCATACACTGTAGGTGGGAATGCAAACTGACGCAGCCACTCTAGAAAACAGTATGGGGCTTCCTCAAAAAGAAGAGAACTACTCTGTGATCCAACAATCATACTACTAGGTATTTACTCAAAGAACACAATATATACTGACCTGAAGGGAGTCACCAGTGTTTATAGCAGCATTATCAACAATAGCCGAAATATGGAGAAAGTCTAAGTCCATGAATTGATGAATGGATAAAGAAGAGGTGATGTATATATACAATGGAATATTAATGAGCCATAAAAAGAATGGAACTTGCTATGTGCAATAACATGGATGAAGCTTGAGAGTATTATGCTAACCAAAATAAGTCAGTCAAAAAGACCAATACCATATGATTTCACTTATATTTGGAATATAAGAAACAAAACAAATTAATATCTGGTTGCGGGGAAAAGAGAGGTAGTATTACCCATTTTAGACAGCCCTTTATCACAAAGACTAATTGTAAGAATTTTTGTCTGGAGAGTAAGCCTGTAGTACAGAGATCTGGGACAGAGTGACAGGATGCTCCTAATTCCATGTACTTATATTGAGATGTGCTTTGGTTTGGAATGACAAAGTAAAGTCCGTCTATGAAAAAGATGGGTAGTACAGGTTATCATGTAGGAGTTCAAGTGGGCTTTTCCTTTAATTGAATGACTGACTGCATAATTAAAAATATATGTTCAAGCTCTAAAATTCAATCCACATTGCTTCTTTAAACCAAATCAAAGAATCAACGAAAGAATGTGTTTTCAGGGATTTTTCTCCTAGAAGACCATGGAGTAGAAAATTGGAATTGAACTAATTCCAACATTAATTTTAAAATTAATGGAAGAGGATTGAGCTTATTCTGATTACTTAGAAATGCTAATAATAACATAATGTCTCTCTTTGGAGGTATCTTACCAAATCAATACTCACAGACAGTGAAAAATGAAAGGACAACACAAATTATTGAATAGTTGGAAGAATTAACTCTTAAAGTAAAACCTATTGCAATGTTCAAGAGGATGTAATTTATGTACTCAAATTCATAGGAAATAATAGATAAATAAGAGGATAATTAGGATTTTATTCACAAACACTGAATAATTCATTTAAACATAAACATATTAGTGAATAAAGCAGTAATATATTAATTCAGATTTGACAGAAGCTGCCACATTTCTAACATTGCATTTGGCTTTCCTAAGTATTCTAGACAGTCTGCAACAGTGAACTCACTACGAAAGAATAAAAGATATTTCTGGTTCAGAACACATCTCATTACCCACCTGCTGTTCTTCTCACGTGTTTAACCTGTTAATCAAAATACCACCTGGTATATATCATTTGGATATAGGGAAACATAATTGTTTATCTCTTAGAGTTCAAAAGGCTTTGTCTTTGAATCGGCTGAGGGCACATGCACGTATCAAGATAAATGGAAATATCTATTTTACAATATTTATTTGTAAGACTCAACCTACATTGTTTTAGGGCCTTACTATAATGCACTTACATACAAATAATGGTATATTGAAACAACTTTTGCTGGGTCATCATGTTCCCTTATTCCTTATAGCTTTTCAAGTTTAAAAAAAAATGCTTTTAGTTTCAGTAAAGCTAAAGGGAAATACACTAGTTACGATGACATTTAGATCAAAATCACAACTGAAATGTCACTGAAAAGATAGTTTTGATTACATGAAGTCACACAGCTTTGCAAAATAATTAGTGGCAAAAATTCTACAGCTTCTGGTTAAAGACAAATTATAATTGGGGCACCTGGGTGACTCAGTTGGTTAAGCATCTGACTTCAGGTCATTGTCTCATGATCTCAGTGTTCATGAGTTCGAGCCCCACATTAGGTTTTCCACTGACAGTGTGGAGCCTGCTTCAAATACTCTCTCTCTCTCTCTCTCTCTCTTTCTCTGCTCCTCCTCTGCTCACATTCTCTCTCTCTCTCTCAAAAATAAATGAACATTAAAAAAAGTTTTTACAAATTATAACTATTGTTTTTGTTCACATATTAAACACAAATTAACTTTTATTTTTCCCAAATATAAATGGAAAGAAAATAAAATGCAACACTGCATTCCCCCAAAAACTCTTTAATGTTATATCTGAAATCTAACAGATTTCTAAAATGTGCTTAACTAACAAGTAAACTATAAACAATTTGAAAATGAATTCGTGATTTCCATTACCAATTATGAACTATTGTATAAAGAACTTGCCTCACACTAACTTTGCTAAAGTGATATATTGCCGTTTTATTTTACATGAGATTTGATAAGGAACCTAAAACTACATATAATGTAATGGAAGAGACTATTACCAGAAATAACTAAAAGGCTATGTTTGGTGTTTTAGATATAGATGATATAAATATAGATATATAGATATATATTTTCTTGGGTGTCTTGAACTTAAGTAGTAGTCATCATTTTCTCAGTTTTGTAGAGACATGCCATTTAATAGTTATTTGCTGACTTGTATGTTCAGAGTCACAGCAATTGAGGAAATCATATATTCATATGGTGAATATACAGTCACTTTTTTCCTATCATTAATCACTACGAGTTCATTCATTCAGGGGGTGGGGCCATCTTTATTTTATCATAAGCACTTTGACTTCACAAGTGCAAAACAAGCAGAATTTTAAATGATGCTTGTAAAATTAGAATTAAATAAATCTTGCAAACGGAAGGTGTGATTTTGGACTGAAAGTGAAACAATTTATTAACGGAAAATGAGTTGTGCAGCTCAAAAGACACTGCTTGGCTATACATTTTCTCTCCAGATAGATATGGTTCAATGGGTCTTCTCTGATAATTAACAGGAACAATTATCATTTGCTTCTCTGAAACTTGTATATTATTTTTCATTACTTCATATAACTATGTGATTTCAAAATCAATGTATTTTTGATATTGGTTGATTGTCATAACCTGCAGTAATCTTCTTGACCCAAATTCTAAAATAACAAAGAAATATTTCCTACCTGCAAAAGACCTAAAAAACCTAATATTATTTCAACTTAAACAGTATTTGTTTCCTCATAGTGCCGATTCAATATTCTTTATGTGTATTTATACATTCTTTGCTTACTCTAGTGTATTATAATTTATTTAAATAATTAAGCAGTAAATACCCATTTTCTATTCTCCTCAATTAATCAGACCATTTTTTTATTAAATTCAACTTTTCATTAAAAAATATACTTTTGATGTGTCTATCAAGTGTCTATCTCTTCTGAGTGAAGGTAATACAATAAATATAATCATTGGGGGACAGAAACTGTCAACTAAACTCAGATAATTTATATTTACCTATAGTTTATTTTAAGTAAGTGCTATCCATTAAGCCATTTTAGTCATTATATGTGAACAAATGAATGAATAAATACATATATACATAAATAAATAAAATTTTCCAAAATAGTGTTTTTAGATTTGAAAAGTAAATTTAGCATTATGTATTTCAAAATTATCTTACATAAAAATATAGATTTATGGAATCATAGAGAAACTGAATAAAGAAAATTCCAAGGTTGAAAACTTCATAAAAGTCAGATACTCAGTTCTAAAATTTCTAAAATTCAGTTCTAAAATTTGATTTTAAATATGTTGTTGAACATACAGATACCACAGTTAGGGAAAGTCATTTTAGATACAATCAAGCAGTATAGAAATCACAGCTATTACTTTCTCTTTGAGTCTGATGGATGCCCAGTTTGAACCATATCTAAACAGCATATACACACATATATATGTATAAATATAAATTATAAATACAAATTTTACATATACATATAACTACTCCTTATATGATAAATCATTATTGAGTAAGCAACAATTAATAAGCAACTGACTGATTCAAGAAATTATATTTGTAATTCACTGTAGTCTTACATAATTTCTGTTCTAACTTTGGACTTAACACTAAATGTGCAAAATTATAGAGTAAAACAAATAGCAATTACACAAGAGATGACTTAACAGCTGTCAGCTTCTGCAAAGAATGGCAGTACACCAATTCCCTCGGCATTCATGAAGCTGTTACCATGGCTGTTGTTGCCCCTGTCTTTGCTGAGGTTAACAGCAATCATACAATACTTTTTTGGTTCATTTACTCAGTCTGTTGATTAACAAAGATTCAATGCCAGAAAAGTGTTACAATCAACTCAAATGCCATTTAGACATCAACATTATCAAGGATGATCTTCTGGTAGTGTCGGTTTTGAGGTATATTTTCAAACATCATACACTACATCAAAGTAATTAATTGTAAGACATGTGTGTGTATGTATGTGTGTATTTTTCTCTCTCTATGTGTGTATATCTCTGTATGGCTGCATATGGCTTTCACAGCAGTAAGCAGTGATACATTTAGTGTTCAGAGTCTCCAAGATTATACTCTCTGTCACCATAGCCATATGCTCATTGGTCTCATCATTCTATGAATGTGTTTGGAAGTACTGAATAATCACTCCGTACATTTATATAATGTTGTCAGTTTTAAAAGCCCATTCATATTCACTATGTTACTTGATAATGACTTCCATACAACCCAGCGACAAAAGCAAAATAGAAAGTATAATATTAAAGGTGAGAAGCTGAGGTTCTAGAGGTTAAGTGTTCAGTAATGACATTTGGATCAGGCACTTAGATGCCAGATCTGCTAAGTGCATGTCCATAGTGCTGTTTTTGTTTTTCCTTCATAGAAGCAAATAATCCTTTTAAGTCTTGAGTAAGCCATATTCCTGATAGCATGCCAAGAGTGGATATGCAAGCATTTTCCCCATTTTCGCAGTGATTTTCCCACTTCTGATTATCCCATTTTGGATAGGTATCACTATGATCAAAGCTTAGGAAATCATGAAAATCTGTAGGTCATATTCTGGTTTCCTACGAATATAGACAGTAACTCACACTTGAGCACACAGTATCGTGCCTAAAATAAATATTATATCCCCTTCCTGAGGTTACATTAACAAAAGAAAAAGATATTTAATGTTACATTTCAATCTCCATAAATATCTTCATAAAATTTGCTTGTCCTTTTTCTCTCAGAACTAATTCTATAATTAAGTTTCTTAAATTAATTAAGGAAGGAGGCCACCAGACTGAGGTGGCTCTAACGCAGTGGCAGGCTATATAAGCAAATCAATATCTACACCTGTAAAAGTCAAGGTTATGAAATAGAAACTTAAAGGCAACCAATCACAAACAGCCAACTGGGCTTTAAGGTTTAGCAGGTCAAATATTTGCTTTGCTTCACTTCTACCTTTACTGTGAAAAAAGGCTCTTCCCCAGCTCCTGTCAGTAGAACGCCCCTAATCACTTCCTGTTTGGTGCTGCCCACTTAAATAGATTTTTCACTCCAATAAACTCTTAAATGTTTAACATGCCGCATTTTATCTTTTAACAAGCTTCTCCCCAAACGTTGTTGCTACACTGATATTTCATCAACACCTGGGGGCAGAGAGGACACCTGTGAACTCGGGCTACAGCTCTGAATAGTCAAAGAGTACTAATCATTGGATGATAAAAATATAAACAACTCATGAACCAGAAATTCCACTTGTAGATTAATAAAAAGAAAGAAAGAAAAGAAAGGGTGCGTGGGGGGCTCAGTCGGTTAAGCGTCTGACTCTTGATTTCAGCTCGGATCATGTTCTTCAGGTTTGTGGGTTTGAGCCCACCCCTGCATGGGGCTCTGCACTGACAGTGAGGGGCCTGCTTGGAATTCTCTCTCTCCCCCTCTCTCTCCTCCCCACCCCCCGACTTGCACCTGTGCTCTCTGTCTTTCTCAAAATAAATAAATAAACTTAAAAATAAATAAATAAATAAATAAATAAATAAATAAATAAATAGGATTATTGCGCATGTGCACAACAAGACACACTCATAGGCATTGAAGACAGGTTTATTACAATAGCAGAAATCAAGTAAAGCCTGAAATGTCAGTCTAGGGAAATAAATAAGTGCTTATCTGTTGCTTATCAGCACTTACAATCCTGAAACGACAATGCTACAATGCTGGATAAATATAGCATGCTTGATAATCTCACATACGGAAGAAAATCATTAACAAAACTCAAAATATTGAATGCTGATCCACTGTGCAACAAGAGTATAAGGAAAAGTGAAATAGAGATGTTTATTACTCACAGGTTCTGGAGAAGGTACAGGGGAAGACGAAAGCAGGCTGTAGGCAGAGAGAGCATGGCGGGCAGGACCTGGGGCACACACAGGTGTAGTGTTTGAGTTCCTGTGCTTAAGCCAGATTGATCAATTCAAACCAGAAAGGGTGGGGTTTTGATAAGCTTCACCAGAGTTTGATCTAAGGTGCTCACAAGGGTGGGGAAAGTCATATCAGGACTTACTTTTCCTTCAGACTCGGCAGGTGGTCATCTAAGATGTGTGCTGGCAGGAGGGGTTTGTCATCAGTTAAAGGTCCCTGCAGGCCAGAAGACCACCTAAAAGGGATGCCCAAGGCAGCAATATCATGGAATAGTAACTTTCAATAATACCGTCAGTATTAAGGATAAAACAAAGAACACAAAATTCACCAGAGTGAGAGTGGTTATCTCTGGGGTAGAAAAGAGAGGCAAAGAAAATACTGGAGACTTCAAATTTCATCTGCCTTTATATCTTGAATAAAAAATAAAGAGCTCTAATCACATATTAATTACTATGTTTCTCAATCTGGGGTATTGGTACATGAGCATTTACTTACTCAGTTATTATACTTAAAAAACAATAATTTACAATACTTGTCTGAGAAATTTTCATCTATACTTCATCCAGTATGATAAATTAGAATTTCTTCTAGAGGCACCTGGGTATCTCAGTTGGTTAAGCATTCTACTTCAGCTCAGGACATAATCTCATGGTTTGTGAATGCAAGCCCTGCATCAGGGACTTCACATTCTGTCTCTCTCTCTCTCTCTGCCCCTCCCCTGATTGTGTGCTGTCTCTCTGTTTCAACAATAAATAAATGTTAAAAATTTTTTAAAGAATTTCTTCTATTGTTTTGTTTTTTTTTTTAATGTAGGAATTGGTTCTCTCAAAAATGAGGAAAATTATTTATAAAGTGAATATGAAATTCATTAAAAAATCAATGTGATTCTCACAAAGTTTGCACCTTAGTGTTATCTTATCAACTCTACAACAGCATGGCATTTTCAGAGAAATGCAGGATTTTGTAGATTATATTCTAGAGAACTAAACTCATTGAAAACTTTGGTAACTTTAACTATATACTAAATAAATATATTCTATTAGTGAATATACTGATGAAAGCTTTCTAAGGTTAATTATCCTTTACCTAAGTTTTACTTACATAAACAAGTAAAAGAACCTTTCAAATTATTTGATGGAGAATTTTTTTTTAAACTATGGAAGTATGAGACTACTTTGAGCTACACGTATGATTTGCCTATAAAATAAAAATAAATAAATAACCCATAAAATCATTTAGATTACCATCACGTTTGGAAAATTTGAGCTATTAATTAGTTGATTTGTCAAATACTTTTAGAGAAATGACGTTCAGCATTAAATAAATATCACAGAATAAATTGCTCTTATTCAAATATACAGTAATATATGTAGTAACATAATGACTGAGTTCGCCAGATCCTGTGTGTGTAAAGGCTGTATGAAGCAGGCATTGTGAAGTAGTTCAAGTCAGTGGTAGATACAGAGCCAGAGGAGGCAGGACTACCAGTAGGAAAGACATGTGACCTGTGGGATCACTGAGATGCTTTTAAGATCATGCAGAGGGGCACCTGGATGGCTCAGACGTTTAGGCATCGGCCTCTTGCTCAGATTATGATCTTGTGCCATGGGTTCGAGCACTGTGTGGGGCTCTGTGCTGACAGCTCAGACCCTGGAGCCTGCTTCAGATTCTGAGTCTCCCTCTTTCTCTCTGCCCCTCCCCCGTTCATGCTCTGTCTCTCTCGAAAACAAATAAACACTAAAAAATTAAAAAAAAAAAAAAAAGATGAAGAAGAGAGATAGGCATTCCTGTTAAGGACCAGAAGCTGCCTCTGTCAGGGATTCAGTAGAGAGGGGTTGGCACTGGACTGGCTGCAGAGGTCGGCGTGAGCAGGCACTGTGCTCATTGCTTATCTATCAGGTGTAAGTCGAGGCAATATAAAAGGCAACAATATTGGATCACATGAACAAAAGGCAAGAGTATTTTTTCCCTGCTCATTGGGAAAATGTTGTTTGAAACAGTATAGCTGCAGGATTTCAAGTTTTATAAGAAAAAATATGGCCATTCTCATATACATTATCTCCATGAAAAATATTACATAATTAAAATCAGATAATTAACACATTTCCATATATAAACATTAGGTATTCGAATTGTCAGTGTAAAGCAAATCTTTGAGTATATAGATGATATTACTAAACAGGGTGAATATATATGCCTTTTACTTTATTGGCACAAATAAATCTAACAATAAGAACATCTGCCCTTGGAATAACTTATGCTTCAGATTCAGATATCAATAAATGAAAGAATAAAAACATGAATTTTAAGTACTCTACTTAAAAGTTCCTCCATCTGGAAAAGATCCAGGGCTGTAAAAATAGGCTTATTTCATCTTTGTTGATATGATCATCTGTGGTTTGGCTTACGTACACACAAAATAAAATGAACAACTGAAGCAATTATCTGATAATTTGTGCAACCTTTTTTTTTTTTTTTTTTTTGCTTAAATTGAATGAATATCTAGATAGCTGGACCAATTTTTCACTTTATTTTTGGTATATTATCAGATCATTAAGAAATATATTATTATGAAGTATAAACTAGAATTTTCATGTTAACTCTGAATATATGAGTTTTTTTTAATGTTTATTCATTTTGAGAGAGAGAGAGAGAGAGAGAGAGAATGAGCAGGGGAGGGGCAGAGAGAGAGGCACAGAGGGAATTCCAAGCAGGCTCTGTGCTGTCAATGCAGAGCCCAACATGAAGCTCAATCTCGTGAACTGTGAGATCATGGCCTGAGCTGAAATCAAGAGCTGGACCCTTCACCTATGTAGCCACCCAGGCGCCCGCAAATACAACTTATGAAGATATTTTCTACTTTTTTTAATTCCAGTTTTTAAATTGTCTTCACATATCCGTAAAGATTCTGGGTATTTTATTGAGTCTTTGAGTATTTAGACATTCTATTTTATTTCACAAAATTGAAAAATCATCGAAGAGCCCAGATGTAAGTGCTATAATTCTCCTTCTTATATGTTAAAAAAAAAAAGGTCAAACTTCTTAGACTCAGTTTGAAAACCAGCTGCATAACTGTCTAGAAGCACCTAGTCTGCAGTAACATGACTATTTAATTATCAAATTCCCTGATAAACTATTTGTCAAGTGACTAGTCAGCTCAAGAGACTGAAAATCCAGACCATGGTTCATTATGGTGTATGTAAATAAGAAGCCATATTTAAAGCCAAAATAAGGTTCAAGAGGTAATAAATGCTTTTTAATCTATTGTTCCTAATAGACTTAAGAGTCATGTCAACTAAATGTGTAGAATGCTTGTGTCTTGCTATGGATGAAGAACAAGTGTTTTGAAAAATTGCAGATAGAATGCTGATTTGATAATAAGATCTCACTGTTAATGTTAACTTTGATAATGCTATTATAGGAGAGAAAAGAAGGAGGGAGGAAGAAAGAGAGACTTCATATTTACGTACTGAATCATTGACAGCTAAAAAAGCTACATTTGGGTTTTACTTTGAAACACTCTAATGAAGGGATTGATCTGTGTAGGTATAGAGTTGAAACAAGATAGTCAAAATTTAATAATTATTGTACCAGGTCATGTGTACATAGGGGTGTGCATTGTAGACATTTGTCATGATCATCTCAACTTTATGGGCCAGGAATAGTTATAAATGCTTTTCATCTGTTAACCTCTATAATCCTCACAAAAACTCTAAGACAGGTATTACTATTTTCGTTTTTTGCAGATTCACAATCTGAGGCCAGAGAAATTAAATACTTGCTCAGATATGTCTCCGCAGATTTTAACAAATATACCACTTCAGATCCTCAGATAGGAAATAGGTTATTTTAAAAGTTTGTGTCAGGGATGTCTGGGTAGCTCAGTTGGTTAAGCAACTGACTCTTGATTTCAGCTGAGGTCAGGATCTCACAGTCCTGAGATCAAGTCCCTCCCCAACCTCCCATGAGGGTCTGGCTCTAAGCTAACATCACAGAGTCTGCTTGGGATTTTCTCTTTCCCTCACTTTCTGCCCCTTCCCCACTTGAGCTCGCTTTCTTTCATTCAAAACAAGTAAACATTTTTATTTATTTTAGTTTTAGTTTTAGTTTTTTGTGAAGAAATTCCAGTCAACAACTGGAATTTTTGCTTTTTATGCTTGTGTGTTTAATGTTTATTCACTTTTGAGAGACAGAGACAGAGTGTGAATGGGGGAGGGGCAGAGAGAGAGAGGGAAAGAGAGAGAGAGAAAGAAAGACAGAATCTGAAGCAGGCTCCAGGTTTTGACCGCTCAGCACAGAGCCGGATGTGAGGCTCAAATCCACAAACCGTGAGATCATGGCCTGAGCTGAGTCAGACGTTTAACCGACTGAGTTACCCAGGTACTCCTATAAATAAATGTTTTTGAAACAGAATACAGTTGATGAATTTTTCACAAAATTAATTAACTAATATAGCCATAACTGGTACCTGGACCAAGAAACAGAATGAGTTAATTACCATGACTGGCACTTGAATCAAGAAACAGAAGTTCACTAGAAATTTTGGGATGCTTTCTGCTCCTTTCTAGACACTACTCTCTCCAAGCATTACTATTAAAATAATTTATAGCATCATATGTTAGTTTGTTATAAAAGTTTTTGAATATTATGTGATAGTATCATATATAAAATATTTTATATATTGTTGGGAGCCATCGTGGGCTCACAGGTTGAGACGTCTCCCTGTGTGGAAAAGGCAGATGTTGCAAGGTCTCCTGCCGACCAACTGGTGCCCAACACTATCTCCTTCTAATAACCTTCAGGCCTGGACTTCTTGAACTGCTCTTGTTGGCCTCAAGGGATGTAATGCCCTTTGGTTTTATGGCATTTGAAAAAAAGGAACCTGGAGTGCGATGCCTTGATGGATAACATCTGAACGAGAGTAAACTGGCCAGAACTAACCTCGAAGTTGCTTCTTGGGGATAGGTTACACAAACTGATCATACAGAATAGCAGTTATGAGTTGGTTAAAATTTAGTTAACTTATGTAGACTTTAGACCCCTATTGTGTAAATTCACTCACTCATAAGCAAAGAAACTTAGGCAGGCATTAGAGAATTATGTCCTTACCAAGTAAGTTACACTTCCCCCATAGTAGTTTAGAAAGCTAGACAAAATGAGTACTAACCTATCTATAGAGGATAAACATAGGTCTTAAGGCAACAATGTATGTGCAATCTGCTTGCTCGAACTTACACTAACAACCCTGCTTTCTTCTTGGACATCTTGTTTTCTTCCTGCTATAAATTTATCTAGCCCTACTTCAAAAACGGTGTATGGCCATTAGCTTGGGAACAGAATCATAAAATAGCTAAGATAATACTGTCTCCTTCAAGGTCTGGGGGATTGACATAATACACACTGTCTCCTTTCTTTAACTATCTTCTAAGAAAAAGTAATGCTCACTAATGTAATGTAACTCACTGCCTATTGGTAAATACACAAGATCAGCAGATCAGAGATGCCGCTCGGTGATCAGACTACATTTCGTGACTCTCTCATTCCTCTCGCTGTCACCGTTCATCCTTTGGGAACCTCTGAACTCTCTGGAGCTGGACTTCAGCAATATATGCTGTGCAAACATATATTTATATATCATATAATATATAACATATATTTGCCTGCTACTCATTCAGTCTTGTTCTGGTAGGATCTTTGCTATGGCAACTACCCATTACCAATTGCATGAAAATGTTTTCATTCAAGATATCCTCTTCTCTGATCAAGTATCAATATTTATTTGGTATATATTATATATATTTATACTTACAAACGTGTAAAAATTGTTAATGTATTACACATTTATATATGTTTATATATAATATATATGTAATATTTTAGACTGCTCTCATCAGCATTATGTTGAATAGATACATCCATATGGCTGTATGTGATTATAGTTCAGTCATTTTCATCAGCATATAGTATTTTTTGTTATATGTAAGTATAATAGAATTTACTTATCTTTTTTTTTTTAATGAATCCTAGTTTTCATGGCATTTGTACCGCTTTCCATCTGGGCAAATATAATTAATGCTACTGTGAACATCCCTAAACATATCACATTGTGACTATATGCACATATTTATTTATTTATTTATTTAACTGTACCTGAGAGCAATATCGCTGAGTCATAGTATATTCACAGATCAGTTTTATCAGATTCTACCTACTGGCTTTACATTCCTGTCAGCTACATAGACAGTCGTTCCTGATTCCTGCCGATACAGGTATTTTCCTTTTAGGAATTCTGATGGGTGTGTAGTTGTAGGATACTGCAGTTTTAATGTGCATTTCCTTGATGACCAAAAATAAATCACTCTTTATATGTTCATTGGCTGGATACTCTATTTTGCAAAGAGCTTGATCAATTAATTTGCCTACATATACATTGGATTAATTGTTGATTGCAAAATTATAAATACTATATGTAATTACCAGCTACCTTTAAAAATACTACCAATCCTGTTAGATTTATGAAGATTAAACACAACACAGAGGAGTCTCTAGCCTTGAGAGAGACTTCGAATGATGATGTCAGTGGATTGCTAGTAATCGGCATTCTGAACATTTTCTGATCATGCACTAAGCAAGTGTGGGTCTGAGATACTTTTTTGCTTTCTGATCTTAAGGGTTAAGCAAAAAGATTTATACAGCAATCTTCTTCTTTCCTCCTTTTCTTTGTGTTAGAGTCCAGTTTATTTAGTTTAAAATCCTGGAAAAAAGAATGAACAGGGAGTAGATACTTCCTTTCTAGTGAGATAAAAATTCTTAACCTATCTTATTATGCTAGGTTATAGAAATAGAGAAATCAAATGGAAAAAAAACACTTAAGAACGAAGTCACTCAAAGTCAAATCATATGAGTGTTTCATAGAAACCATAAAAAACTTTTAACTACTTTTTTTACACTGAAAATCTGTCCTAGGAATCTATATGTTAGTCAATATTATACTTCTTTTTTTTTTTTTATCATTTAGAGTTTTTGTCTGCAAGCAAAAGACTCCAGCTCTAGCTAATCTATCACCCTTTCTACCCAAATACTGTAAACATACAAAGTGGCTCGTAGACTCAAAGGCAAAGCTGAAGTTCTAAGTCTCTAACGGACAGGCTCTAGTGTAACTACAGGGAACTAAACAGTAGATGCTAATGAACACATTTGTCAGAGAAAAAAGCAAGAGAGAGAGAGAGAGAGAGTGTGTGTTAGATCCCATAGGATTACATTTCTGCCAGACAGAATTAGCCCCAGCTTAGATTAAATATTGATAATCGGTCAGACACAGGATATCTTGATTGAACACATTTTCATGCAGTAATGAGTATTTTCCACAGCAAAGATATGTGGCTGCTACCAAGACAGGTTTGGATGAGTAGTGAGCAATGCTTACTGTACAAGAAAAATGACACTACACTTGTTTTAGTGGAGGATGAAGGAACAGAAATGAACTTCTTGTTGGAGGTTAATATTTGATATTAACTCCTTTTTGCTAACCATTCTGAGCAAGGAGATTTATAAAATGATAAAATAAAACAAAATAATTATTCAGCAAGAAAGAGTGACTAGAGTTGAGCAAGAGAGAGATTAGACTCATTGTCTTCTGACACTTAATGAGATACCATAATGAGAAAAATCTTGAGACATGCTTAGATGGATAAATATTTTTCTGAAATTAATCCTCATGCAAGTTCCAATGTAGGATTCAGGTTTCAATAGAGAATTAATACTGAAATATCTTCTCTTAAATATCTTTGTAAAATTTACATATGGTAAAGAATCAAAGAATAGAAAGCATTCAGTAGTATGTGATTTTTTTCTCTAAGCTATTATCAATCATTTTTTATTAAAAAGAAGTGAAAATATTCTTTGATACTTGCTTCCCTTTTACTAAGTCATGATATTTGCTGAAATTTCTATAGAAATTCATTTCCAGAGCATGATATTCTTTCAATGATTTAATCAAAAAATATGGCTACCACTCATCAAAATGTTAAGATGTCTTGGTAATAAATGAATTTTCCCCACATAACTATAGTAAAATAATAATTTTTTAAAAAAGAGAAAAAAGAGTGTCATGTATCATATACTGTACAATGGAATGGAAAGAGAAGAATAAAAGTTAAAATAAGAGATGAAGATAAAGAGAGTAAAGAAAGATTAAGGAGAGAGGAATAAGATGATTTAGAAGGCAGCACACAAGCTGAGAAAAAAAGAGAAAATGATCAGAGTTAGTACATAATAAGGAAACCCTAGAGCTAGCCATATGCTGATGCAAAGAGTTTGATATTAAGATATTTGCAAAGAGAGTCCATAAGCTACTGCAAAACATTTAAAAAAATAAGAGAGTCACCAGCTCAGCAGAAGATCAATGGTGACGGTGGGGGAAATACTGGAAAGGGAAAATAAAGAGAGTCACAAAAAGGCACAAGTTTAGTTTAATTGAACTGTTACCAAAAACCTGTGGGAAACTGGATTAGTAATCTTAAAAAAGAGAAGCAATTGGTTGTTGTATAGCTGACTTAAAGACTTGACAGTGTTTGTTTGTTTGTTTGTTTGTTGTCTTCATTATGTCTAATTTAAATACATGTTCAATTTGAATTAATCTTCAATAATCAGCAGTCTAAAACTTTTATAACAAACACATAGGCAAACTTCACATAAACTCAGTATTCTATTCACTGGTAGCTCCAAAACACCTTTTGTATTTTATTCTGGATTCCTTATATTAAATGTTCCCTATATTAGAAGTGATGCTTAGGTTTAAGTCCAAAGGTTATATTTCAGGGTTATTTTATGAAGACTTATTTGAATATTGGAATGTGTCATTGTTCTGTCCTAAAACTTGTAGAAAACAACAACAAAGAGTGCTAATAGGAATGATAGAAATGATAGATCAGATAGATAATAAAGTCAAAGAAAAAAAAGTAATAAGAAGAGGTGCCTGGATGGTTCAGTCAGTTAAGCATCCAACTCTTGACTTTGCCTCAGGTCATCATCTCCCAGTTCATGATATTGCGCCGTGCAGGCTTTGAGCTGTGAGTGTGGAGCCTGCTTGAGATTTTCTTTCATCCTCTTTCTGTCCCTCCACAACTCAAGCTCTCTCTCTCCTTCTCAAAACAAATAAATAAACAAACAAAAGAAGTAATAGAATATCAGTAATTATAATATATCAGAAAAATTCCAGGCTTTATAAAACATTTCCCTTGATAATGTGTGTCCACTGAAGATATGTTGCTGAAAAACATGTTTACAATTCAAGGACATTTTGGATTTTTGTTTGTTTGCTTGCTTTTTTTTGTTTTTTTTTTTCCTCTGGAAAGACAGTTATCATGTATAATATATACCTGTTATTCAAATTCGTGCCATTTGATTTTGGTATAAAACAACATATTATATGAAACTACACAAAATTAAGAATACATCACAATTTATTCTCAAATATTTTAATTTCCATTCCCACGCTAAAACTCTAATTAATAATCCTAAAGAGATATGGATTATTTTAATTTCCAGAAGGTCTTGTCGATTGTTGGAACATCAAATTGATAACCAGATTGGCCTCTGGAAGGAGAAGGCAGGGCCTGTTGCCTTGGATCTGGCTAAAGTGCAACTGTACACAAGCATCTACAGCATCAGATTTCAGAATAGCACATTAAATATAAAACAATAATTAATCTATAATTATTTGCTTTGTTGTTGTTTCTGTTTTAAAATTTTGCTAACATAAAAGATTGTTAACTGGAAATGACTTTTGAGGTAAATGATTAAAACATCTATTGTGTTTAAAAACAAGTAAAAACAAATGTGATTTAAAACAGAAATAAAAACCTCTATATTTTTAAATTTAAAAATATTCTTTAAATGTTTTTATTTATTTTTGAGAGAGAAAGAGAGACATATTGTGAGTAGGTGAGGGGCACAGAGAGAGGAAGACACAGAGTCTGCAAAGTGTCAGCAAAGAGCCTGCTTTGGATCCTCTGTTGCGTTCTCTTTCTGCCTTCCCCCTTCACGAAAAATAAACTTTAAAATAAAGAAATAAATTAAAATAAAGATTTTTGTGTACATGTGTTCACTATTCTTTTAAAAAAACAAGAAATGTGTTATATTCTCTAAAGATTTTTGTTGTTGTTGTTTGTTTTGTTTTTTGTTTTTTTTTTTTTTTTACTTCTAAGTAACTCAATTCCTTATCAACCAGAAAATTGGGTGTTTATAATTATGCTGTACAAGTATATTTATTTAAGGAAACAAAAGCAATATCCACTCAAATCTGACCATCTATAGACATGAGAGCTTTAAAGCACTGCAGAAGAAAAAAGAGAGATAAAGTCACATTGGGTATTATTATTTTCCAGCTACGTCCTCTCTCATCTAAGAGTATTAAGAAATGGGAAGTGAAAATAGAAATATTTCTCTCCTTTGGACAACAAAGATATCTGAGTAAATATCAGTAAAGTAGTTCGTGATGGAAACCAAATTACCCTACAAACGCAGTCCCCTAGAGGGTGAATCACACTGTCCTTGGTAGACAGTGAGAGAGCCAAGGACTAGTTATCAAATGCATCTTCTGAAAATCCTTATTTCTATTTTATTTTATTTTATTTTATTTATTCATCTATTTTGAGAGAAGAGGCAAGGAGAGAGAGAATCCCAAGCAGGCTTCACGCTCAGTGCAGATCTTCACAGTCATGAGATCACAACCTGAACTTAAATCAAGGGTCTTATGCTTTTAACTGCCTGAGCTACAAAAGTGTCCCCAAAATCCAAATTTTATATAGACCTCAATCTCTTTATTAAAGATTAAAAAATACAGGAATTAAGGAAAATACTATAGTATGAGTTAAAAGATTACCATGTTAAACACAAATCAGAGAAAAATGTTTTTGCAACATCTAGAATAAACTGTTAAAAACCTACTTGGTGAGGTACCTATGTAACTCGGTTGGCCAAGCACTTGCCTCTTAATTTCGGCTCAGGTTTTGATCTCAAGGTCGTGAGATCGAGCCCCATGTCATGCCACATGCTGTCACATGGAAATTTCTCATTTCTCTATGTAGGACAACCCCTGATCTATATTATCTCAACATTACATATCATACATGCTCAGAATTGTCGGCAATCTAAAATTGTTCTCCTTCGAAATAAAAAGATTTTGTTTGTTTTTGTTAACTTTTTGAATTTGAAAACAAATGTTTCCAAAATCTATAATTAAAGCTAAACTGAGCTTCGACATAGATTATTTTTATTATCTCTTCTTTATATGTCAAGAAATAAATGTGAAAGATATTAGTTAACTTGCCCAGGGTCAAACATCTAATAAATGATGAAGCAACAGTATGACACAAACTGACTTATTAAACACTATGCTATACTTCATGAAAGAAAAAAGTAGGAAAGTATCAACCACTGCTATCATCACCACCATCACCAATAAGAACAAAAACCAGAAAAGAAGATTATGAAAGTTCAAATATGTCTACTATAAAATTAATATGAATTAATTAAAATTATTTTAGAAAACAGAGATTATCACATAAGGTCAAAATCAATAAAGATATATTCCTTCAGTAGGAGAGGCACTAATTAAGTCTGCATAGAAAAACTAAAACTGCCAGAAATTATGTAAAGATCTTAAAAACACCGGCATGCCTGACTGGCTCAGTTGAAAGAGCATATGACTCTTGATCTTGGGGTCATGAGTTCGAGCCCCATTTGGGTGTAGAGATTACTTAAAATAAAGAAAAAATCATAAAAACACAACAAAATATAGTAGAGGATAATAGTCAGTATTAAATGAAGTATTCGAAGGACATACAGGATTTTTTTAATTAAAAATATTTTAATGCTTATTTATTTTTGAGACAGCGAAAGAGCAAGTGGCAGACGGGAGAGAGAGAGGGAGATACAGAATCTGAAACAGGCTTTAGGCTCTGAGCTGTTAGCACAGAGCCTGATGTGGGGCTCAGTCCCACGAACTGTGAGATCATGACCTGAGCTGAAGTTGGAGGCTTAACCAACTGAGCCACCCAGGCGCCCCAAAAGGTACATACAGTTTAGATCATCATGTATACACTCAGTCAACCAATATTCAAGAAGTGTGTTCTTTACACATTTTATATGGCAAAATATAAATCTAGAAAATAGAAACAGAAATAGAAATATATATCCTGTCACCTAAGTAATACTTAGTGAGACTAATATTAGACAAATAAGAGAAACCATTTTTATATATACTATGAAAGAAAATGTACTGATATGGCATGAAACTTCTTGAATTTGTTAAACTTTATATAACTGATACTCTTACATCAATATATGCAAAATATATAATGCTAGAAACGCCAAGAGATATTTTCCAGAATTTTTATTTTCTCAATATGAGGATCTGAACAATATTTTTTAAAAGATTCACAGAAAGATAAAAATCTTCCCTATATTTTCTCCTTATATCTGTTCTCACACACGCTAATGCAAAAAATAACCAGAAATCATGAATAATTTGTTTCTGTAGTCTCTTCAGTAAAGAATAACAAGAAGCCATGCACACATTCAAACTCAGGTTACTGTCATTATTTAGATTAAAGATTTCCAGGGTGCCTGAGTGGCTCAGTTTGGTTAAGCATCTCACTCTCTGTTTGGGCTCAGGTCATGATCTCACAGTTCATGAGTTTTCGTGAGTATGAGTCACATATCAGGTTCTGCACTGACAGTTGAGAGCCTGTCTGGGATTCTCTCTCACTCTCCTTCCCTACCCCTTTCAAGAATGAATAAATAAAAAAAATAAAAAATAGATTAAGATCTTCCTATTTATTCCAAGTTACAATATGTGTTTTCTTTTTCTTGCTATTCTATTTAGATACTGTGCAAATTACTAATAATAGGATACATTTATTTATATTTTTCTATTGGGTTAAAATGTAATTGAAATATCAAGAACTTACTTCAAATATACAGTTATTTTCACTTTGGAAAAAAAAAACCTCTTCTGAATTTTAAATAATTGTTTTTTGTTCTTTGTTTCTTTTTTGTTTTGTTTTGTTTTGTTTTTGTTTTTGTTTTTGTTTCGAATCCCAGAAGCACCAATTTTTTCCTTAGAATAGCATAGAAAATATATACAAATATGTTTGGACTACTTTGAGAAAAGAATGTATTATTATTACTAACATGGTGGATCCAAATAGAAAGTCAAATTACATACAATATTTGAAACTCACTGAAAATGTTACAGCTGCTGAGCTTTAATTGATTTATAAACTACATTATTCAAAGACAGAAATCTCTAGTGTAATATGATACATTTCTGTGACCTGTTCCTTCCATCAAAAAATTTGGTGGAAGGGTGCTTTCCTCATAGAAAATACAAAGCCCAGATATGCATGAAGAAGGCTAGACCCAGATGTTGATAGACACTAGACATTAGGATAGCACTGAAATTCCTCCTGCTCAAAGTTTTAAGGATTTGTAGACAGAAGAGTTAGGAAAAGTTTAGTACTGCAGAGTGCATAACTGTACTTCATCTGCAGCATTAATAGGCAGCCTAGCTTTCCTGCTTAGTTTAAAATTCTTCAATTTTCAAATATCAACAATAATAATTACATTACTATATTATATAATAATTACATTATTATTATTAGGGATAATGTTATTTTGTTTTATAACTCTATTAGAACTCCTGAACTGTAGGGGCACCTGGGTGGCTCAGTTGGTTAAGCGGCCGACTTTGGCTCAGGTCATGATCTCGCAGTCTGTGAGTTCGAGCCCTGCATCAGGCAGGCTCTGTGCTGATGGGCTCTGAAGCCTGGAGCCTGCTTCGGATTCTCTATCTCCCTCTCTCTCTGACCTTCCCCTGCTCATACTCTGTCTCCATGTCTCTCAAAAATAAATAAACGTTAAAAAAAAAAAAAGAACTCCTGAACTGTATTAAATAACTCCCTCCAAATAAATATTATTTTATTATATTTTGCAGAAAGCGAATTAGTCCAACAGTGGTATTGAGGATCTGTGAAATGATACATAGAAAGTATGTAAATCATACTTAATGCATGAAGTTTAAAGAAGACAAGTTTTAACATCTGTAATGCCATCAAAAAGCATTGTTTGGTGGGTATACTTCATATCTTGCCCCACCTGGGGTCCTCTCTAGCGTATGTGAGTAGAAGGTGGCAGTATTCTCCCAGGTTGCATGGAAACTCAAAGTGAGTTTTCCAAACTTTGCTATCATTTTCCTAGCCATGCCATCAAGACACTGCAACATAATCATCTTATATGGTTGCAAAAAGTTATTTGAGAGTCTCTTTACCTGTATATAAAATCCAGATTCTGGGAACAGTTTCTTAATAACAACAAATCCATAAGATTGTGTTACCCACAAGGTTATATATCTCACTTTATTGATTTTTATAGGTGTGTTTTTCACATGTTAATATCTCAGAAAATGGAATATCCAATGTAATTGATGGAGGCCTACTATAAATTTTGGTTTGGTCTAAAATAGATTTTCTTCCAGATAGAATTTCTTTTGTTTCTCTGTTGCCTGGGGGCACTACTAACCTAAAACCATTTTAAATTAAAACCTTTGCTTCAGAATTTTTCAAATATACTGTTAATATGAATCTTGGAAAGATTGTTTTTGCTTTACCTCCAACAACCATCTCCAAGTTCAAGACATACAGAAATGTTTTCTGATCCTTTCTTGATGGTATTTTTATTTCTTATTATCTTTACTCTGAGTATATCCAGGTTTATATGTGGGTCTCCTAATACACTCTCTAACTAGGGCATTCTTAAATAATGGAACACGTAATGATACGTAACTTTTAACTGATGGGATTTTCATTTGGTTAAATATGGGAATGAAAAATGGAGATCACATCTGCACAGTTATGATGAGAGTTAATAATAATGACCTTTCCATGAGAATGTACTATACAGTCACTTCAACATGAGAACTGGGAAATACTGAGGACGATAGATTGGAAATGGCCACTGTAAAGCTGAAAATGAACTTATTTATTTATATTGAGCACAAGCTAAATAGACTATAAAAGGCCAACATTATGATGGAAAGTGGTCATTCAATGAAATTCTAAAGGCTAATAGGGAGCTTATAATTGTGTATCATGGAGAAGCATTATTTAGGGATTAATATAAATAACACTTGGTCAAAATAGTTTCATCAGTGATTCATCATAATTTATAGTTATACACAAGGTCAATTAAATATTGGACTATGAGTAACTATAAGTCAAAAGAAGGAAAACAAATAAATGCCAAATCAGACAACAGGTCCCATCTGTAGAACAGCTACAAAATCTCATCCTCTCTCTTCATCGGAGACATCACTGCAACTATAACCAGGAAATATTTATCAAAATGAGTCGATTCTTATCCTACTATTGTGTCCTTGTCTTGAAGATATCCTATCCATCAGCCCTACTCTATCTATAAAGCCACAAAATATCCTAACTCTGCATCTACCACAGTCATACTTCTCATTTTGCTACAATAAACTCTTCTGATGACAGTTTGGGAAACAATAGTTTTCCTCATTTTCTATGATTCTAAAATTAACTATTCTACTCTGCCATTATGGATACTTTTTCTGTGTCCTGGGCAAGTAAGCCCCTCAACTCATTAAACAAATAATTACAGAGCACTTTCCTAGGTCTTCTACTCTTTCTACAAACACTCTTTCTAGGTCATCCCACCAAATCCCACAACCTAAATTTTTAGTTTGATGGAAACTAAAAATACACACACACACACACACACACACACACACACACACACACACACACACGCTATATATACATACATATAAATATATAGTTAACAACTAAATCCGTATTTCCAATTCAAGAATACTCAATCTCCATACTCACATACATTTATTTGACTATCTTCTGGATATTTATGATATCAGACATAGATTGCTTCCTTTTGCAATTTATCATTCATGCAACAAATCTAACTTACTCACTTTCAATGTTGAAATTAATGTAACATGAGTTAACTGTACTTCCATAAAAAATTTCAATGTAAACATAATTTTCTCAAAGGAATGTTATCCACTCTTTTGCAGCATAAATTTGTAACATCCTTTACATCTCTTTTAATTGTACTTCACCATAAATTCCATGAAGAGGAAGAACTATGACCATTTTGTTCACTGTAGAACCTGGAAAAATATACCTAGTATAGATATTGTCACATACTAGTCAGCCTATAATTGTTTGTCAAATAAAGTAATTTCTCTTGTCTACCTTCCACTGCACAATGATTCATATCTAAAAAATATAAGCTCTGTGCAATATTTTAATGTATAATCTATATCGAGGAGCATTAAACTTCAGCCCAGTAGACTGCTTTCCCACGGACTATTTGTCCATGGCCTATGAGTTGAGAACTTTTGTTGTTGTTGTATTTGAGTTTTATTTTTCATTTTTAAATGTTGCTTTTAAGAAAGTAAAAAAAAAAAAAAAAGGAGTATGTAGCAGAGACCATACATAGCCAACAAAACCTAAGATGTTTATCATCTGGCCCTCTACAAGAAAATTGTCTAGATTTCCGATCTATGCATATGATGCCGCCTTGTCCACAACCTCTTAAGTTGTACATGGTTGTTTTGAAAGAAGTAATTACTCTTGGGTCCTTGAAACTTTCAGAATACAAGTTTGTAGGTTATTCAAAGGACTAGCACCTAGGTTGTTTCTTTTCCCATTTGAGTTGACCTTATCTCTAGAACAAACCAATAGCAAACAAAATAAGCAAACAAAAATTTGGAAGAAACAACAACAATACTAAAAAAAAAGAAAGAAAGAAAACATTGGTTTAGTCTAGGCCATTTCTCAATCCTTAACCTCATGAGTCTAATCCGCTCTGAGGGACAATATATGTATCTGGTATTCTTCAAAGCCAAATAGAAGAAATTCTCTTGACATTCAATGAAAGCACAGAATGAAACTGTTATCTTATTGTTGTCACACAACTGGCCCTGCCTATTCCAGAGTAAAATGAAAAATAACATCACAAAATAAGATCCATATTTCCTTGTAAGTTGCTATTGTGTAGTTGTGGTCTTTTTCTAAGGTTAGTGAAAGTTAGAAATAACAGGTCTGTAGAACTCTTAATGCAAATAGCAACTTCAAAAAGCACGATGGTAAGCTGTCCCCGTGATATATAAGCAGACTATAACCGGAATATATCAAAATCATATTCTGTTTCTACATAGAACGACAATGTGAACTCCCTAGAAGCCACATAGCACAAATTTCATTTTTAAGAAGAAACTTGGATAATGAGAAATTCACTAGGAAAGAAACAAGAGACAGAAAAATTCAGTCAATCTTCTATTCCATCAATATGAAAAAAGATATGCCAAGAGCTTTGTGCTTTCTCTTTTATATGAGAATCAAAAAAAAAAAGGACAAAATAGATAGAAAGAACAAAAACAGTGTCAATCCCAATTATTGTCATATGCTTGGGTACACATAGAAGTTCTATGTGTGCTTTGAGGTTGGTGTGACTTGGTTTTACAAAAATGATTTATAAATAGGTTTGCTTCCTCAAATAAGCTATGGGTATTGTATTTAAATAAGCAATAGAAATAGACTACAGTAAAAGAGTTATATATTATACTTTCCCAATAGTCTTACCATAAAAACATGTACATGAACATTTAATCTTCTAATTCAAAATTATATAATTATAAAGTTTGGGATCTTGCATATTGAGGCAAAAAGGTTATGATTATATAGTAATAAGTGTCTGTAAAAGATATGCAATGATAGGAATCTCATAATAGAATGAGAATAAGGTCTAATAAAGCACATTATAATTATAATATCCACTTCATATTTATTTGACTATAGATCAAATAAGTACAGAACAAGTATTAGAATCTAGTAAATAATAATGGTTTGATTTTTTCCTTTACGAAATTAATTTTATTTTGAAAGACATTTGAAAAAGGAAAAATACATCTGTGATCTACACTTTTCTTAAATCCTTGAGGGAATTTAAAAGAAAACAACAACTAGACTGGACATCAGGAGAGCCAATTTCTCTGTTTACTACCAACCAGCTATGTGACCTAAGACAGTCACCCAAAGAGACCAAAGAAATTAGTATTCATGGAGCATTTATGACATACAGGATGCTTTACAACTGCCATGAATTTTTACAGTAGCTTTGTGAAACAGAATCATTCCAATGTTACTTATGAGACACAGATTCATTAAGTACTCAAGGTCACATTGTAGGTAAAAAGTAGAGCCATGATTTGAACTGGAGTCCGCCTAAATATCTCAGGGTCATATTTTCTGCAATATGAACATGCCGAGCTATATGATCTGCTTTATTCCTTAAACCTTATTGATTTATATATCCTTGCCCTACTGTTGTGGGTCTATCTCATCCTTGAATCTACTCACACCTCTGAGATCTCCTCTTCCACCTCTTCTACTCACCAATCCTTTTTTTTTTTTTTCATTTTTTCCCATATATAACGAATCGATATTTCTTAATGCTCTTTTCTTGGCTTTTTTTATTCCAATGATTTCAATCCCATTGCTGGGTTTTATTTATTTTTATTTAAAAGCAATTCACATACATGGCAATAATCATATTATATAAAATGGCATTGCCATCTCATCCAAAATATCACCCCAAATAAAGAGAACCAAATTTTCTATTAATGAAAAATTTTATAGTTTTTTTCAACATTTTTTCGTATCTTAAAACCAAATGTCAGAAATTTAAAATAAACTATTGTTGCCAAGAATCTCCATAATGAAATTATATGTAGATGTATGTGCATATAAGTGTTTGCTCTGAACAGAAATTATTCCTTCTTCTGGCTAGTACATTAAAAAATTATATTTGGGTTCAATTATAATTAATTCTATTCCTAAAACAGTAAATTCTTACTCTTTTCTGGAGTGTTTTCTTTTTAATGACAAAACTTGTTCCTAAATTATTGTCCACATTATCACATTACATTTTGGGTTCTAAATAAAATGTATCAATAAGTTAGGATGTTAAATCCTAAATTAGTTTTACTGGACCAATTTTTGTGAAATTATCTACTTCAATTTATACAAGGACACCACTCTGCTGTTGCTGAAACTTATATCTGGATATAAGAATACCTAGGAAAAGGAAGTCTTAAAAACTAAGCAATTCAGCAATCTAATATCTGTCAATATACCTTCTAGAAAATATCAGTGTGATAGGTCATGACAACATTTTGGTTTTGAATTTCTTGCATATGTCCTGCTTTGCTATGAAACAGTCAAATAAAACATCAGTTTGTCAGATTTAATGGCACTTTACTAGAAAAACAGCCAAGCGGGGTCTACATTATCTAGATTGATTTATAATGCTATTCTAACCAAGAATCGAATAAAATTAGCTATAAATCTTATTTGATTTTATTTGTCTAAAATTCTGAGACGAGAGGAGGGCCTGGGTGCTCAACCGGTTAAGCATCCAACTCTTGATTTCAGCTCAGGTCATAATCTCACAGTTCATCAGTTCAAGCTCCACAGTGGGCTCTGTGCTCACAGTGTAGAGCCTGCTTGAAATTTTCTCTCCCTCTCCCTTTGTCTCTCCTCACTCATGCTCTCTCTCTCTCTAAAAATAAATAAATAAACTTAAAAAAAAAAGAAAAACAAGTAAACAAAAAGGCTAGAAATCTTTTCACTATAGAAATCAATTGACACATTTTAATCACAAAGGTGAAGGTTACATTCTGTAATGGAAGGAGTAGTCAATGGATGCATTGTCAAACCATGGGTTTAATTGTGAAATTCCTGTTCTTTCCAAAAAATATTTCATTGAGATATGTTCTACATACCATATAACCATTTCAAATGTACAACTCAATTATTTTTAGAGACTTTACTAAGTGGTGAGATCATCACACTTAATTAGCTTTATAACCTTTTCACTCCACCAACAAGGTATCTCAGCTATTTGTAGTGAATCCTCATTCTTACCCTCAGCCTCGGGCGACTACTCATCTTCCCATCTTTATGCATTTGTCTTTTCTGGACATTTCATATAATTTGAATCATTAAATATGTTGCATCATGGGCCTGGCTTTTTTTATTTAGCATAATATTTATGGTAAGCAAAATGACTTCACCTTCACAGATGACTACACCTTCATCCCAGGAATCTGTGAACATTTCCTTACATGGAAAAAGGTTTCACTGGTGGCTTTAAAGGTGTGGACCTTGACTTTACTTTACTTTTCTTTACTCTGTATTATTCAGGTAGACCCATCCAAACACCTGGGTCTTTAAAAATGGAGAAACTTTTCCCCACTCTGATCAGAGAGGGAGGTGTGACTACTGAAAAATAGTCAAGAGAGATGCAAGGTGGCTGACTGTGAGATGGCTGAGATGGAGAAAGGGGTTATGAGTCAAGAAATTCAGGCAGCCCTTAGAAGTTGGAAAAGGCAAAGCAACAGATTTTCCACTAAACCTCCAGGAGAAACCAGTACTGCCAGTATCTTGATTTTAGCCCAGGGAGACTCATGTCAAACTTCTAAACTACAAAATTGCAAAATATAGTTGTGTTATTTTGTGTTAAATTTGTCATGATTTGTAGTGTCGGAAACTAATACAGTGTTTTTGAGGTTCATTTATGGCATAACATGGCATAACCGTGTATCAGTAATTAGCTCATTTTTGTTGCTGGATAGTATTTCATTGCATGGAGTCAAGGGCCAGATGGTCTTCCAAAGTCACTTACCAGAAATATATTAGAGTTCTCCTTCTTCATATCATTGCCAACATTTGCTATTGTTTGTTCTTATTTAATAAAGCAATTCTAATGGTAGTGAAATGGCACTCACTCCATATTTAATTTGTATTTATTTAATGACTAATCATTTTGGACATCTTTTCGTGTGCTTATTACCTATTTGTATATCTACCTTGGTAAAATGTCTCTTCATATCTTTTGCCTATTTTTTTAAATTGTATTCTTTATTTCTTATTTTTAGGTAACAAGGGTTTTGTTATACTGTTGTCGCTTGCAAATTCTGGACAAACATCCTTTATCTGATAAATATTTTCTCTGATCAAAAAAAACAATTCTTTTTTTTTATGTTTATTTACTTATTTTGAGAGAAAGTGAGAGTGAAAACCGGGGAGGGGCAGAGAAAGAGAAAGGGAGGGAGGGAGAATTCCAAACAGGCTGTGCACTGCCAGTGCAGAGCTGAGGCAGGACTCAAACTCACTCAAGAACTTCGAGATCATGACTTGAGCAGAAACCAAGAGTCAGACCCTTAACCAACTGAGCCACACCGATACTCCCTTAAAAAGAATTCTTAATGATGACTTCTGAAGTGCAAAGCTTTTAAAATTTAATGAAATCAAATTTTCTGGTTTTTTTTGGTTATTTTTATGTTTATGGAACAGGCTGAGAAATCTTTGCCTAATTCAAAGGTTCAAAGATTGGTTCCTAAAATTTCTTCTATCTTTTTTTTCCAGCTTTTACCTGTACATATACAATCTATTTCATTTTGTGTACCTTGTGAGTTAAGGGCCCAAATTCCTCTTTGTTCAGCAAGATGGCCAATTATTCCCAAACTATTTGTTGAACAGACTATCCTGTCCCACAATGACTGCCATGGCAACTCTGTCAAGAATCAATTGAGCTTACAGAACCAACTCCTATCCCTAGAGATAGATAGATAGATAGATAGATAGATAGATAGATAGATAGATATGGATACGGATTTATTTCTGGAATCTCAATTCTGTTCCATTGACCTGTATATCTAGCCACATGTCAGTACCCCAGTGTCTTGATATCTGTTGCTTTTGATAGGTTTTGAAATCAGAAAATGCAAGTTCTTTATTTTATATGTTTACAAAATTGTTTGAAATGTTCTAGGTATCTTACATTGCAAATAAACTTCATGGGTTTTGTATTATTAACTGCAGAAAAGCCTGCTGGAATTTTGATAAGGATTGTAGTAAATCTATAGATAAATTATAAGAAAAACTTCTATGCAAACAATATATTATCTTTCATTTCTCTAAGCATGAAATGTGTGTCATTTATCCTTTTAAAATTTTGTTCAGGAACATTTTATAATTGTCAATGGATAAGTTTTGCACTTGTTTTGTTAAATTTATTACTATCATTTTATACTATTTGATGTTTCTGTGAATGGAATGCATCCTTAATTTCATTTTTGCTTATTCTCTTCTCATATAGAAATATAATTTATTTTTGCATATGTATCTTGTATCCTGCAACACTGATATATTTATTTATTAATTCTAAAAGTTTTTCTGTGGGTTCTTACTTTTTTGCTACATATAGGACCACGTTGTCTGTAAATAAAAATTTTGTTCTTCTAATATGAATGACTTTTACTTTTCATGGATGGTTGAACTTGTTAGAACTTCGTTGAATATAAGATATGAGAGCAGACATTCTTGCTTTGATCCCAAATTTAAGTGAAAAGAATTCATTCTGTCACCATTAAATATTATATTTATTATAGGTTTTTCATAGATGCCTTTAATAAGGTTGAAGAAGCTCCATTCTACTCCAACTTTGCTAACAGTTTTTACTATGAATGATAGTGGAATTTTGTCAGTTGAAGTGATCATATATTTATTTTCTTTTTCTATTAATAGCACATATTACATTAATTATTTTTTAATTACTTTTGGATAATTACCCACCCTTGCATTTATAGATAAATTCTGCTTGGGAATGATGTCTAATCTTTTTATATGTTATTATATTTTATTTGCTAATATTTTTAAGAATTTTTGCACATATATTATCATAGGGGATATTGTTCTGTATTTTTTCTTTCTTGATATGAGTTTGTCTGGCTTTGGTGTCAGAGTGATACTGGTTGTGTAGACTATGTTGGAAAGTGTTTCATCCCACTTTGTTTTTTTCTGGAATAATTTGTGGAGTATCAGTATTATTTAGTTTTTTTTTTTTTTAATTTTTTTTTTAATGTTTATTTATTTTTGAGAGACATAGAGGCACAGCGTGAACAGGGGAAGGGCAGAGATAGAGGGAGATACAGAATCGGAAGCAGGCTCCAGGCTCTGAGCTGTCAGCACAGAGCCCGACGCCGGGCTCGAACTCACAGACCGTGAGATCATGACCTGAGCTGAAGTTGGTCGCCCAACCGACTGAGCCACCCAGGCGCCCCTATTTAGTCTTTAAACCTCAATACAATTTACCAGTAAGGCCATTTGGATTTGGACTTTTTATAGGAAGATTTTTAATTACCAATTTAACTTTTAAATAAATTGTTATATATCTACTCAAACTTTTTATTTATTCTTGAGTTAGTTTTTTTAATTAGTGACTTTTTAGAAACGTCCATTTTTATAGAAGTTGAGTATTTTGTTAGCATAAATTTGTTCATAGTGCTCTTTTATAATTTTTTGGGTTTCAGAGTGTCAGTAATAATATCTCTTCTTTAATTCAAAATTTAATGATTGTGTTGTCTCCCCAACTTTAGTCTGTCTGAAGATTTGTCAATTTTGTTGTTATTTTCAAAGAATCAATTTTTGATTTTACTGATTATCTAATTATTTTATGTTTTCTATTTCACTAATTTCACTTCTAAGTATATTATTTCCTTGCTTCTGTTTAACTTTGATTTTGTTTACTTTATGGTTGTTTTTGATAGTAGCTGAACATGCAACCATGGTTATAACCAGATCAGCTTTGTAAATGGGAAGTTCCTGTTATTGAAACCAATTGTAGTTTCCATTCATTCATATAACTATGGCCACATTTTTCATTAACCCATTGGAGAAACCAGTAAAAGAAAGTAAATTTGGGCAAAAATATGAATTACATCTAAAAACTATGCCATCTTGCACACCTAATTACTAAGACCAGCCTCTTCACAGCTGGTATCTTTTGATGGACAATCACAGGCATAAAAATACTCTGTCTTTTGTGGACCCATCACAACAGATTCACTTACGGAGTTGTTTTCGGGCCTATTATTTAACTGATATTCCGTGATAACATTAATTGTTATAATAGTAAAATATGTCCATAGAAGTTAGTAAAGGAAAATCTTTACTTCTTGAAAGTATAAGCTATGTACCAATGTTGCCTGAAAGCATAACCAGGGGTAATGCAGGTGGCCTTTGGCAACCACTAAACACATTAAACTAAAAAGTGTGTGTGTGTGTGTGTGTGTGTGTGTGTGTGTGTGTGTGTGTGTGTAGGGAGTGGGGGTGGTGCTGGTGCTGGTGCTGATGCTGCGCTAGAGTTAGTGAATGCAACAGGGTGAATGAGATATGTAGGTTGGTATAAATCTTTTCACTGAAGGTCAGTATGCAATCTTCCCTATGGGAGGTGCGTGTCTCCTTATGTCTCCTGACACATAAGGAGGACATGCATCTGTCCCTTAGCTATAACATTGCATTAGGTGCTGAGAACCTACTTACTGTTATTTTAATGAAAATCGTTTGATATGGTTCTTAAGTCATATAATAGCTCTTGATGGTTTACTGGTTAACTACAAGGAGCCATTTCAGACTATATAACTGCTTAGTTTAGCTGGAAAATAAAATCACAGTAATACATGCTCAATTCTCTTTCTTTCTCGCTTCATCTATTTAGAGAGTGAGAGAGAAAGATAGAGAATTGAGCATTACTGTGATTTTTTAAATTAAATATCATTGGTTGATTCATAAACAATGTTACCAATCTTTTAATCTTGCTTATTCCAAGTAACTTGCTAGTCGATTTTGGATTAGTGTAGACTTTTTCCCCAAGCTCCTTCTCCCTAGAAGTAAAAGGGTCCTCAAATATGTTTCATGAAAATGTATCATTTGTCAGAATTTCCTTAATTATTCTACTTCAAGGCCATATCACAAATTGTTGAAGGAATTTTAGTTAACTTAGTTTAAATCACACTTCAATATGCTATGTCATGTTTCTGAAAGTTGGGAAGAGGTTATTAAATAATGATATGAAAAAATTACCTCCATTTTATCTTAAAAAATTTTTTAGGGGCACCTGGGTAACTCAATCAGTTGAGCGTCCGACTTCGGCTTAGGTCATGATCTCACGGTCTGTGGGTTCGAGCCCCACGTCGGGCTCTGTGCTGACAACTCAGAGCCTGGAGCCTGTTTCAGATTCTGTGTCTCCCTCTCTCTGCCCCTCCCCTGCTCATGCTCTGTCTCTTTCTCTCAAAAATAAATAAACATTAAAAAATATTAAAAAAATATTAACTGAAGTATAAGTGACTTTCAGGTTTTTAAAGATGGCATAAGTCTCTATGATTAATCGAGGATGAGATTTCAATTTGCTTTTTTGGTAGGGAAGTACAACAGGGAATCCACTTGTACTTCCTACCAAACACCCCTTGACCTTCAATTTAACAGTGTAAAGTAAGAATTATTCCAGTTGCTAAGAATAACTATAGCAACCATACACTGGGCGAATAACCACAAAGTAGGTTCCTGGTATTTCTGGGTTTATCAAAAGACAGACTCAAGCCATTTATCAAGAGTTCTGATGAACCATACTGTCATTTCAGATATGGAGGATGAATATTAGCACAAGAAATCCATAATCTATGACAAGTTCATCTATATTTCACTTTATTTTAGATTAAATTTTATTTGTTCTAAAATCTTCCTTTTTTCTCCTTTGTCTAGTGAACTCAAAATTCAATTATGTACTATATTCACAGATTTGTCTTGGACTAAAATTAAATTCTTTACAATTTTTCAATATGTATATTTTTTCCTTTCAGATTTGACCAGAATTATCCTCTTGGAACACAATAGGCTCTGACTCTCTAAGTCTGGAGACAATGTGATATGATGGGGGTAGAGCAAAAAATAAATGATTTCTATTCTATTCTATTCAATTCTATTCAAGCAAAGGAAAGCCAAACAAATAAAAAACATTTCAACAAGCAGCTGAAGAGAGGATGCTTTTCTAGCAAAGCGACAGAGTTTTGTTGTGGTTCGTTTGTTTTATAAGATCTATGGATTTGAAGTAGATAATGCCCTATGACCACCTTCATACATTTCATTTAAATTCTCAGTTGCTAGTCATTCCAGGACAATGACTAGACTTTCACATAGAAACCTACTGATAAAGCCTTATAATTTGGCAAAATTCAGACTCAAATTGTCCATTTAAAATTGAATTCAAGCGACTAGACGAAAAAGATAGAAATAATTTAATACATCCTAGAATGATCGTAGTATATGCCCTGAGCCAATGACATAGATATTTGATCTTTTCATACTCTTAGTGTTATCTGTCCCGTGATATTAGAAGCGATATCAGTATATAGAATTTTCCTTATTATTTTTGCTAATGTAGAACACCAGGCTACTTGTCTCCTAAGACGTTGATTTTTAGGGGATTTTTATTTCAGTAGTTTAGAGACAACAGTTCATAATTTCCTTCTCAATCTCATGATTTGCTAGTTTTCCCTTCTTTATTGAAATCTTAATTTTTATTTTCTTTTTAATTCCAAGTATGTCAGATAGTCAGTTTGGGATGCCATTTATTTTCTTGAAATCAGGTTGCCTTTAAATAACTGGTAGAAAAATATCCACGGTTGGAAAGCCTGGGTGACTCAGTCTGTTAAGTGTCTGACTCTTGATTTCGGCTCAGTCACGATCTTGCGATTCATTAGATCAAACCCCAAGGTGAGCTCTGTGCTGATAGTGAGGAGACTGTCTAGGATTATGTCTCTCTCTCTCTCTCTCTCTCTCTCTCTCTCTCTGCCCCTCCCATGCTTGCACATGTGCTTGTGCTCTCTCTCTCTCAACAAACAAACAAACAAACAAATAAACAAACATTTAAAAAATGTGTACTCAAACTGGATTGTTCTGAGTATTTCATTTTGAATACTAGCTCAATACATAAGTCAAATATTTGTTAAATGGTTCGAATGTTTAATGGTATGATAATTTATCTACTATAATAATCAGGCATCTTTACCCTTGTTTGTTATATGCTGTATCTCATTAATTATCTCATTCATCTTAATTTTAATAAGTATTGCTGCAAGTAAGAGGCTAAATATGAAATGTGAGTTGAATTTCTAGTTTGATATGCCAGAATTTTCCTAATCTAGCTGGAGGGCTTTCAGTTCCTATTTGACAAGTGTTATTTATCAAGCCAACCAAACACCAAAAGGGGGAAATATCTTTAGATGATATCTGTGATAATAAATATCATAGGTTCACTCTTAATTCCTCTCTCTATATCATCCACTACTGCTGTGTAATGAGATGTACATTGTTATGATATCAAGCATTAGCAAAACTAGAAGAAAACAGGGAATACTGTTGCTACCTACAGTGGAAGTTGTAGGCAGTACATTTCATGGAAAATTAGTTCTCAGAATTAGGTTTAAAGTATACTATTTCTTGTTCCCATGGAGTTGTTATATGTGCCCAAACCAATAAAACCTACATTATTTTCTAAGTAAAAACTATCTTTCTTTAGCATCATATTACTCTGGTGACATCACAGGTGTCACACTATTGGTCATGGCTCCTGAAATGGTAAAAATGAGGGGAAAATTCTTAACAATACTTTTTTCATATATTTAAACAGAAATTTTCAATCACACTCCTTGTTTTTAGACCACCTATAGTGTGCCTATCATGGAATTTTCCTTGTTCCTTTGTTTTGTTTGCTTTATTTCCTCCATCCTAGTCTATTTTCCTAACATTACTTTTAGAGAAAAGAGAGTAATTTGCAATTGCAAATTAATATATCATGCAATAAGATATTTTAAAATGATTAAACAGAATTAATTAGCCCAGTTATTCTTTTATTGAAGTCAGAATAAAACCTACACTGGCCAGTAAAAATAAATGAACTATGAAATCTAAGGATCATTTGACTCAAATATCTTTCCATAACATGCCCTGGGAAAGATATGGGATGTGAGTAGTATAATGTCTGGTTGTGAGTGTCCAGAGATGTAAGTCAGACAGTCGTTACACGGAATTGTGCTTTGGAGCCCAATATGGGGAGAGCATAAAATAGACACATCATCTATCTGTTACTGCCTGCCTGTTTGAACTAAAGAAAAACCTTATGACTTCATTGAAGTATATATTTCTCAAAGGATGACTTTTACCAACTATTTACCAACTCTTTTTTACGTGGTTATATTATGACAGACTATCTCTTCCTTGCTCCTTCAGTTCCATAACATTTCCATGTGAAAATAAATTATCTGAGTTAAGTATATTTAGCTCAAAGATATGTCTAATTAATGTAAATCAAATAACTAATCATATGGTTTATGTAAACAAATCTTTGATGTATCACCTCAAGATCCTGTACATGACATTTTATTTTTCTACACACAACCCATGTCTGTACACATGTAGGTCATTCTCTAACGGCTGAAAATAAAAAAATCATTACGCTTTCCATAGCACCGGAGAGAAAAGAGTATTATGTCATACTTTCATTGGAATCTCCCTACTCGTTAAGCATATGAACCTAAGTAAAGCAGTTCCCAAGGTGGCTCTGAAATGGGCTTCAGCTGATAGTCAGCAGGAAAGTGTGATCCACTCAGTGTAGCACCCATACTTGTCACATCTTTTCTGATACTCCATGAACTTCAGCTATAGCACTCACATCTCTCTGTGCATGAGATTTCCCCCTTTGGTAGGGAAAGTCATGGTGTGCTCTTAAGAGTATTTGTGACGCATGCAACTTGCGAGGGAATAAACGCCCTTCCCCCCCAGGAAAATTCCTCAACAAATGAACCTCTGCACTTGGTGTATAATTACCACAGCTCTCTCAGACCTCACATAGGATAATGCTGAAGTGTGTTATGCACCCCTTCACAAAGTTTCCCAGGAGAATTATTCTCTAGTCATCTAGCTCTAGCTGCTTTAAAGACTGAACCTTCTTATCCTCCTTTTCCTGAATGTACCACCGCCACCTCTTCCCTACTAATGTTAACCGAACTTCTCAGTATACTACTTGCATCAATACCAGTTTCAAAATCTAATTAAGGGAGAATGGAAACTTAGACAGTTGGTATTAGATGAGACAAATAAGATGGGATATACATGGACTACAGAACACTACAATCTGTGTCTCGTGTTAGAAGGTTTATCACCATTCAGGTCCATCTCTTTGCAGCCATGTGGGAAAACAGAACCAGTATTCCTCTACGGCAATAATTACCGGTATGCCTGGTCTTAGAAGATAAACTGGTAGTCTAAATTTTTACCTAAAATT
Organism: Paguma larvata; assembly: GCA_030068075.1. Classification (NCBI taxonomy): domain Eukaryota; kingdom Metazoa; phylum Chordata; class Mammalia; order Carnivora; family Viverridae; genus Paguma; species Paguma larvata. The sequence goes on along the minus strand of CM057826.1, from coordinate 86,444,781 downwards.
TCTCGTTTTGTTAGTTTGTTGGTTTTACACTAACAGGTAATGACATTTTATTTAAAAGTACATGGCTATTTTAGAATACGTCAAACTAAGTGGCTAACATGCAGCAAAAGTAATCTGTTTTGAACGATACTCTAGCTCCATTGAGCCTATCATGTCTAGCTTCAGAGAGCTCGTTTGCTCTGGGCCACTCTTAAAATTGGTATATTTTTAATGAAACTGATAAATGTCTATAGCAATACTTTTAGTTGTATATTCTCCTTTCGAAATTCAAAAGCTCCCATAAAAATCTGCCTTTGTTCTTAGCGGTAAAGGCTAAAAAGTAAAATGACTTATCTTTTACTTTAGAATGATTACCCTGGTGTGTTCCTGATCATTGGAACATTAATAACGTCACCAATGTGGTTTATTTATGAATATCTACATATTTTTCTCCCATCCTCTGGTAAGCATATATCTGTGTTCAACAGGTTTGATTAACATAATGTCATCAATAGAGTGGACCAGTATGGTGTTCCGGGGAATTTTATCAGAGTGTTTGCAGTTTTGACCAAAAACTAATCCACCAAAACCTCAGTTACAAAGAAAGGAAATTCATGATTTTTATAGTTCTATTCATTTATATTAGGTATACACCGTGAGTAAAAACCCAAGTTCTTTTATCAAAGATAAAGAATTTTAGACAACTAAACTCTTTACTATTGACAAATTATTTTTTGTATACTCAATGTAGATACAAAACTTTAACGTATTTGAGAATCAAGTATTTTCTTTTATTGTAACTGAGGTTTTGCAGGTTAGTTTTTGGCCAAAACTAACTACATTTATTTTATGCAAAACTTCAATTGACTGCACAGCATGCTTTAAATCTTTGGTTCAGTGGTTACAATAATTCTATTAATATACATGTTGGTAGAGTTGCAACAAAATGCTTCCATTGCGTGGTAGGAAGAACCCTTGAAATCAGAGAACAGATAATGTTAGCTATTTGATTTTGAACACTATTACAGCCTTTAGTCAGGTTCAGTTACTGTAGAAAACTAGATAATAATGTTTTCTTTAGGGACGAACAAAAATGTATAAAGAATGAAAACCTGATTTTTAGCTGAAAAATCTTAATAGGCATGATATAATACTGTAGCTGTATTGGGCAATCCCCAGTTCAGGTTTGGGATCCCAAACAAATACCACTCCTATCAAGAGTCTCTTTGCTTAGTTACCTGATTCTCCCTTAAGTTAAGTGAAGCCTCTATGTTTTAAATAGGAAGCTGACAGATGCAATAGAGTAGTTTGAATTTAGGAGTGCATGTTACTCTCAAAGTTTAAGAATGTCCAAGAATGTCTTAGCTCTGTATTGTCATAAGGATTTCCTGGGTACAGGCCTCTTCTCGAAATTCTTTTCTACTCTTGACGCTCATGATGATGTTGATAAGAAAAAGTAATAGCAAATTTTTCTCTATGCTTGCTATGTTCAAGGCACTATTCTGTGCACTTTATATGTTTTAATACTTTTACTTCCATGAAAGCCTATGAAAAAGGTAACATCATTAGGCTAATTTTATAGATGTGGGTACTGAGGCGTAGAGTTTCTTAACATAGTTTGCATAAGTTTATATAGCTAGGTAGTGACTGAGCTGGGATTTCAACCCAGAGTGGCTCTGCTCAAAGTTACACCAAAATATTGCCCCAGGGAAGCAGCACGCAGGAACCTCACAAACAGAAAAATTCTGATGACAATCTTCCCAAGGCAATTTGTGTCTCTAGGAAATTAATTGTTTCCCTGTAGAGCTGCCTTGGTTACTGCCTGAGATGGAGGTAGTACTCTTTACAGACCAAAAGAGGAAGAACATTGTTTCCCAGAGACAGAGAGGCTTCTAGAAAACTCTACTCCTTAGGTTATCCAACCTGACAGGGATAATGAGCATTTAAATATTTTTCCTCCTCTTGCTCTTTTTCTTCTCTGAGAGGTCCAGAGCTCAATATTAAATCTGAATTTTGCTTTAATATATCTAAGTGACATCGTGTTCTCTATATAATGTCCCATTTATTTAAAGAGAAAGAAAAATGCTTTAGTTCTACTTTTGGAACTAAAATTCTAGCTCTTAATCACTCTAGCATCATTTTCTTTTAAACATTGTCACTATTGACATCTTGGGCTGGATGATTCTTTGTTGTGGGGGCTGTTCTGAGCATTGTAGGATAGCAATGTGCTGTGCATAGCAGCACTCCAGTCTCTACCCACTAGATACCAGTAGCATCCCCCCAGTTATGACAACCAAAAATGTGCTATGGGTTGCAAAATCACCTCAGTTGAGAACATTTAGATTCTAGTACTTAAGTTCAAAAATAAAACGAAGATTGATAATGAGATAAATTTGACTGCTGTGACAAGAGTGTTTAATGTGATCATTTAGGAATTGTTCCTTAGAAAAACAAAGTTAATCAATCAATAAGGCATTTTTTTCTAAATTATGTTACAAAGTGGTCTATATACCTCACCTAGGTACAAGCTAAATATCCAACTTGTCCTATATATTTTATATGGATAAGTGCAAGAAGGCCTATACTCTTTCCTAGTATAGGCCTAAGAGTCACATAAAACAGCATGTAGCAGGATAATGAAATAAACCGAAATGAATGGAACACTGCCACAAGTTGAGGAGGCATTCTGAATCTAGGTAGTCCCCAGAAGTTAGAGGTCTTTATAGTATTAATTCAAAGTCAAAATGAGCTAAAAGCCACACATCATGATGGAGTAATAGGTTAAAGTCAGTCAAGCTGTCGGGGACTTAAAAGCAACATTGTATCTAGAGATAAGTATACCTCAAGTCAGAGAGGAGCCCTTCTTGCCAAATGCAGGCTTTCAGAGACAGACACAATAATTGATTTCCTAGGGAAGATTACCATATAGTGTGACCCGTTTAAAGGATATTAAAAACTACAAGCAGAGTTGAAAAGAAGAAATATTTTAATGTATATATTTCCTTAAAAACAAAAGAAGGCGTCGAATATGATCCTCATAAGTAGAGAATATTAGAATAGAAATATAAGAGTATTCTTTAAAAATGTAACCAATGAGGTCCAAATAAAGTAAATGACCTATCTGTGTGCTTATAGCTATGAAGAAAAATAAAAGCCTAATTTCTTAATTACTTGGCTATATGTTCCAATATTTAGTACTTGTTTTAGACTAATAAAACATCTTATTTACACTATTTGAGAAACACTGGTTTTTGTAGCATACTAAACAAACAAATAAACAAATCAACCACCAATCACATCCCTGTGGCTACTGAGAAGGCAATACATTCTACTACTGAGTAAAAACTGACAGCAAGATTAGATACAGTGTTTAAAAACACAATTTTCCTCAACATCAGATATTTTGTTTGGCTTATTTGAGAAATTACTCCAAGTATAAATATTTCTTCTTTGGTACAAATAACTGTAGTATAATTTGGATATTTCTGTCCTTAGCATCTTTCCAAGCATATAGGAAGACAAGATGTCTCTTTTGTATTTTCTCTGTTTTCATAAATCTTTTAAATACTATATATATATATATATATACATATATATATACTATACACACACACACACACACACACACACATACATATAATATATAGATGTTACTGAAAGCAAAACTTTTAACTTAAAAACATATTTTCTTGGAAGAAAAAGCACTATTGATTACATATGCATATAATTCTCTATAAATATCCCTAAAAACATAAAGAAGGAAACTTATGTAAATAAATACATAACATATGTAAAATAAATGTTTCTCATGCAAGAAATACCAATAGGATAGTGGTTTCTCACTGTGGAGGGATCTCTCTCTTTTTCTCTTATTAATGAGATTAATTGGATAAACCTTATTAACTTTTTCTCTCTTGATTAAACTTGATAATGAAGACGTTCTTTTAATCTTTTTAAGGGTTACTATTGATGCAGATAGCTCAGCTGAACCTAAACATACACCCTTTAGTCCATTGGGTTGGAGGATTTGGAGGATGTTGTTTACAGAATACTATTTACTGTCGTAGACTCTGGGTCTAAAGTTCTCTCTTGTCTAGCAAGAAAGCAGGATGCAGGATTAAATACAAGATATGGCTAATGTCCGGGAAAAACCAGAACCCAGAACAAAGGTCCTTACCCCATTTTTATTAGTATCAGTTTTTATTAGTATCAGAGGGTTTACAAACATGGTGATGGACATGCACAAAGAGAGAGTGGAACTGTCTCTGAACATTAACTCGGAGACATGAGGGAAAGGGGCTCTTGAAAATATTTGGGATTAGGGGTTTGAGTTAATACAAAACAAAATCCTGGCACCAGTGGGGACGAAGGTTGTTTACAGTAGACACGAGGCACCACCTCTGTCTATTTCAGCTAGCCTAGGGGATGAGACGCGTAGGACACATGACCTCAGGGTTAACAAGGCATTTTACTTTTGTTAATTGTCTCTGCTCCACGATTAACAGCTGGGCAGCTTCACCCACGGCTCAGTGCAGCAGTCTATAGCCCTATTTACCTGCTTACCTAACTTGGTCCTTCCTTCCTGTGAAAGTAGCTTTCTGCTATAGTACTAAATTGGGGGGTCCTTTCAACCTGAATGCCTAATTTTGTTTATTTCTTACACCTATGTATTGGGAGCCTTTGCCACTCCCTACTTGATTCTGGGGGCCTTAGTCCCCCCACTCTATCCTGGGGGCCTTTCCCCCCTCTCAATTCTGGGGGCCTTAGTCCCTCGCTACTCTATGCTGGGGCCGTAACTTTGTTTACCCAAGCTTGGTGAGAACATCCTATGGCTTTATACTTCTTTATGCCTTGTGTGTCATTGGTGCAAGCCTGGAGATTCCTAAACTTATTCCCCACAATTTACGAAACATCATATTAGAAAATCTGCCTTTGGCTTCTATTTACCTGAGTTTTCAGATAATCATATATTTTAAAATGACATATTTTGTCGTAAAATAATTGTTGAGGGCATATAACAGGTACTCCGAAGACAGGAATGACTGTGACCAACTCTGGCATTTAGGAAGCAATAGGTCATGTCTCTTATCAGCACTTTATGGTAGATTGTGGAAACGGATAATCAGTGTTTGCAAAATTAAAATAGAATTCTCTACTTGTTAAAAAGTATTAAAGCTCAAGACCCAAACACAGCATTAGTAAATCTATTAGCAGTGAAAGGTATTAGCAGTCCAGGTGAGCTTAATATCCGTGTCCTCATGAAGACTTCTTCCCAAGGGTTAAGGATTTTTAGCTGATCTTCACTTCATCCCCAACACCTAATGTCCTCAAGGGACCTTTAAAATGCTTTATTTTCAAGCAGTCCCACCAAATTGTGATATAACACAGAACCATTCTAGAAATAGGATTTTTAGATTCTGTTGTGAGTCAGCGTGCTTTCGGTCATGAACAAATTTTGTGCTGCATTTCTATTGCAGATTGTATCATTCTAGAAAGGCTCATCTAGATCAAGGAAAACTTCAACACTAGAAAAAATATAGAACTTGACTGCATGTAAAAACTATAGTACTAAAATGATTAGAGAAAAGTATGAGATTATTGCTCATAAAAACAAGAAATAGGTTTTTAATTAAATTAACAGAAATCATTTTCAAATATAGAAATGTTTGCATGTTTTAAAGGAATATATGTTTATTGTTCATGTTATAACTTTGATCAAACTTTATTCATAGAATTACGGCATGACTCTTTTTTCCTTAAGTAGGCTCCACACTCCATGTGGAGCTCAATGTGGGGCTTGAACTCACAAAGCTGAGATCAAGACCTGAGCTGAGATCAAGAGTCAGATACTTGCCTGAGCCACCCAGGCGCCCTTACGACATGACATTTTTAACCAATTTTCATAAGTTATTCACTTTTTACATTTTGCAAATAAGAATATCATTTTCCACAGGAAGCCATCCCGAAATATTTTATAATTATGACTTGGACACATATAAAAATTATTGGTTCACTGCCTTTTCTTAATTTATAACTGAACAGAGTAAAATATTCAAATACCTTAAATAAATATGTAATGTAAATAATTTCCAAGAGTTTCAATGTAGTTAATACCATTTCACTGAAAATGATGAATTCATAAAATGAGCATTTTTATTTCCAAGCTGACTATGGTCCTTATGGAAGGAAGTTTTGCCTGGAAGTGTCTCTATTCATAATCATTTTCACAATTTGATCTAAATGGAAACATTTTTAATGTTGTCATTGCCTCAAATATTTTTTCTTTTCAAAGATGCTAATTCCAGTGTCTTATTATTAACTGGAATGTTCAGAATTACCTGAGAAAATAGTGAATATTTTTTTTACTGTTTATTTATTTTTGAGAGAGAGACACACAGAACATGAATGGGGGATGAACAGAGAGAGCGGGAGACACAGAATCTCAAGGAGGCTCCAGGCTCCGAGCTGTCAGCACAGAGCCTGACACAGAGCTCAAACCCACGAACTATCAGATCATGACCTGAGCCGAAGTTAGACACTTAACCTAATGAGCCAACCAGGCATCCCCACACTTTAAATGTAGTTAAAAACCATAAGATGTGGATGTTTGAATTACAATATTTTTAAAGGATAATTGCTAATAGAGAAGTGTACTAATTTTGAATTTTGCTGCCGAACTTTTTGATAGAACATTAAGCCCTTTCCAAACAATCCAATCCAAAAGCACCTCTGTCATATTCTACTCTGCAAACTAGTGTTTATTAATGGCACTTTAGCGCAATCTGATTTATTTATCTATAAACATATAGATACAGATAAAGATATCTTTCACTATTAGAATTTAAGCTACAAAAGAACACATAACCTATATGTTTCATTCAACACTGCATCTTCAAATACAATAACAGTATTTGGAACGTAGCTGCCACTTAATAAATATTTGCTGAACGTGGTGCCTGCGTGGCTGAGTCGGTTAATCAGCCTACCCTTATTTTGGCTTAGGTCATGATCTCATGGTGGTGAGTTCAAGCCCAGCATAGCACTCTCTGCTTACAGCATAAGCCTGCTTTGGATCCGCTGTCTCCCTCTCTCTCTACCTTTCCCCGAGTCACACTTGTACTCTCTTTCTCTCTCTCTTTCTCAAAAATAAGTAAACAGTAAAAAATTAAAATAAATACTTGCTGAATAGATTAATGCAAGAAGAGTTGAGTCAATATATAAGTGAAAGATTCCTGGCTGCTACTCACCCTAGAATATGCTCCATTGAGTATTCTGTTTTACGTTTTTATTTAAATTTCAGTTAGTTATCATACCTTTTGATATTAGCTTCAAGTATAGAATTTAATGATTCAATACTTCCACACAGCATCTCATGCTCACACAACAAGTGCACTCCTTAATCCCCATCACCTATTTTACCCATCCACCCACTCACCTCCTCTCTGGTAACCATGTTTGTTCTTTATAGTTAAGAGTATCTTTTACAGTTTACCCACCCCTCTTTTTCCCCCTTTACTCATTTATTTTGCTTCTTAAATTCCACATATAAATAAAATCATATGGCATTTGTTTTTTTCTGACTGACTTCTTTTGCTTAGTATAATACTCTCTTCCTCCATCCTTGTCATTGCAAGATGACATTGGCAAGATGGCATTCTTTTTGATGGGTGAGTAATATTTCATTGTATATAAGTACCACCTCTTCTTTATTCATTCATCAGTCCATAGACATTTGGGTTGTTTCCATAATTTGTCTATTGTTGATAATGCTGCGATAAACATCAGGGTGCAGGTACCCCTTCGGATCAGTATTTTTGTATCCTTAGGGTAAATACCTCATAGTGCAGTTGCTAGATGGTAGGATAGTTCTGTTTTTTACTTTCTGAGGAACATCCATAGTGTTTTCCAGAGTGGCTTCGCCATTTTGCATTCTCATCAACAGTACAAGCATGTTCCCCTTTCTCCATACCACACCAACACCTGTTGTTTCTTTTCTTGTTAATTTTAGCCATTCTGAAGGCTGTGAGGCGCTCCCTAGGGTTTTAACATGTGCGAACCAGCTTAATCATAAATTAAGTCTTGAAATGTAGGGCCTTTTCTCTAATTACAGTGACAGAACCCTCTTACATCTGGAAATAAAGGCATGGTGTGTAAAAATTGGTGGTATCAGGAAAAAAGAGTCCTATTTCTTTTGCTGCAACTCACTGAAATGTATAATTGCTGTGTGATTAAAGATGTCCAAATTCCAGAAGTTTATCCATCAATAAAGATATAAGAACTTACAGCTGCAACACTATACTCTATCTGACTCACTTTTCCATAGTAGGGCTCAAAAATTCATTACACAAGTAAGCTGGTAGTAACATCCTTAGCATAGGTAATTGCTCTTTTTGATCCCTTCCCTCCATGGCCCTTCCCTTGTCTACCCTCCTCAACCCTTTCCTCTCTTCTTATGTTCTTTCTCTTCTACCTTAAAAGAGGCATCCCTTACACTGAACTCTACTTTCCTAGGCCAAAGAAATAAATGGCTTTGTCCACACCTGTGGTCACCAGACCATCTGGTAGCAGCCCCATTTCAGCCACTCTGGAGGGTGTTTGCCCTTCCTCTAGATACGGGAAGGTATTAGGCTTAGTTTTCAGGAAAGAAAATGCCTCTCTTGTCTGGCCAACAAACATTCTTCATTTTTTGGTTTTTGTGTTTGTTTTTGTTGTCAGGATTTTTTTATTTTTTTATGTCCTTGAATTATTCAGTCATTCCCATTAGATCCTTTTATCATTATTCTTTTAAGAAAATCTCAAATGTTTTTATTAAACAAAAAATCTTCCTTAAAATCATTATTAAATCCAAATTTTAAAAATATAAATAAAAGTTAACTTTTAAAAACACTTGATAACTGTAGTATATTTACAGGGTAACCATATTTGAGGTACACCTTGAAACACAATTAACATATAAGAGAAGCTGGGAATTCAAACTCATTTCACATGAAAATCTTGTCCTTTCCAGTGTATCCAAAGTTTGTGGCAATATTCTTGTATTCCTTATCTTTTCCTTTTGTGAAACAAAATGAAGTAAGAGACTAAGATTTCTTCAGATTCATGAAAGAGAAAATTAAATTCTGTCAGTGACAAGTCCATATTTTAATTTTAATCCTCAAATAAGGGTTACAACTAATAACAACTTTTGCTCCGAAACCATATTCTTATTTTCAACAATTTCGTGTTTTGTAAAATACACAGTGTGAGAGAGACTCAACCCTTTACTCAACGTAAGCAGTTTTGAATTTAGTTTTCTGATTTGACCTAAAACGAGTGACTTAACTCTTATCTGCAGCCCTCCTCTTCCCACCGTGAAAGTGGAATATGCTATACTCTTTCATGGACTCTTTTGATTTAAAAAATAAATGGACTATGGGTCCTAACATTTTTCAATGTTCCTTTTAAATGTATATCTTAAGGTTAATAATTTCACAAAATCACCAGTGTATTTTAGGAAGTCAGTTAAAGTTCATATATTTTCTATGGAAACCCTAGATGCTTTATAATAAATTGTAACAGATTCCGAAGCAGATATGACTAATTTATCTCTTAGAAATTCACCTAGAAAACTAATTATACTGCTTTCTCTTAATTTAGTGAATTATCACACTGCTATTAGGCAAATGAGTTGGTCTGTTAGAGTTTCAGTGAGTCATGCTGATAAATGACTAATATTCCATATTTTCCAAGGTGCTGCAAATGTATTTTTATCCTTGCTTCCTCAGGAATAATAAATACAGGAAAAGACTCCATAGGAGAAAATCAGATAGAGCATGGAACCTTGCCAGGTCATTGCTGCCTAGACAAAACAGGAAAACATCATATTCAATAATTGTTATAAAAACTGTTTTTTGCTCATAGCAAATATTCTCAGGAGAATCCTCTTAAAAAGTTATATAGTCTTTGAAAATTATTAAGTAAGGATATTACTGAGTTTACAAAAGAAAATTGCTCTCTATCCCAAGTTTATCCACTCTATACTGTATCTGAACTCAAAACGCTCCTGTGTTTTGTTTTCAGTGCAAGACTTCACCTTTAACAGAAATATGTATTAGACAGAAACATGCACATCCCACTATGGATTTATGATATCACAGTTAAAACACACTTCCCTAAACTCCTAAGTGAAATAGTGTATTTTTTTTGTGCACTGAAGCCATTTAAACTGAGAGCAAGGCACCATAGCTCAATCTGGAGTGGAGAAAATTTATGCTTTTTCAGTGTCGAAAAACAGTTGGGAAAATAGGATGTCTCACTCACTTTGTTTGAAAGTATGATTCTTCAGCTTATCAAGAGAACATTTTGGCATTATCTATCAAAATTAAAAATAAACATTCTGGGGGCCTACGTCTCCGACTTAGGCTCAGGTCATGATCTCTTTGTGAGTTCAAGCCCCGCGTAGGGTTCTGTGGCGACAGCTCAGAGCCTGGAGCTTGCTTTGGATTCTGTGTCTCCCTCTCTCTCTTCCCCTCCCCTACTCATGCGCGCTCTCTCTCTCTCTCTCTCTCTCTCTCTCTCTTTCTCTCTCTCAAAAATGAATAGATATTAAAAAAATAAATAAACATTCTGAGGGTGCCTGAGTGGCTCAGTTCTTTAAGTGTCTGACTTCAGCTTAAGTCATGATCTTATAGTTCGTGAGTTCGAGCCTCACGTCAAGCTCTCTGCTGTCAGTGCAGAGCCCCATTTGTATCCTTCGTCTCCCTCTCTCTCTGTCCCTCCCCCGGCTCACATGCTTTCTCTTTCTCTCTCTCCCTATCTCTCAAAAATAACAAACATTAAAATAAATAAATAAATAAATAAACAAACAAACATACATCCCATGGTAACCTAATTTCAGAAATAGTCTCACTTTCTGCCAAGATATTTCTACCAAGATTATTATAGTACCAGCACTTGTAATTATTATATATAAAAGAATTGTAAATCACCTGAATACCCATCAGAGGCACCATGGTTAAACAAGTTATATGAAATAAATCCTCTAGAATACTACGCAGACATAAAAGGAAAAAAAAAAAAACAATACTAAGCAGCCATTAAAAACCTCAATTAGATCTGTGTCTTGGTATAGAGAAATTAGTAATATGTTCATTGTTAATTAAAGTTGTATTATATTAATTTTATTTAATAAGCATTATAGTGCCTTCTAAGTGCCACATACTTTTCTAAGTGCTTTATAAAACTTAAAATTTGTTAATTTTTCAGTAACAACCTTATAAAGTGGGATTGTTATTATTCCTTTTTTTTCCAGAGGAGGAAACAGAGGTATGGAGAAGTTAAGTGATTTCCACAACATAACACTACTGGTACGTAAGAAAAATTGTATTTGAACCCAGAGGTCAAAGAGCAACAGGCCATATAGATGCTGAGTGATGCCAGACAATTGCTTCCTGGATCGAGAAAAGGAGTACATTACTTTTATAATTATAAAGTTCCTTCAAAGAAAATTACAGAAATGAAAATGGTAAAGCACTTCTCATTTACATTTTCTAGTTTTAGGATATTTCAGAAGCTTAGTATATAGATTTAAATGTCAAGTTTTCTTTGAGATTAAAATAATGAAACACCAACAACATGCCTGAAATAATTTGCCATTATTAGTCTTTTTTTTTAATTTTTGCAGAGAGGTTGCATACTCTCAATAAATTAAAAATAAATCTTACCAGAACTTTACATTAAAGTGACTTCTAACAGTTTGCTAACCTTAATCAGAAATGCAACTACATTGTACATTGTACCCAGATATAAATGCCTGCATAAAGCCCACTCATGGACTAATTCAGATTCCACCTAAGAATTCCATATATAAATTGAAAGACAATCATACTTTCATTCCCTTAATTACTTTATTCATTTATTTTTCCAACTTTATTGAAGTTTAATTGACATAATTGTAGTATATTTAAAGTTTACAGCCCAATGATTTCGTATCCTATACTTAGTGAAAAGGATTGTCACAATCAAGTTAATTAACACATCCATCATCTCACAATTACTATTTTGTGTGTGTGTGTGTGAAAAAGTTTAAGATTAACTCTCAGTAAAATTTTACTATATGATACAATATTATTAACTCTAGTCACCTTGGAATATTAAATCTTCAAATTCTACTCATCTTATAACTAAAATTTGTACTCTTTCACCAACTTCTTCCCATTTTGCCACCCCTGGTTCCTAACAACTACCATTTTACTCTCTATTTTTATGAGCCTGAATTTTATTTTATTTTTTACGACTGTACAAATAAGTAACATACATCCATATATTTTTTAATTTTTTATGATTCCACATATAAGTGATATATGTGTATCTGTATCATATTTTATGTACCATAACCTTAGATCGTTTCCACACTTGAGATACTGTACACAATGTTGTAATAAATATGGGGATACAGATATGTCTTCAAGATTGTTATTCGGTTGCCTTTGGATATATACCCAGAAGTGGTATTGCTGGATCAAATGTTATTTCTGTTACTAACTTTTTGAAGAAACTCTACATTATTTCTGTAATGGTTGTGCCAATTTATATTCCCATCAACAGTGTACAAGGGTTCCTTTTTGTCTACATCCAAATCAACATTTATTTTTTGCCTTTTTGACAACAGATATCCTAAAAGATATGAGGCAATATTTCATTGTGCTTTTGATCTGCATTTCCCCAAATGGTTAGTGAGCAATCTTTTCATATACTTATTGACCATTTGTATGTGTTCTTCAGAAAAATGTTTACTTGGGCTAGTCTACCCTTTTTAAATTGAGTTACTCGTTTTTTGCTATTGAGTTGCACGATCCCCTTATATATTTTGGATATTAATCCTTTATCTGAGATATAGCTTTCAAATATTTTCTCTCATTCCATAAGTTACTTTTTCATTTTGTTGATAGGTTGTTTTGTTGTGCAGAGCTTTTAATTTGTTGTAGTCCTACTTGTTTATTTTTGTCTTTACTGCCTTTGCTTTTGGTGCCAAATTCACAAAGTTGCCAAAACTAATGTCAATAATTTTTCCTCCTATGTCTTCCTCTAGCGTTTTTTATGATTTCAAATTGTGCATTTATTTTTTAATCCTTTTTGAGTTGACTTTTGAATATAGTGGAAAACAGTAGGTTCAATGTCATTCTTTTCAATGTGGCTGTCCAGCTTTCCCAATACCATTTATTGAAGAAGCTATTCTTTCCCTATTGCATCTTCTTTGAATATTTGTAGAAAATCTGTTGACCGTATATCATGGATTTATATCTGGGTACTCTGTTCTGTTCGATCGATCTCTCTCTGTTTTGTTGCCTATACCATCTTCTTTTGATTACTATAGTGTTTCAATACACTTTATTATTTTTTTTATTTATTTATTTTTTAATTTAAAATAATTTATTTTCAAATTGGTTTACATAAAACACCCAGTGTTCATCCCAACATGTGCCCTTTTTTAATGCCCATCACCCCCTCTCCCCCCCCCCGATCTCCCTCACCCTCAGTTTGTTCTTAGTCTTTGAGAGTCTCTTATGTTTTATCTCCCTCCCTCTCTGTGTCTTTTTTTTCTTTCCCCTCACCCTCAGTTTGTTCTTAGTCTTTGAGAGTCTCTTATGTTTTATCTCCCTCCCTCTCTGTGTCTTTTTTTTCTTTCCCCTCTTCCCCTCCCCCTGGTTTTTGCTTAGTCTCACCAAGTCCACCTATTCGTGGAAACATATGGTATCTGTCTTTTTCTGACTGACTTATTTCACTTAACATAATACCCTCCAGTTCCATCCATGTTGCTACGCATGGCCAGATTTCATTTTTTCTCATTGCCACATAGTAGTCCATTGTATATATGTACCACATCTTCTTTATCCACTCATCAGTTGATGGGCACTTAGTTTCTTTCCATGTTTTGGCTATTGTCGAAAGTGCTGCTATGAACATTGGGGTACACGTGCTCCTATGCATCAGCAATCCTGTGTCTCTTGGGTAGATTCCTAGCAGGGCTATTGCTGGATCATAGGGTAGCTCTATTTTCATTTTTTTGAGGAACCTCCACACCGTTTTCCAGAGTGGCTGCACCAGTTTGCATTCCCACCAACAGTGTAGGAGGGTGCCTACTTCTCCACATCCTCGCCAGCATCTATAGTTTCCTGATTTGTTTATTTTAGCCACTCTGACTGGTGTGAGGTGGTATCGCAGTGTGGTTTTGATTTGTATTTCCCTGATGATGAGTGACATTGAACATCGTTTCAAGTGTCTATTTGCCATCTGAATGTCCTCTTTGGAGAAGTGTCTATTCATATCTTCTGCCCATTTCTTCACTGGGTTGTTTGTTTTTCGGGTGTGGAGTTTGGTAAGTTCTTTATAGATTTTAGATATTAGTCCTTTATCCGATATGTCATTTGCGATGATCTTTTCCCATTCCGTTGGTTGCCTATTCGTTTTGTTGGTTGTTTCTTTTGCTGTGCAGAAGCTTTTTATCTTGATGAAGTCCCAATAGTTCATCTTTGCTTTTAATTCCCTTGCCTTTGGAGACGTGTCAAGTAAGAAATTGGTGCGTCTTAGGTCAAAGAGACTTTTTCCTGCTTTTTCCTCTAGGATTTTGACGGTTTCCTGTCTCACATTCAGATCTTTTATCCATTTAGAATTTATTTTTGTGAGTGGTGTAAGAAAGTGGTCTAGTTTCAACAAAAGAAAAGATAAGAACCATATGATCCTGTCAATAGATGCAGAAAAAGCATTTGACAAAATACAGCACCCTTTCTTAATAAAAACTCTCGAGAAAGTCGGGATAGAAGGAACATACTTAAACATCATAAAAGCCATATATGAAAAGCCCACAGCTAATATCATCCTCAATGGGGAAAAACTGAAAGCCTTCCCCCTGAGATCAGGAACACGACAGGGGTGTCCACTCTCGCCTCTGCTATTTAACATAGTGTTGGAAGTCTTAGCATCAGCAATCAGACAACAAAACAAAATAAAAGGCATCAAGATTGGCAAGGAGGAAGTCAAACTTTCACTTTTTGCAGATGACATGATACTTTACATGGAAAACCCGACGGAATCCACCAAAAGCCTACTAGAACTGATTCATGATTTCAGCAAAGTTGCAGGATACAAAATCAATGTACAGAAATCGGTGGCATTTCTATACACCAACAATGAAGCACCAGAAAGAGAAATAAAGAAGCTAATCCCTTTCACAATTGCACCAAAAACCATAAAATACCTAGGAATAAACCTAACCAAAGATGTGAAAGACCTCTACACTGAAAACTATAAAAAACTTATGAAGGAAATTGAGGAAGACACAAGGAAATGGAAAAACATCCCATGCTCATGGATTGGAAGAATAAATATCGTTAAAATGGCAATACTACCCAAAGCAATCTACACATTCAATGCAATCCCAATCAAAATTGCACCAGCATTCTTCTCAAAGCTAGAGCAAACAATCCTAAAATTTGTATGGAACCACAAAAGACCTCGAATAGCCAAAATAATACTGAAGAATAAAACCAAGGCGGGAGGCATCACAATCCCAGACTTTAACCTCTACTACAAAGCGGTGGTCATCAAGACTGTATGGTATTGGCACAAAAACAGACACATAGACCAATGGAATAGAATAGAAAACTCAGAAATGGACCCGCAAGTATATGGCCAACTAATCTTTGATAAAGCGGGAAAATGTATCCAATGGAAAAAAGACAGCCTCTTTAATAAATGGTGCTGGGAGAATTGGACAGGAACTTGCAAAAGAATCAATACACTTTAAATCGGGAAGTGTGATGCTCCCTCCACCTTTGCTTTTCTTGCTCAAGATTACGTTAGCTCTTTAGGGTCTTTTGTGGTTTCAAGACATTAATATCTTTTTCTATTTCTGTGAAAAAGCATTGGAATTTTGATAGAGATTGCATTGATTCCTTAAATCACTTTAGTATGAACATTTAAAAAATATGAAGTCTTCCAATCCATGAATACAGGGTATCTTTCCATCTATTTGTGTCTTCTTCAATTTCTTTCATCAATGTTTCATACATTTCAGTGCACAGATCATTTTTGCAGGACAGCTTTGTCAGATAAGGGATTTTTGGCTGGCAGGATTTGTTTGTTTCTTTGTTTGTTTGTTGTTCCTATTATTTTTCTTTCAGTGCTTGAATGTATCTTCCCATTCTCTCCTTGTCTGTAAGGCTTATGCTGAGAAATCTGCTATTAGCCTTTAAGAGTTCACTTCTTTTTCTCTTGATACTTTAAAAATTATCTCTTTGACTTTGATTTTAGACAAGTTTATTTATAATGTGTCTTTCAGAAGATGTTTTTGAACTGTACCTGTTTGGGAACCTCTGAGCTTCATGAACGTAGATGTTCAAATCTCTCTGCAGATTTAGAAACTTTGAGCCATTAGCTCTTTAAATAAACTTTGTACCCTCTTTCACCTTCTATTCTCATGGTATCCCAATAATCGTCCCCTTTTATAGTGTCCCGTAATTTATATAGGCTTTCTTGACTATTTTCATTCTTTTTTTATTGTTCTCTTACTGGATAATTTCAAATGATATATCTTCAAGTTCACATATTCTTCTGCTTGATCAAGCACGATATTGATGCTCTCTATTGCTTCCCCATCTCACCCCTTATATAATATTCCATTTATAATATTCTTCAACTTCGACTCCAGAATTTGTTTGGTCCTTTTTTTTTTTTTTAAATTTATATTTCTCTGTTAAACTCACTTTTTTCATGTATTGCTTTCCTTATTTTGTTGAATTGTCTTTATTCTCTTGCAACTGGTTAAATTTCCTGAAAAGGATTAGTTTGAATTATAAGCGAAATGATTTGTAGATATCCATATTACTGGAGTTAGTTATTGAAAAACTATTGTGTACTTGTGGTGGTGTCCCATTCCCTTTATTTTTCAGAGTCTTTCATGTCTTGTGTTGTTATTTTCTTATTTGAAAAAGAGTCACTTTCTCCAGTCTTGACTGACTGGTTTCAGGTGACAAAAACCTTTGGTCAGTGTGGCTAGAGATTTTGTCTCAGAGGTTTCTGTTCAATTCATTTTGTTTCATTTCATGGATATGACTGTTCCACACTTTTTGTTCTACATTAATGGGTAATTTTTTTTTTTTATTGTATGTCTTTTCTTGATTGTACAAAACATTCAAGGCTGGATTTGGTAGCCTCCTATTTAATTTGCCCCGGGGTGATTCTGAATGCTCAACTTTTATGCTTCCATTCAGTCCTTTGGAGTAGGGCTGGCTTTTTGTGCATGCTCACTAGCTGTCTGCAAAGTCTCACATTCACTACCCCCAGGGACAATCAGAGGGAACCAGGTACGAAATTAGGAGCATTTGGTTGATGCATTTGTAATGTTAGGAGACCATGTACCAGATGGAGGGAATCCTCATATGATGTGTCTTCAGTGGTTTGTGGACAGGACTCCCAATAGAGTCTGTGAAGAAGTTAGAGGAACTGCATCCCTTTGATATGTTCTAAACCCTGGCTGCTATTCTTCTAGCTCCTCCTTGCCCCACAGTAATGCAGCTCACCTCATTGTTCTGGATGGGATAAAAAAAGAAATGGATTTCTTTGACAGCATCACACACAGCTGGGGAGACTGGTACTCACTTGTATTCTCTAATTGTCCTCCATGAGTGAAATCACAGGCCAAGGGGTCTCTCTTGGCACTGAACTGTGATGCCTTGGGGGAAAGGTGATGTATGTAAATGAAACTGTTCATCTTATTCTCTTCAATGCTTCCAATCTTGACTTTTATTTTTTTTCCTCTTCGACAGTGTGCTAGGGTTTCTCTGCTGAACTACTGAAATTTCACAAAGGTATTCTTTTCCATGGGTGATTGTCAAGATCACATTTAGGTGGTAATATGGTAGAAAACTCTTATTCCATCACTTTGGTGACCTCATTTAGCCTTAATTCTTGATTAATGCTTTGTAGTTAAATGTGAAAGTAATTGTTATTTACAATTTATTGCATCATCAAGTATACATGTTACTATTCTTGGAATAAGGGCTGCAAATTTAGCAAATAAAAATCCCAATGCCCAGTTAAATTTAATGATCTGATAAGAAAGAGTTAATTTTGTTAATATAACAAACACAGTATTTGGTACATATTTATATTTTAAAAATACTTTGCTTATCTGAAATTTAAATTTAATTGAGTACCCTATATTTGTGTATAAAATCTGTCTCTAATTGAATATACATTATCTTTAATATTTCTATAATATTTTTATTTAAAAAAATTATCCTTCTTGGGGTGCCTGACTGGGTGATGCAGTCGGTTAAGTGTCTGACTTTGGCTCAGGTCATGATCTTGTGGTTCATGGGTTTGAGCCCTGCATCGGGCTCTGTGCTGCGAGTTTGGGGCCTGGAGCCTACTTTGTGGATTCTGTGTCTCCCTCTCTCTCTGCCCTTCCTCCACTTGTACTCTGTCTCTCTCTCAAAAATAAATAAATCATTAAACTTTTTAAAATTTCTCCCTCTATGCATACTTAAATGCACACACACACACACACACAAATACACATGTATACATATACACATAACAGACATATTGGTTTGTGGATTTTTCTGTCTTACCTAGAATCAAAGAGAGAAGAAATAGCAAACTTACCTAAGGTATGAATTGGGAAGTTAGCTCACTTAACCTTATATTGCAGTTGTCAACCAAAAGATCTGACTTATGTTTACATGCAGGACTCAAGTACGCCAAATGTCCAGGCTGCTTTCACCCCCCTCTCATATATTTCAGCTAATTAAAAAGTTATGCTAAGTGCAATACCTCAGAATAATTACCAAGCTAGAGAACTTCCCAAGCATGTACTGGTTTTCTGACAAATATCTTAAATTTCATGAAAGCGGTAAATATGGTCCTATCACAATGATCCCAGATGGTATCTTATTAAAGATTTTATAGCCTTCCAAATAATGAATGTTTTCACATATCTAAATAAAATTTGTCACTTTTATTCTTAAAATCTCAGCTACTTAAAATCCGAAGTCAATATTCTAAATGATATAGAAATAGAATTTCTATAGTATACCAATGTGATCATTGGTAATTATATACAATTTTTAATTTTGCATATATGATTCAGTAAGAATAATGATAAGTAATATTGAGCTAATATTTAAAAAACTTATATATTTTATGTTTTAGAAACACGCAGTTGACTAATAGTGTTCTTCACTGAGTAACACAAGCACTTGTTCTTAGAGCCCTCCTTTCTTACTCATGCTCCTTTGCATGAGCAGAATGTTGCCCTTCTACCTCTTTAGGCCTATAGAGAACATTAAAATGTTTATCCACATGAGTATCTTGTTTTCATTGTTAAAAGTAGCAGTAACTAGTTGTGTTATATCAGATTATGACCTTAAACTGAATATTCTAAAACTTTCCTTAGATGTTTTGGTAGATAATTACTCAACTTTTTGTTGGCTTATAATTAAAGATTATAAGATTTCTTATCTTAAATCTTTAAAGATTTCTTATCTTCTGAATACAGTAAATCAAATAAATTTATTTTTCACTATTTACATTGACTTAAATTTAATAGCTTCTATGCCTTTGTATATATTCATAGTCATTGAAAGACAAAGTGAAGAAAGGGGGGTTTTGTGTTTTTTCCTTATGTAGACTTTGTAAAAACCTGGTTTGTTGGTAAAATATAGACTAGGTTACTTTTCACCAAAGAGCATACCATGTGCCAGTGCTTGCCAGTATTCTTTGTCCAACACAACTCCAATATTGAAGACCAAGACAAGTGGAGTCAATTGTTTTCTAATAGCAGTGGTTCTTATTTGACCCTGCTGTCAAACTGTCACCAGTTTTGTGATTATATCTCAGGCCAGCACTTGTCAGTTACTGCATGTTTACTGTTTGGAAATTCCCTCTCCATGCCATTTCTTAGTATATGTGTGTATATATATATATATTTTCCCCATTAATGCTTTACCAATTAGTGGACACTCACCACAATAATGTAGATTCCAATTCATTCGCAGAGATTTCTTCTTTCTTGGTGAATTTTAGGAAACTAAAAATACATTTAATTCCATTTAACAGTTTCTAAAATAGTTATCCTGAAAGCATAGAATATATTTTTGAGTAAAACCTAGTTTTACTAAAACCTAGTTTTACAGCAAGAATATAATTGTATTTATATAATGAGGCCAGATGAACTGGTATTTAAAATCTAACCCAGAAGAGGTCACATGAGTTGTATACACAAACTTGTCCATTTAAATAAAAGAATGTCATAGACTTCTCAAAATAATGATCTCAAAATAATTGAAATTGTGAATAAACATAAGTTACTTGATTTTTTTTAATTAGAAGTATAATTGTAAGATAATTAACAATTTTTTACATTTTCCAAACTTGGATATTCCTGATGGATAAAAATTACGTGATAAATACTTCCATGAGGATGATAGAATTGTCTTCACATTAATGACAAATGGGAAAACATAACCACTGCATTGGATCGTCTTATATAAAATAAAAATTTAAAAGTCTCTGTTGCATATATTGCATTCTTCTTTGAAATTGGTTATAAACTATATGATAATGTATTAAAATGAAGTGATATAATATGCCAAATGTTTATCACAAAAAAAGAAGTCTGTTTCCAATTAAACATAAGTGCTCCCAGAATCTCTTCAAAGATGTATGTTTGTCTTAATGATAAAGTACAGATGTTACTTTTCTGTAGGAAACTGAAAATAAAATTACTACTTCTAATGCTGTTTTCTCTTTCCTGATTATATTTTAAGAACTGTAGTGTCTCTACAAAACTGGTGCAATTCAAATTGCCTTTCTTTTCTTTTATATTCTACTACTGAATATCTGAGAAAATTAAGAGTAATATCCAGGATGCTAGGAGAGCCATTACATATAGAAAATAGCGTAATAACTATGGGGAGCTATTGAGGAAATTAACTAAAGCATGGACATAGATTAGAAATACCTTGTTGCCTCATTTGTAATGCTAATTTTTAATGTATTTCATTTGGCTAAATGGTTGTTTCACCACAAACAAAAATCCCAATAACTGTACGTAACAGTAGCTGATGTTAATTTTATACTGTTTGTAGCTCTTTAAATTATGCATTAGGATAATTTAAGATTTCTGAGACTGGTACCAGTGTCTGAATTAGAGATAACTACTAGCCCTTAGTTAAACATACATATGTTATGTGATATGCTTTCTCTACTTTCTTCTTCTCCTTCTGGAATTTTGCTGTTTCCCTTTTATTTCTTCTCCAAACTTACTTAAAACTTACTGTGTGAATCCCAATTTGTTAACATCCTTGGGTATGTTTTAACATGAGAAAAAGTTGTTATTTTTTAAATTTTTTTAAATTAAAACTATTTACCTTAGAATTAACATGTTTGTCCCAAGCGACTTACAGATTCACACTACTTTTGTAAATTATTTTAATAATATATATATATATACATATATACGTATATATATATATGTTTTACTAGTTTGTTTCACAAACTTGTTTTTATTAAATAGCATTTTTCAGATAATTGAGGTCCACTACATTCATAGTCATTGCATATTTTTACATTGTCCCACCTGTCTGCTGAACATCTTAAAATGGATATTATTCAGACAAACAAACTCACTTCTGCCATAAACTTTCTTCTCACCTGTAACCTGCTTGTTCTAATATTTTATTTAAATTTTTTTTAATTTTCATTTATTTTTGAGAGAGAAAGAGTTAGAATACAAACAGGGAAGGGGTAGAGAGAAAGGGAGACACAAGATCAGAAGCAGGCTTCAGGCTCTGAGTTGTCAAAAGCCCAATGCAGGGCTTGAACTCAGGAACCTTGAGATCATGAACTGAGCCAAAGTCAGAGGCTTAACTGACTGAGTCATCAAGGTGCTGCTTAAAAAAATTGTTTTTAAGTTTATTTATTTTGAGAGAGAGAGAAAGAGAGAGAGAGAGAGAGAGAGAGAGAGAGAGAGAGAGAGAGAGAGAATGAGTGGAGGAAGGGCAGAGAGAATGAGAGGGGAGAGGGAGAATCTCAAGCAGGGGCCGCATTTTCAACACAGAACTCCATGCAGGGCTCAAGCAACTCAGCTGTGAAATCATGACTTGAGTGGATATCAGGAGGCTTAACCAACTGAGCAACCCAGATGCCACACGTATTCTAAATTTAATACTAGAGTGTGTTAGGAGGAGACTTTTAACCTAACATGACTTTTAAAGAAACTTAACATAAAAAAATTAAAATATCCACAAACACATGAAAACCCACCCTCGGAAAAGTAGGCATTTGTTCTTATTTACATAAGGTCCTAAATTAATGGTAATATTAACAATTTGAAAGGATAGAGTTCATTATTTTAAGTGATTCTAGGACCTAATGAATGATCCACAGCTCTTCTAGGAAAACCAAACAAGTTGAAAAAAATTTTAGAAAAATTAGAGGAAACATGGGGACCATTGAGGCTATTGTACATACATAGAGCCACAAAGCTGGAATTTGATAATTAATACAGATTAGAGGTGTATAATCATTAAGTTAACATGTTAATAATCATTGATCAAAGTCCTTTCTCCAAAAAAAGAGGGGAAAGCTGCAAACTGCAAAGTGGCAAACTTTGCTCACATGCTGACTTTTTTGGAACCAGAAATGGCACTCCATAAATAAATGTTCATCAAAGCACTTGTATGAAATGTCTCTAATTTCTAATAAAATTAACTCATGCACAGTTTTAAAATCTAAAGAATACAGAAGAAAATCTAATCAAAATAAAAGGAAATTAAAAGCAAATGGTATTAGTTATTTTCCACCTTCTTGAGTCACATTCAGCATAAGATGCATTTAATTTTACACATGCATATGGGACAGAGGGGGCTATCAGGATTATTTTGGAAATAACTCCTGTACAGTAATATTGTGACTTGTGAAATTTAATGAATACCAACACCTGATTGAGGACCAATTGTAGTGGCAAATCTTGTCATTTTATTACTTGCCATTTCACAGAATTTCAAGTGGGATTTAAAGTAACTGCTCTTGGACCATTCAGAAGCAGTTGTTCTTGAAACCACTCTTAAGTGCCTGCTCATATTAATCGTATATATAAAATATAAAATATAATATTTAATTATATGTTATATTTCTTAGGGAATTTACAGATTATAATAATAGAAAATATATATCATACCCAGACATATAGCAAGGGACAGAGTGACCTGGGGTAATGTAAATAGAGGTTAAATCTGCAATTTGATTGAAAATCTGTTGTTTCCTAACAGTCTGCATACATGCAGTCTACATACAGTCTATACATACTTACAGCATTAAAAATCCAGTTGCATATTAATAAGAAAAAAAACATTTTTTTTAGTATTTGGTATGGAGGATTTTCATGGGAAATTACCATTGAAATTAGTGGCAATCTGTAATTAGGTAAAATGATGTCAGTTTAAAATTCATGAAGCCATAACAGACAAATTTATTATCTACTGCAATAAAATAAAATTATCAAATATATGATTATCTATATTGTGCAATTCATGTTGAAATATAGTCTTTCAATTAAAATGGAGAAATTTGTTCTATATTGACCTTGAAAATTTATTGTGTGGGAAACATATGTAATATTGCAGCTTTCCCTTATGTTTACTATATTCTTATATAGTCAAAGAGTAAATTATTATAACCTCAGGATTGAGTATCTTATTATTTGAGAAATAGCTTATTTTATTTGAGATACAAAAAAAAGTTGTGTGACATTTGCCTGTTTGTATTCCAGTAACCAGCTGTTGCAAATAAATGAGAAAAAAAGGTAAGAAGTTTTATCACTATATTACAATATGATTGTAATGATTTTCCCCTCAATATTAAGTGCCCTACATTATTATCTATGGGTTTGAAAATGCTTTCAAACTCATGAAGATATAGACAAGTGAAGAAAAGGATGAAAAAATTAAAAGAAGAAAATTAATTAAATTAGATGTTTTCCCCACATTGGATGATAATTGATTTCTGTCACATTTCATAATAATTTCTGGAGTAAAATTATTTTCAGGTTTAGAAACAAAGTTGATATGAACCATTTCTATTAATAACGTGCTAGTGATACTTAATTAAACCTTAAATATATAATAAGTATGAATAAAAATTATTGTTGAGCACTGTATATAGAGAATTAAAAATTCTTGTTTTAGTTGTTCCAGCTCATGTGTGTGTGCCCACACGTGCACACACATATGTACACATGCACAAAACAAGTCTACCCATAGCAAAATTTTAAGTAAAATGTCATCTTGAAGATTACAAACTATTTTGAAAGTGAATATGTAATGGTTACGGAAGACAAATATCATAAATACAACACTTACAAAATCTGTAGTTCTGGTAAAAAGTACTGTTTGAAGGACTAATTATGAAGTTAAACACTTAGAATTACTAGGGTTTCTACAATGAGATGTTACATGTGTGTGGAAAGGCCTTAAAGTAGTTTTTTGATATGAATGACAGTATCTTGGAAGAGAACCAGTAAGTGTTGGTTTCCTTTGCCTGAGATTTCCACTGACATCAGCTCATAGGCAATTACTCATCTACATATCTAAGAACATATTAGATTCCTAAATAATACCCTGGAGATTACAAGACTTTTAAATTATTTTTCCCTTCCCTTTTGGATATTCATTCTTAAAATTATGGATGGGTCTAAATTAATGTATGAGAAAAAACAGAATCAATCCCTGTTTGTGTTTAAATCTATTCTTAACAACAACAACAACAGAAACATCTTTCTAGAAAATGAAATGAAGAGCCAACAATCGTGTGTTCTATAGAAAAACAAACAAA
The DNA here is from genome assembly GCA_030068075.1 of Paguma larvata. Classification (NCBI taxonomy): domain Eukaryota; kingdom Metazoa; phylum Chordata; class Mammalia; order Carnivora; family Viverridae; genus Paguma; species Paguma larvata. The sequence goes on along the minus strand of CM057826.1, from coordinate 86,419,929 downwards.
CAGTACTTTAAAAAAACCCACAGTGTATAACCTCTTGATGTGCAGGGGACATTTTAGGATAACATCATACATAGTTTCCTAATAGGACATTGTTATAAAAATATACAACCAAAATGAATACAAAGGGAAATGCTAAAAACAACAAAGATTGAAGTTAAAACATAGTTACTAAACTAAAACTTAATATAGAACTATAAATATGCATAATGATTGAAAACTAATACAATTTAAAATAACAATGATAATAACAGAGATCAAATTGTACTAAAATGAGGAATTTAATGGTAACCCTAAGTTAAGTATGTTAAATAATTCTAGCCAATGAAAAGTGAGAAGCTATTTTTCCCTTGATTTCTCAGTTAGGCTCAAAAATTCTTTTTTTGAAAAACAACAAAAAAATCCCTCAAAAAAGCAAAGACTAACCAATATTAGATTTTTAAAAAGTCTATAATTTTAGAGAAAACAAATATTTTCTTTAATTTATTTAATGAAAAATATATGAGTGCTTACTGTTTGGCAGGCATTGTATAGCCCTTATCAAGTAAGTTAAAAACATAGTTTATATCAATTTAAAATGACTGGCCCCTGATCTTATGAAACTTACATTCCAGATGGGGAGACAAACAACTATATAAGTTATTGTTGAGCTGAGTTCTGTGCACCACTTATCAATTCCAAGAATACTGGGTACTGATTACCACATCCAGGGTAGGACTCTAAACACATCTGTTTACTGCATGTTCATACCTGACTGGCCAAGGAAAACAAAGTCCAGTCAAAAAGTGGATGGAACAATGCTTTACTTATGTAGAGAAGAGACAGAGCCAGGTCACCTTCAGTAAGTGTGTGTCAATCACTCTCAGTCAGAGTTTCTCTGACTTGCAGCCTTTTATCCTACAGTGGAAGAAACCTGGTCTCCTTCCAACAGAAAATAGACATTAAGGTGCCATATGATACACAAGCCTTAAGCAGAGATAAAACAGCACTCATTGTGCCTGAAACAGGGAGAGATATTTGATAAGCTTGACACAGGACATGCGTGTTATCTCTTGGTAAGGATCTGTTCCAAGCCCACGGACCATTTTTATAGAGCCCAGACTATGCGTATGAGACTGTCTTTACCAACAGTCTACCTCTCACCTCTCAGGTGTCTATTGGAGCAGTAGATAGATAAAGCACATAAAATCTGGTAGGACCACTGCTCAACTGAAATTTTGAGATGCAATCAAGTCCAGTGGGGCCCCTAAACAATTCGTACTCATGCAGTTTGTTTTCAGAGCTTGTCTCATTTTAAGACAGGGCTTTACCAGGTCAAAAGGAAAACCAGACACAGAAGAATGACTAGTCATTCCTGGAGGATACTACTCAACCAGAAATATTGGTACACACAAGGTATTGGAAATAACACAAATGCTACTCAGTTCTTCCAGCACATAACCAAAAGCTGATTGGTTGTTCATCTCCAACTTTACTCATGAGTTCAGTGAGTTTTGCTGGTCTTGATTAGCTCGAATGTTATCTATAGCTTTCTTCAACATAGTTAATAACAAGTTGTGTACTTTCCTCTCCGCCCCCCCCCACCCGCCCACCCACCCAGGGCGGATATGCCTGTGCAAGGTATGAGGACACAGATATCAGAGAAGAAGCAGTTATCTGGAAATTTTCCTAGCAGTGTGCTTCAGGCAATGATACCATGTGTCAGAAATGTGGGACCCTTCCAGATAAGACTGCCATTTTGCATAAACACCTGAGGACATAAAATTTCCAAATACCATGCCCAATCTGAGGGTGACAAGCACTCCTTAGCCCAATATACCACAGAAAGAAACCTATAACTGGATCTTAAAAACAAAAGCAAAAATAAAGAAAATTTCAGATCAGTATCTCTCATTGATTTAGATGCAAAAGTCCTAAAAAAAGTAAACCAAATCCCAAAATGTATAAAAATAAATATACACTATTACCAAGTTGAACTTATCCCAGAAATGCAAGAATGATTCAACATTTGAAATTCAATGTAATCTACTTTATCAACAAGGAAGAGAATATAAAAACCATATGAACATATCAGTTGATGCAGAAAAACAATGTAAGAACTAAATGTGTGTTGTGTATAAACCATCCGGTTTCTGGTACTTTGTACCAGATGTAGTTTTAACGACAGAATAAAATGGATGGAAAAACAAAACAAAACAAAACAAAACAAAACAAAACACATGTGTAGATCACTGATGTATGTCTATTACAAATTAGGGTGTAGATCGATTCAAATCTGTTCACCTGTGATATAACAACCATTACAACTATCTGGACTTTCTTTACTTATATTTCAGGCACCACTCTCTGCAGTAAATTTTTGAATTCTTTAGAAACCTTTTTAATCATAAATATGTTTTCATATTCTGGATGATTCCTAAATTTTTACCATAGATTTTAAAAACATGAGCCCCATTAGAAAACAGATAAGTCCATAAGAGGTCATCGCCTAAAATATCGGAATACTTCAGTGCTAATCAGTCTCAATTTCTTTCCAGAAAGCTGATTTAAAAGCCCATAGTGGGAGTGCCTGAGTGGCTCAGTCAGTTAAGCCCTCAACTTTGGCTCAGGTCATGATCTCATGGTTTGTGGGTTCGAGCCCCTCGTCAGGCTCTATACTGATAGCTCAGAGCCTGGAGCCTGCTTCAGATTCTGTCTCCCTCTCTCTCAAAAATAAACATTAAAAAAATAAAATAGAACAACAACAAAAAAAAAAGCCCAGTTGGAAGACACAAAGAGTTCGCTAGGTACCAGGTGGATTGGGGATAGGATATTATAAACCTAGGTTGTGATCTACTGTGGGAAGCAAACAAAAGTATTTAGTGTTTCTTGGTGCTATATATATAGTACTTTGGGACAGAGATGCTCATTAAATATTCATCACATTAATTAATAAATAAAGTAAAAAAAGAAATTCCAGAACAGGTAAAATGAAGATAATATAACTTTGGACAAAATATACTTAACAGTAATTAGAAGTGATGACAAATATTTCTTATTACTTCTATAACCAGCATTCTGCAGAACATGTAATCTCAGGCTGCCTCAAAAGGAATGACTGAAGACAATTTTCACACATCACTGGGCTGATAATTTTTGATTACATATACTGATGAAGCATGGTGCACAGTGATGACTTGATCAAACATTATGTCAGCAGTTATTTGAAAAATGGTCCCACTGAAAAGAAGTAGCATAGTAATAATGCTTAAAAGCACAGAGTCTGGGAGTCAGATTGCCTGGTTTTAAATTCAAATCCCCATTCTCAGTAGCTTTATGATGTTAGGCAAGGTACCTCATCTTTAAGATGAAAACAATAATAATGTCTACCTCCTAGTATTTTTTCTCTTTCTCTTTTTCTATCTTTCTTTCCTTCCTTCTTTCTTTCTTTCTTTCTTTCTTTCTTTCTTTCTTTCTTTCTTTCTTTCCTTCTTTTCTTTTTTTTTTTGGGGGGGAGATTAAACAAGTTGATACTTGAAATATCATAAAAAAAGTATCAGGCATATAATAAAGGTTATGCACATGTATGTACATATGACCTGTTATGCTTTTGAGGAAAATAAATGGGGAAATTAGTCTCAGTATCAGTCTTCCACTATGCATTTTGTCATATCTCCTTCCATTAAGGAACCTCTCTACCAATTCAACCTCTCTCTTATCTTCTCATCTCAGTCTCTCCATTTTCACCAGATCACCTTACTCACTGGTTTCACATGGGTAAGACCACCCTGGAAGCTCTAAATCATTTGCTAATTTTATATTCCTCATACAGAACTCACTGTCTCTATTCTTCTCGAGCAGTATACTAACCAGGCTAATAACACACTTTGACTCATAACACATACAACTATTTTTCTTTAATTCTATTTCTGCTTCTGGATATAACTCCATGCCACACTCATTCTTGTTTACTTATTCTTTTAGAGCTGCTTTCTAAATCCTTTACAAACTATTTTCTGTCACAGTAGTTATAAGCCCAGCAAAAATAATGTCCATATTCTCTATTCTGGGTCTGTTTCTTTCACAGTTCCTCTAAGGTGTTAGACACAGAGTAGATGCATAATTAGACCGGCTGACTAAATATGGTTAAAGTATTTCAGACACTAAGGCAGTTTTCGGTTTTGAACAACTAACTACTTTCAGTGGTTAAGTGAGCAGAATGTTTTATAATAGTATGCACTCAGTTATTTGATATACAAAAGTATGAACGACAGGAAAATAATGATCATAGAATTGGCGTTCATGAAACTGTATGTTTTTATAAGATCTAATATACATTCTTATATTAGGATAAAATTTTGGAAATGAAGATAGCCACTCCCAAGAAAGAAGAGTATGATTGCATAATTCAAAATCACGTCACCTAAGATGATAGGTGACGTTCAAATAGGTACATATTTCTTGGTGTTTCCTATGTGTGTATGACACAAATGAGTCTGCAAACCTGTTTGTATCATTGACTGAAATAACCTCACACGGAGCAATGTTTTAAATAACCATTATCATGATTCAAAGAACAATAATGTTTGGATTTGTTCTAAGAGCATTGCTACTTAAGATGCTGAAAGAGCTCAGTACACCTTATAGAGGTGTTTGAATATTCGCTTTAAAATATTGCTCACAACAAAGAAATTTCACAGTGACATTTCTTTGGCAGTGTTGACTGATAGCATCACATGCTACGTCTTATGAAGTGCTTAGTAATCAGGTCTTCAAAGGCACTGAGCTCCAGTCAACAGAAGGAAGGGTGATTTCAATGACAGTATTCACAATAAATGTTCTCCTGGGAAGCATTTACATAATCATGGGAATGGAAATGATCATTACTTGTCATTTATTATTTTACTATGTCCCCTTGAAGAGTACTATGGATGAATATCTCCATCCACCTTTTTCATAGATTACTCTAATAGAGCTGATCTATACAATCCACTTTGTAATCTCCATAATAAGAACAGTTTAGACTCAAAGAAACCTTTCATGTATGCAATTATCAAGCACATTTTAATGATACCAATAAAATAAGAAAGGAAACAAAAAACAAACAAACAAAAAAAGAAAATGGATTCAAGAAAAAGCCTGTAGTAACAGAGTACATGTTCTTATATGTATTCATTTTTTTTAAGTCTATAAAACCAAGGAGAAAATTCCACTCTGAAAAGCAAAATGGCATTTGCCCTGGGTTTGTGGATATCTTACATTGCCATGCAGTTTACTGAAATATTTTGTTCAAAATATAATTACTTCTTTTTCTAAATATGTAATGCACATATGTTCATGTGTGGTATAAAAATATAACTAAAGAATCAAAGGTTATTAAAGTATTTAGATAATGCATTGCTAAATATTTTAGTATATTTAGAATATTTCCTGAATAACTTTCTGCTTAACTTCCTCTATTATTTTATGAAAGGTATACTACTCAAGTGATCAGGTATAGGACAAATGTTTCTTCTGGTTCTTCCCTGTTTCTATACCACCCTTGGGTGGGCTGTCTTTCGGAATAATTACGACCCATAAAACTTGCTCTCAGGACCATATATTATAACTCTATTTATTTGCCTTATTTGCCCAAGCAAGCCATAATCAAAGGAATTATTCAAAATGATATATCAAGATAGTCTGTATCATTAATGCACGGCTAAAACACAAACAAACAAAATATGAGACAAAGTAAAACAGAGAGTAGACAATAAGACACATCCTCAAGTCCATAACATTAACTTAACCTACTTGCAAAATATAAAAAAAAATAATCAAGGTTTGATCACCTGTGCAAAAATTTTTTCTAATCAACAGCTTAAATATATATATGCTTAACATACTCAATAATTAAGATAAAATATCACTATTTCTAATCCAAGGACAAAAAATATATATATCCTTGTAAAGATGATATCATGGACAATTTTATGATTAACTCTATTAATAAATAATGCATTGGACTATTTCTTTTTGCCATGTTATTCAATATATCCTGATAGCATCCCATTAATATATACTTTATAAAAGGTGGATTAAACATTTATAAACATAGAATTTCCTGTACATGGTCCTTTGATAAAGCACTGCAATTATGGCATAAATTTTGCTTATATTGCTAGATGGATAAACTACATATTTTTATATATGGTTGTTAACTACCGTTTCTTGAAATTAAACTCAGTCCACAGTGAATTTAAGCTCATACTCTTTGACACTATTAGGATTATGGTTATTGCTTTCAATAGATTCCAAGTATGTGGTAATTATTACTCCATTTATAAGCCTATACCTGGATTTCTGTGAAGAATTCCTCCCTGTTCCACTTAGATATACCATAGAAAACACTCAAAATTCACATTCAAAACAGTAAAGGACCTTTAGTCGTCTGGAGGTTTTAGGAAAATGCACAGTACAATTTTAAATGGGTAGAATATTTAATTCTATTAAAACCTACATCTAAATTAATATAAATATAGATGTTTCTGGAAGGATAAGTAATCAGTTATGCAATGAATTTAACTAATTGTATATGGTGGAATTCTGTCTCTTGAGACAGAGGACAGAAGAAAATAAGATATATTTCTTTTCCTGGTTCAGAATTTATATCATCCACACTTTTGTTTCTTCCATTAAAACAAATAAACAAACAAAAAGATGTGTTGTGACTACCCATAACATCAAACACACAGGTACACATATTCTTTGACTTTATAAGTCTCTGGCATAGGACAACAGAGAAGAGAGCACAGGCTTTTGAAAGATGCCAACACTATTTATCTAACTCTTTCCATTACTTACTGCCTTTGTCTTTAAGCTACTTGACCTTCTTAATTTTTAATTTTTTCAGTTTTTTTAAAAAAATTGTTTAATGTCTATTTATTTTTGAGAGACATAGAGACAGAGCGTGAGCAGGGAAAGGGCAGAGAGAGAGGGAGATACGGAATCTGAAGCAGGCTCCAGGCTCTGAGCTGGAGCCCGACATGGGGCTCGAACTCAAAGACTGTGAGATCATGACCTGAGCCGAAGTCGGACGCCTAACCGACTGAGCCACCCAGGCGCCCCTAATTTTTTCAGTTTTAAAATTGAGATAATTAGAAAACATTTCCTATGGAATTGTCGTGACACCTAAATGAGATATGTAATATAAGATATGCCTGGAACAGGGAACCAGATATGTAGACAAAGTAGTAAATCGAAGGTTTCATCTGAAACATCATGATAAAATACTGGACTGAAATTCACATAGTTAGAAGATGGGACTATGTTGACAAAATGTGGTTTCACAGGTCTTCACCCTTTAATTCATATACAGGATATCGGATATCCAGGTAGACAAAAGAGAAATATTGTTAGTATATTTCTTATGACAAAGTAGCTAAATCCTATCTCCTCCATCCCAGGAGTACCAAATAAGTAGTTTTTAACTCCTTTCCTCAAGCCTCAGTGGTATCACTGACATAATTTATTACGTGTTCCCTGTATCTGGGGATAGAGTGATCTGGTATCTGACTTACATTTCAGGGATTTGTAGGGCAGAACACATGATCTGGCAAGCAGGTTAGAAGACAAAACTGAGTTGTTTCTATATCTAGAAAGTAGGGATAGGCCTATCTAAATGGCAAGTAAGGAAAGAGAACTAGTATTTCCCAAGGACAATTATGGACCATACATGAGAGAAACTATTTTTATGTTATTTCAGGTCTTACCTAAAATGACCTACTGGAAAGATTAAGGTAGTGGAGAGTGTCTCTGTGAAAAGGAGCTGTCAGAGCACAGAGCTGACAATGAAGTGGTATCACCAAGATCATACGAGTTTGAACTGGAGGGTCTCAGTAGAAGGCAATCATATGAGAAAATATATCTGCACACCTGGGCGACAAGTATACCTACACCCAGTAGGTAAGACTCTGTGTTGTTCTGAACATCACTTGCCCAGGGACCATTTCAGGATTAAGCAACTTTAATAAAAAGGAAAGAAAGGAAAAATACTAGGTGGGGAAGAGATGTATAAAGGACTATACTACCTTATTAATAGAAGGCAGCCAAATCTCGGTATGCCCCAAGTTGGGAAAGAAGAAAGAAGATATTCTAATATTCTCTCTCTCTCTCTCTCTCTCTCTCTCTCTCAATGAGGTTTGTGTGTTTAGAGATTCAACTGAAGCTGTGGTTCTAAAATTAATGTACTCAGTGTTATGCCTAATATCTAAGTTTAAACAGAAAAGTGATGGACTATTTTCAAGTTTTTATGTAAGTAGGGGAACTACTACTATTGGGCACATTTCACGGTGACGAAAAAAATAATAAAAATAAAGCCATCCTTCGACTACATCAGTTTCCTCGGGCTTGTTATTGCATCAGTTACTTTGGTTCAATGAGCTATTTGTTTTTATGTATTTGCTTTGAGCACAAATTTCATGTGTGAAAATTCAGATTCTTGAGCTTGTCTAAAATCTTTATTAAAGTCTATATGATATTCAAATGAATGAAACCACATAATCTTTGGTTCAAAAAATCAGAATTCTTCCCATTCATAGTAATTGCAAATTTTGAGAAAGTTATCATTTTATCCTGTGGTTCTACAGAAAGAGTTGAAATATGATTTGCTTTAGTTACCAAGCTGTAATACTTTTGCTCTATTTGAACGTATGGTACATATACTGATCTTTGTGTTTCCAACCACCAGGAGCTCTGGAGAGTTTACTCTGTAATGGTCTACAACATTCAACGAAGGGAATCATGTCAGTGTTTTATTGCCTAGTAGTATATCAATGTTGGGCCCTCTGGATTCTGAGAAATCTCATCCATGAAATCTATAACCACTTTAACATAAATTCAGGACACATAAATTCAGGACACAAAAGAATATTTCTTTTGTTAAATCCAGCTCAGTACATTGTATTTTTTTTTTCTGCTGAGGACAGTTATCCACAATGGAAAAACTTTTTTAAAAATAAAAGTTATGTTTTTCTAAGGTATCTCCATCCCGTTCTCCAGAGTGGCAGAATCAGTTTGCATTCTCACCAACAGTGTAATAGAGTTTCTCTTTCTCCACATCTTTGCCAACACCTGTTATTTCTTGTGTCGTTAATTTTAGAAATTCTGACTGGTGTGAAGTTCTATCTCATTGTAGTTTTGATTTGTATTTCCCTGATGATGAGTCATATTGAGCATCTTTTCATGTGTCTGTTAGCCATCTGGATGTCTTCTTTGAAATAACGTCCCTTCATGTCTGTCCATTTTTTAACTGGATTATCTGTTTTTTGGAGTGTTGTGTTTTTTATAGATTTTGGATACTAACCCTTTATCACATATGTCATTTGCAAATATCTTCTCTTATTCTGTAGGTTGCCTTTTAGTTTTGTTGATTGTTTTCTTGCTATGCAGAAGCTTTTTATCTTGCTGAGGTCCCAAAGTTCATTTTTGCTTTTGTTTCCCCTGCTTTTGGGGAACTTTCTAGTAAGAAGTTGCTCCTATGTTCTACTCTAGGATTTTTACTCCTGTCTCACATTTAGGTCTTTCATCCATTTTGAATTAATTTTTGTGTATGGTGTAAGAAAATGGTCCAGTTTCATTTCTCTGCATGTTGCTCTTCAGGTTTCCCAACATCACTTGTTGAAGAGACTGTCTTTATTCCATTGGATATTCTTTCATACTTTGTTGAAGATTGGTTGACCATAGAGCTACCCTATGACACAGCAATTGCACTAGCAGGTATTTACCCAAAGGATACAAAAATACTGAATCAAAGAAACACATGCATCCTGATGTTTAGAGAACATTATTGACAACAGCCAAATTAAGGAAAAAGCCCAAATGTCCATCAACTGATGAGTGGATAAAGAGATGTGGTATGTATATAGATATATAGATATACAGATATATAGATATATAGGAGTATAGATACACACACCTTGGAATATTACTCAGCCATCAAAAAGAATAAATTTTTGCTCTTTGCAATGATGTACATAGAGCTAGAGTATCTTATGCTAAACAAAACAAGTTAGTTACAGAAAGACAAATACCATATTATTTCATTCATATGTGGAATTTAAGAAACAAAACAAAGTTCCACATATGAAGTGAAATTAAAAAAAAAAAAAAAGAAAAAAGAAACAAAACAGATGAGCATGGGACAAGGGGGGAAAAAGAGAGGGAGGAAAACCATAAGAGACTGTTCCCATACCTCAAATACTTTCTCTTATTTTATTAACATCTTACATTCGTGTAATGTATTTATTACAACTGATGAAACAATTGTAACGATTCTTGATTATACAATGATGAAACCATTGTAACATTTGTTACACTTGGTAAGCTAATATTACTTTTTATTAATCAAAGACAATATTTTACATTAGGTTTGACTCCGTATTGTAGAGTATGTGGACTTTAACGAATATATAATGTATATATACATTGGTGTATATGGATGTGTATATATACGTACACAACGATGGACATGTACCCACCTTTGCAGTATGATATAAAATAAGTTAACTGCCCTAAATATCCCCTGAGCTCCACCTACTCATCATCCTTTACCCCTTAACTCCTAGCAACCGTTGATCATTTCACAATCTCTATGGTTTTGATTTTTCCAGAATATCATACAGTTGAAATCATATAGTATAAAGTTTTCTCAAAATAGTGTCTTTCGCTTAGTAATATGCATTTAAGTTCTTCCACATCTTTTTCTGGCTTAAGAGCCAATTTTTTAAATCACTGATTAATATTCAATTATATGGACAGTTTGCTTATCCATTCATCTAAGCTTAAATTGCTTTTCTTTCTCTGGAGTCCTCTGGTGGAAAGACTTTATTAATATTCCATCTTTCTTCTTTCCTATATATAAGCACATAATGCTATAAATTTCCCTGTAAGTAACTCCAAGCATGTATCTCCAAAATATTACAAAGATGTATTTTCACTTTCATTTGCTTCAATACATATATTGAAAATTCAGTATATTTATTTTAAAAGTTCTCTTAACTCTTCTTTTTCAACCACATATTACTTAGAAATGTGTCGTTTAATGTCTAAATGTTTGGAAAGTTTTCATCTCTCTTTCCATCGATTGATAGCTAGTTTAATCCTATTGTGTTTTAAGAATATACTTTGTATGACTTCTATTTTTTAAAAAATTGTTAAGGTGTTTTATAGACCAAAATTTGGTCTATTCGGTGGATGTTCACTGTGAGCTTTAGGAAAAGCTAATTGTCTATTACACATACCTTGGATTTTCTTCCTTAATCAATAAATGACTTAAAAAAAAGTGTTGAAGTCTGAAACTATGATAGTGATTTGTCTATTTCTCTTTGAATTTCTTGCAGTGTTAAAATCCATTTTTATGTTTTATTCTCAAACTGTAGCTATTTATTAAAATTTGATATCTTTATCATCATGTAATATTGCCCTTAATCCCTGATAATTTTCCTTTTTCTAAAGTATGGTTTGTTTGAATTAAATACAGCTATTCCAGTTTTCTAATTAGTATTAGCATGGTATATCTTTTCCCACAATTTTACTCTTTAAAAACCTTTATTGAGATATAATTCACTATCCATTTACTTTTTACCTGAATCTTTCCATTTAACGTCGGTTTCTGGTAGATAAATTATACTTATGTTTCATTTTTTATTCACTCTGATCATCCTCATCTTTTAACTGATGTATCTGACCATTTATACATAAGGTGATTATAGATTTACTTGGGTTATCTACTACGTTGTGACTGCTTTCTATTCATCGCACTCGTCTGGTTCTTTTCCCTCTTTATCTGTGTTCTCTGGTTTTAATGAACATTTTACATGACTCCGTTTTCTTACTCTTGTAGCATACAAATTAACTTCCGTTTTTAGTTGGCTTAGTTGTTGCCTTAAGAGACTGAAATACGCACCCACGCCTACCTTCAAATAACATTATATTATTTCAGTTCGTAACGCAGATAGCTTACACCGGAGTGTGCTTCCCCTCTCCCATCTCTTTTTCCCTTACTGCCATTTATATCATTCATCCACACCTATAATAATTAAGAAATTTTGTTATTCTTATTTTAAATCAAACTATTTTTTAGATCAAGAATGAGAAAAGTACAGATTTTATTTTTCCTTCCTGTATTCCTTCTCTAATGATACTCCTTTCTTTTTGTAGATACTGGTATCTGATTCATATCATTTTATTTATCCCCTCAAAAACTTATCTTGCAGCGCCAGTCTGGTGTTAATGAATTCTCTGAATTTATGTTTTTCTGAGAAAGTCTTTATCTCTCCTTACTTTTGAATGATAATTTTGCTAAATATACAATTCTTTTTTTTTTTCCTTTCAATACACTAAGTATTTCTCTATACTTTCTTCCTGCTTACATGGCTTCTGATGAACAGTCTACTATAATCCTTATAGTTTTCTTTCAAACATACAGTGTTTTATTTCCTCTGACTTCTTTCAAGATCTTCTCTTTGTTCTTTTCTGCAGTTTGAATATGCAATGTCTATAAGTAGATTTTGTTTGTTTGTTTTTATCTTGTGTGGTTTCTCTGAGATTCCTGAATCCATAGCTTGGTGTATTGTTGATGCTGAAAATTCTTGGCCATTATTTCTTAAGTTTTTCTGCTAGGTTTCCTCTTTCTTTTTTCTTTTGGTACTCGAAGTTTATATTACATCTTTTATACTCATTTTTACCTTTACTTTTCAATTTGTGAAGTTTCTCTGGACATATCTCCAAGCTCATCAATTCTGCCCTCAGCTGGCTGCAGTCCACTAATGAACCCATCAAAGGTATTATGCATTCTTATTACAATGTGTTTTAATATTTAACAATTTCTTTGGAGTTTTTTCTTATTATTTCTTCTCCCTGCTTACATTACTCACATCTTCTTTGCATGGTGCCTACTTTATTTTTCTATTGGAATACTTAATGTATTAATTAAATTTAAATTATTTAAATTTCCCATTTGATGATTCCAAAATCTATGACATGTCTGAATCTGGTTCTGACACTTGCTTCATCTGTTAGAACTTTTTTCTTTTTTTTTTCCCCTTGGTTTTTTGCATGCCTTGTAATGTGTTTGTTTGTTTGTTTGTTTCTGTTTTTTTGTTTTATTTTGTTTTGTTTTGTCAAAAGTCAGACATGATGTGTCGGATAATAGGAACTGAGATAAGCGGGCCTATGGTGTGAGGTGTGAGGACTTATGTTAATATAGCTGGAAGCTGGGCTGAGTTAATGTATGCCATAGCTGTAGATGACAAAGGCTTTAAATTCTCTACTTCTAATATCCTGTTTGTTTGTTTGTTTGTTTGTTTGTTTCTCTCTTCTTATCTTTAGGCTTACCTTTGTACTCCTGCTTAGAGAGTCCTAGCTTCAGTCTTTCAGTAGTAACCCATTGTAATTACAATGGAGCCCTTTTGTGTGATGAGAAGATGTGTGTTGGGAAGCACTCTATATTCTCTGATTAAGTTTTCATCTTGCAGTGTGCCTGTGTCCCTGGACTGGAACATGTGGAACTGTTTTTAGCATTATCCTCCACTCACAGTTTGGACAGGAAAGCAAGATAAGACTTCAGTTAGAGGAATGCCCTCGCCTTGTGTTGAGATAATGCTCAAGTAATGTCTTTTTCCTCAGAGAATTAATCTTTGTTGTGGACAATGCTCTGGGTCAATTTCACAAAGGTTATTCTTTCCGGGGGCTGGTGAGAACATTATACAGATCTCCTTGATAACCTGGTGATGTTTCTGGAGGTAAACCTCCTGAAAATCTGGAGGCCTCTCTAACACTGGAGTTCCCAGGATTTTCTCTTCCTTGCATTACTCCACATTCATCTTTCGTGACATAACTATTTAAGCATTTCTATCTTTATAGCTCTAATGCATTCTGTTCCAGGTAAGCTTATCTTGCCTATAATTCTCTGGGTAAGCCTTATCTCCAGATTTCAAGGTCATGGTTTTTCCTGCAAAGTCAGTTCTATGATGAATCCATGAATGTCCTTATTTTCAGTTTCATCAGCTTCTACATACAAGACACTGACACAGTCCAAGAATGTACATGACTAAAATAATACTGAAAGTCCAACTTTTTTGTTTGTTTGTTTTTAAACTATTCCATTGGATGGTTCCTACCTATAATTTCCCAGTATCCTTGGGTTTCTGTGGTGCGACTTGTCTTGCTTCTCACTGGTATTCTCTCCCACTGGTATTTCGATTTCAATGTGCCATTCTGCTATTTCCCATCATGCTTTCCACTTCTGAAGAACATTTTGACATTTTGGGGGAATAAATTTTTTTCTCTTCTCCTTCTTAGCAACTGGTATTTTAAAAGGCCCATTTAAAAATTATAATATCCTTTACTGTTTTATTATTTGACTTCTCAAGAGGAAAGTACTTGTATTCAATGGGTAACTTTAATAAGAAAGAACGTACCCAAACACACACACACACACACACACACACACACACACACACACACACACACATTTTTAGTTAGCAACAACTGGCACTTAGTGACAAGATTCAATTATGTGGAAACTGTGTGGAGGGGGGAGTTGTTTTGTTTCTGTTTTCTTTTTCTGGAATATCTCATTCCCTAAAGACATTTCTCAAAGGGCATATATAATAGAATATTGATAAAATCATTCTTTTACTTTTGTTCTGTTGAAGAAGATTTTTTTTTACTAAGTAAGCTATTATTTGGTAAGATATTATTAAAAAGTCATTTAGCAAGATGCTACTAAAATTAGGTCTCATGTTAATAATTATGCAAATTGTCCTTCTAAAGGTTTTGATAAAATATTTAGTCATGTATTTGAAATTGTCCTAGATATAAGGATTAAATGTTTAGACATAAACAAAACTTCTTTTGAAAAAAATATTAATTAAATATCTTCTCTAGAGTTAGTTCATTAAATTAAATATAACATTAACTCAACTGTCACAGAAACTCAGTGCAGATGCATGGGATATCTTCTGGAAGTTATACAGTTTTGCATAGTTTTCTTATATCTTTCCACCAAAAGCAAGACTTTTTAATAGTATTTAACTTTTATTTCATGCCTTCCTGGTTTATTTTCTTGGTTTATTTTTCCTTGAATTATCTTTCTGCTTTTTTTTTTAACTAGTATACTTTGCTCTTGAAGGTTTGCTGCAAAAATGAAGGGAATTTCAAGCAATGTGTTCTTAATGCTAAATAATAATAATAAAAATAAAAGTCAACTGCTGATTTTTTCCTCACTGTCAGCTTTCATGGACTTGTTACAGGGAGGGTACCTAGAAGTCTATCCAGGTTAAAAATGTGAATTCATAAGTTCTGAGGTGGTGTTAAGTATTAGAGTTTTATGATTTCTTGTAGTTAATACACCTTCTCCTGTGGGATTACATTTGACATTTGTGACGGTATAATAGACGTCAACATGGAAGCACATTGGATTTAGATAACACCTATGGACTCTGCTCCTACACAAAGTGTGGATAAACTTAATGAATGCTCTATACCACTGCCTTCATGTTACCAACATCTGTCCACCAGTTCACTATGTATTCTAAAGTAAGGTCTAATATTACAATAAATGGTATGAATCATACCATTTATTTTGTATAATATGTAAAGACACTTCAGGTTTTACAAAACTAGATTGTGTCTCCTGGGTGGCTCAGATAGTTAAACATCTGACTTCAGCTCAGGCCATGATCTCATAGTTCATGAGTTTGAGCCCTGCATTGGGCTCAATCAGCATGGAGCCTGCTTTGGATTCTCTGTTCCCCTCTCTTGCTGCCTCTCCCTGCTCATGCTTTCTTCTTCTCTCTCTCACTCTCTCTCAAAAAATAAACATTTAAAAGAAAACTACATTAGAAAGAGTTTTAAAATAATAATTTTTATAAAGGCTAAAGCCACTAAAACATTTTTAATGAGGTTTTTCTCGCAAACATAAATTTTCAATTCCTTTGGGAAATACCGAGGAGAGAAATTATTGGATATTTGTGAACTTTGGGTTTTTCTTATTAAGAAACTACCAACTCGTGTACCTTTTGATTTTACCTTTTGAACCATTAAAGTTTGAGAGTTCCAATTTCTCTACTTCGTCACCAAAAATTTGATTTTGTTTTTTTTTTAATTATAGACATTCTACTAATGTCTGGTCCCGGGGCCCCAAAGGTCAGAGCTTTCAGAAGGAGTAGGATTAAGAAGACAGAGGACTCAGACATCAGTTTATCCTGAGTGCCTCGCCACAGCAAGACCACGTCTTTTATCGTAGCAGAGGAACAGCTTAATGCAGAAAAACAGATTACTCATGTATGGAGTGTGATAATACATATCTAGGTTCCTATTGTACTGAACTACCAATTCATCAGGCTTATGTGATTCTAAAATTATAAACAGCTATACATACGTAATTAGTGTAGTCAAAGCAATCAGAGCAATCAGAGCACAACATGACCCAAGAATTTCAGTATGTTCTAAAAGATTAGGAAATTTAACCAGAGACAAGAAGCAAGCTTTAAGCCTTCTCCGGCTGGCAGTTAGCTGCCAGGCCGATTCCTGCTCAAAGTTGTTTTATGTCCGAACGTTTGCTGCCAGACCAATTCTTGCCTGGAACTGATCAGGCATCCGCTGTTCCCCTGTCTCTGCATGAGGGATCCTTCATACTAATGTGTAGTTACATTACATTGTAGTTTAATATGCATTTTCCTAATGCAATGAAAATAATAAAAGTGGAATAAATAAATCAGTAGTACCAATAATGAAGGTACGAGTCTCTTTTTAACAACAACAAAAAAGCAATAAAAAGTTCTTTCAAAACCTTGAGTGGGCATAGAGCAAGAAATCTTATTGGGACCTTATGCTCCATTTGTGAAGCAAGCATTTAAAGCATGACTTAACTGACTGATGAAATTTTAGAGAATGCCTGCTAGGAAGTAACAGAATCTTTATATCTGAAAAAAAGAAATCTCTTGACAGATTGCTTTTTTGTGTTGTGAAAATTGTTCGCGCACCTATAAGGATGGAAATATGGTTAATTTGTCTTTAGCTTTAGTATTATCCATATTGAAAATATTTAGAACTTAGCTATCTTTATAAAATCAAAGTACATGCTATCAAAACTGTCAATAGATAAATTGAAGAATATTTTATTTTTTTTTTTGTAAACTAAGTGACACTATTTGCTACTATCTTTGCTAGAAATAAAGTGAACTAAAATAAAATAATGATATAAGATGAAATAAAATAAAATAAATAAAGGGGGTGGACATATAATAGGCTTATGAGCACACATATACTTTTTGCCAAGATGTAATATAACATTTTTATTCAATACAGCAATAAAATGTTCATACTACTGATTTACTATGTGACTAAACAAACAACTTTTCCTTGTGCTCGACCTATAGACTATCTTTCCCCCATGTGATTAAAAAGGAGGAAAAGAGCTAAACTTTCCTGAGGGATTACCAACTGTAGACAGACATTGCATTAGATTCTTTAAATCTTTTATCTCTTTAATCCTCACAATAAATCTTCTAGGAAGAGAATTATCTCTTTATAGTGGACCAGAGCAGTTCTTAGTTTATCAGCTATGAGACTAATCTAGGTTCTTCTTAAAAGAATTTGCTATAAGAGTAGAGTCATCTCTTTTTTTTTTTTTTCTTTTAAACATCAGGAGAACATGATTCAATATAATTTTAATACAAGATATTTTTATATAGACGCCAAAACTTACTTTTCATAATTACCTTACTACTCAAATAAATCATGTATAATCTCTAAAGGATCATTAATTTACAAAGCAAAAGGGTACCTTTTATCAACTGTATAGAAAATGGATCATTCACCAAGTATTCAGTTTCTTTAGTTTCCTTATGTCTTCTCTAAACTACAATACTGAAATCAACACATACACACACAAGTATACTCATATAAAAGTAGACATCTTGGGGCGCCTGGGTGGCTCAGCCAGTTAAGAGTCCGACTTCGGCTCAGGTCATGATCTTGCAGTTTGTGAGTTCAAGCCCCGCGCCGGGCTGTGTGCTGACAGCTCAGAGCCTGGAGCCTGCTTCACATTCTGTCTCCCTCTCTGTCTGCTCCTCCCCCACTCATGCTCTGTCTCTCAAAAAGTAAATAAACATTAAAAAAAAAAAAGTAGACATCTTTTTATTTCTCTTACTGAATTTAAATACCCAACAAACGAAATTTGCTATATATTACTGTGTTGTTTTCAAATTTAGGCTTTTATCTTATATTATTATATTCAGAAAGTTCTATTCCCTAAACCATGGGTCAGAAATTGTAGCTCATGGCCAGTCAAGTCCCCATTGGTTTTTATTAAGTTTTCTTGAAGAGCCCACAGTTTACATGGGTCTATGGCTATTTTTGTGCCACAACATCCTATTTCAACAGATACGACAGAGATCATTTGCCACAAGAACTAAAATAGTTATCATTAGTTCCTTTACAGAAAATATTTGCCAACCACTGCCTCAAGATATTTTGTCCTTTAAATTTTTCATACAGGATTTGGAATCCAAGTTTTCCATGAAAACATCCAGGAAATCAATCATAATTGTTATTTATCCTTATCCTTATTGTTTCTGCCTTCTTAATGACCTCAATAGTCACCTAATCCATGTATATGATTGTCTTTGGTATATGTCCCTGAACATAAGATCTTTAGTTAAGATAAGCATATATGCTGTGCTAATGCAGCTGGACTATGATATTCATAATGATAAAGGCTGTATATACTGCTCTTGTTGAACTCTTCCTTAATAAACAAGCAGTAATGGTAAGGGATACAATGTGTACTTAAAGAAATTTTAAAATTTCAATCAAACCAAGCCCTTAGTTGTTTCTTGATTCTTTTACCAAAATATCAAATTATAGCAATAAAACTAAAACTACTTAGTTATATTCTTACAAAATTAAACTATAGTCTCCATATTTCAGTTGCATGAGGAAATAATTGCAACAGCAATTTTTAGAACCCTTGATTTCTAAAACAGCAGTCTAGGAAAGAAATAACAAAGAAACTAGAACCTACCAATGATAAGTGTTGAAATTTAGGAGACAGCGAAGAAAACAGCAATAGACAATATATTATCCATGAAGTACCCATAATAGGAAACAAAATAACAAAACAAAACAAAACAAAACAAGAGTCACTGCTCATTTATCCTAAAAAGAACAAGCATTCACCATGGAATTCTGTCTCTACAAAATAACATCATCATTCTGGTTCAAATGATTTAGTGGATTTTTTTCTTATATGTATTGCCTTGTTTCCTTTAACTTCAGCTGAATTACAAGCATATAAGTAGTTATTTGATAAGCATATTGTACATATAAGACCAAATTTTCATAAGCAATCACACTTTTACCATAATCTGACTATATAATAAAACATAATTTAAAAAAAATTAAGTAAAAATACCCAGGGAAATTTAGAAATAATCAGTATCCTGGAGTGTCGGAGTGGCTCGGTTTGTTAAGCAGTCAACTCTTGATTTCAGCTCAAGTCATGATCTCAAGTTTTGTGAGATCAAGTCCCGCATTAGGTCCTGCAATGACAGCACCAAACCTGCTTGGGATTCTCTCCCTCCCTCTCTGCCTCTTCCCTGATAATGTTCACTCTCTCTCTTTCTCTTTAAATAAGCATTAAAAAAATAACCAGTAGCCTATAACTAGTGAATATTAAATAACTTTAGAAAAATGTATGATTACATCCATTATAATATATATATATTTGGCATACTGTATATTAATCAAGTATAAACTTAATAGCTCCTTAATACATACAGAATCAGGATATATTTAATGATCCAAAAACAAGACTACTCAAGTTACTACTTAATATGTAATTAACCTTTGACATGTAATTAACTATATTTCTTTCTTAAATTATGTATGCCAAGAGTTATTTAGAAAGAATGCTGATAGAGTATGGTAAGATTTATTAGTAAGGCTAAGAATGACTATTTTCATTAAAAGTGTGAATGTTTTATAGAGAGAACTCATACACCTTTTCAAAATATATGAAAATGATTTTTTCCAAACATATTATTTATGTAGAACTCATGCAAATTTTTAAGGAAAAAAAGGAAAAACTGTATGAAACAAAGTTCTTTTATCTAAACAAGATAATTTTCTTTATTTTTAGATGTTTTATTGTTAATGTATAGAAACACCACTGATTTCTGTACGTTGACTTTATATCCTGCAATTTCTGTGAATTAAGAGTTTTTTTGGTTAATTCTTTAGGATTTTCAATATACAAGATCACATCATTTGCAAATGATGACAATTTTACTTCTTCCTTTTCAGTTTGGATCCCTTTTAATTTTTGTCTTGACTAGTTTCTTTAGCTAAAATATACACTACTATGTTGAATAAGAATCATGAGAGAGGGTACTCTTGTCTTGTTCCTAATCTTAGAGGAAAAATTTGCACTCTACTAATGTATAGGAGGTTAGCTATGGGCATGTCATATATGGCCCTTCTGAACTGATGGTAGTTATGTAAATTGATTCAGCCATTATGAAAAACAGTATGAAGACTCCTCAAAAAATTAAAAATAGAACTACCATATCTTCTAGGTAAAAAGAAAATCAAGGTGATATCTGCACTCTCATATTCATTGCAATATTATTAACAATAGCCAAGATATGAAAATAATCTAAGTCCATCAGTGGACAAAAGGATAAAGTAGATTACAGTACATAAATAATTGAATAATATGAGAAATGATGTACATCTAGGGGTGTGTGGGTGCCTCAGTCGATTGAGTGTCCTGCTCTTGATTTCAGTTTAGGTCATGATCTCATGGTTTCGTGAGTTCAAGCCCCATGACGGGTTCTGCGTATCGACTGTGGAAGTCAGCTTGGGATTTTTCCTACCTCCCTCTCTCACTTCCCCTTCCCTGCTTATGTTCTCTCTGTCTCTCTCAAAATAAACAAGCAAACTTAAAAAAAAAAAAAGAAGAAGAAGAAAAGAAGCAGAAGAAGGAAGGAAAGAAACCTTGCCATTTGCAACATTAGGGAAAGGACCTTGATGAAATTATGCTAAATGAGATAAGTCAGACAGAGAACGACAAATACTGTTGATATCATTTATATGTGATGTCTAAAAAAGCCAAACTTAAACACACAAAGAGGTGGTTAAGGAATGGAGAAATTGGGGAGATGCTATTTAAAGGTTCATACTCATACCTTGTAGTCAAATAAGTCCTAGAGATCTAATGCATGGTATCATGATTATAGTCAACAAGTTGTATTATAAATTTCAACATAGCTAAGAGACAAAATCTTAATTGTTCTCAACACACAAGGAAAAAAACAATTACATGGCCTGATAGAGGTGTTAGTTAATACTACTGTGATGATCATATTGCATTATGTAAATGTATTAAATCAAAACATTGTACACTTTAAACTTACATAATATTATGTGTTAATTATATCTCAAAAATTATTATTTTAGTTTATCAACCATATTTATTTAACGATAGTATGTATATGTCCTACAAGAAGCATATCAAAACTGGATGCATATGATCAAAGACTAAAAAAAAAAAAAACACTGATCTTTTCATTCTTGTGTCAGAAAAACTATTTTAATAATTAAATTTAATTGGCAGAAAACTACATCTTATCCTCATATTTCAGTATAATTAAAATATATTCATTTGTGTTGTTTCTCTTTTATATCAGTTCATTTTACATGACTTGTTGTTATTTTTCATCCTCAGACCTGCTTGTTTTGTTTTTGTTTTTCATTCTTCATTTTGTTTTTTTTTTGTTTGTTTGTTTTTGTTTTTTCCTGAGTGGTCTTACTGTGACACTTTGCTTTGGGTAGAATATATGTTTGATAGGTTGATACTTAATTTATATTCTTCTTTTATAGAAATAAAATAGATAATAGATTCTAAAAATCAATTCTACTTTAATATTAGTTCTAATAATTTTTACCAGACATAACTTTTTACTTATTAACTGCTTCTAGTTATTGTTTCACCATTCATATTTTCAAACTCTCTCCTTTGATTTCACTAAGATTAAAATTCAAAGATTTGCTCTTGGTCAGGAAAAAAGTAATATCAGTGTTGGTGTGTATGTGTGTGTATGTGTGTTATGCCTCAGGGAGACAGTGAAGGACGCTTTGTCAAATAATGACTCTGGCACCATGTATTGTGTTTTGTGCATTAATGGAATCTTCAACAGATAAACAAACACAATATTTCACCTAATTTACCTTTGTTAGAATGTTGTCTAATCTCTTTGTCTGTATACTTATTCCTGTGACATTTACTCTCAACAGAAATATTAAAGATTAAAGTTAAGCATTTCTCAAAAGTCTTAACCATGAAATGTTGGTTGTTCTTCCAGGCACTTTGCTGATATGGTAGCAATGAAAAAGGAAGTGGTATATTTGATGTTTAAGATGTGTCACAGTCACTCGCAATTTATAATTATTAATTTTTCCTGGTATTGTTAAAAATAATCTATTATAGTAACTAACAGTTGAAAATTTAAACAAGATTACACAACCGTCATTTTAACAGAGACAGTTTAAAAGGTATGTTAAGCAGGTATAATGTTGTTAACTAGGTGACTGAAATGGTACAAAGTCATTTCAGGTGACTGAAATGGTGAGGAGGAGAGAGAGAGAGACAGAGAGACAGACAGACAGAGAGAGACATCTAAAATATATACTGTATAGCAATGGCTAAAGCAACTTCCACCCCAAGGGCTATGGACAATAAAAGGAGGAAGTTGGAATTATTAAAACTTAGAAGGTAGGACCCTGTAGAGCTGAAACTCAGATATCTGAGGAGCAAACACCAAGGTAGTGCTGTAGTTTCTGGACGTGTATTTGTTGGATTTGGGTGATTTGGCTACAAACAGAATCTGCTTCTGCGGTAGTCAAAAGGTGGGCTGCAGTGACACTCTAAGGACTGCAAGCAGAAAGGTTACAGGCTGGAAGGTCACAGGTCATATAAATAAATAGTCCCTTCCTCCTCTTTCTGGCCCACAGATTCCTTCTATCACCTACTACTAGAGTCAAATGGCAAAGCAGACAAGTTTACAAAGTCCCATCCTATGAATCACAAGTAGAATATAGGAGAGAGGGTTTAAACCTGAAAGCGAATAATGAGTAGTCAGTTACCATTTTGAATGATGAGCATGTATTTTCACATCTGGATACATATTTAAATGTTTGGAAATAATCACAAATCCAGAGAAAAGTTGCTAATGAAGTTCAATCCTTCCACCCCCTTGAATTAGTTGAGAGTATGTTGCTGACACAATGCTCCACTACCTCTGAATAGTTTGTGGCTTATAAAAATAGTTTATATTCCTTACAAAGATATTTTCTAACACTATCAATATAATTAATAGAATCAAGATTGACATTGATAATTTATTACCATCTGATACTCAGGCCTCATTCAAGTTTTGCAAACTGTCTCAGTTACCTTCTTTATAGCAAAAAGTTCAGAATGAACCACATGTTGCCTTTAGTTATGTGTCTAATTTCCTTCAACCTAAAAAAGATCCTGAGAATTTGACTCTTGTGACTTGGGTAATCTCTAAATCTGGTGATTTAGAGAATCTAAATCTGTTTTGTTTTGTTTGTTTTGTTTTTCATCCCTGCACTGCAAAGCTTTTAAAATAAATGGCACCATATCAATTAGCTATTGCTACATAATCAATCACCTTGCACCAAAATCTAATGGCTTAGGACAAAATAATTTATTTTCCTGGTTCATATGTTTTGTTTTGGTTTGGTTTTTGGAGAATGCTTCTTAATTTGGGAAACAGTACGGGTCCACTGTTTGAGTTTTTCTCAGTATAATTAAATCTGACCACATATATTTGGCAGTGCTATGGACCAAATATCAATGTCTTCCTCAAATATCTATGTTGAAACCCTTATCCCCAACATCATGGCACCTAAAGATGGGGCCTTGGAAGACAATTAGAGTGAAATTAGGTCATGATAATTCTGTCCTATGACAGGATTATGTCCTTAAGAACAGAGGAAGAGACAGAAGATCTAAATCTCTTAATTTCCCTCTCTTCCCTCCTTCCCCTCCTCTCTCTCTGCCCCTCTGTAAGTATCTGGGAAGATAAATCTGGGAAAAAGACTCACCATGAATGACCATGTTCATCCTGATCTCAGACTTTCAGCCTTGAGAGCTATAGAAATAAATATTTGTTTCAGCCACCTAGTCTATGATATTCTGTTACAGAAGTTCACATTGACAATAATAAAACAATAGTAACAAAAATAATAATAAAAAAAACAACAATAGTGCTGCTGTGTTCTCATTGCATCCTATCACATAGTGTACAATTTCAGTGTCTCTTTACTAGAGATGTTTACTTTGATCTCTTAGTTAAGGTTGTATCTGCCACCTGTACCATGTAAAGTTATGCTTTTATTTTCCTTTTTACTTGATAAATACTTATGAGAAGGTATCTTGAAACTATGTAAATTTCCAATTTCTCATTAATTTTTTTCCTATTTACTTATTGATATAAGTATGGACTCATGGATTTCCAATTTATTCAATGAAGCTTAGTCTGTTGTAATCACTGTTTAATTTGGAAGTTTAAATTCCCAGGTTTAAATCAGGCATCCATTTCATTTTGATGTATATTATGTTCTTTGAATACCTCTTTATTTTCTGACACATCGAAATATATGAGGCCAATCTTGTACTTTTCCTTTCTATCAATAAAATCTCTTTAAAAAGTCAAATGGAAGTAATAGAAATAAAAGTCATGTTATCACAGGTGAACAAGTCCTTCAGTGGGCTGAAGAAAAGACCCTAACTGAAATATCAAGAGGGGAAAAAGTGGAAACAAAACAAAAGCAGAATGAAATATTTGCGAGCCCTAGAATAATAACAAACTGTCTAATATACATGTAAGAAGAACCCCAAAAAAGATGATAGAGATAAAGGTAGCAGAAAAATATTCAGAGAAAAAAGAAATATTTTAATTAAGTAATTAATTAATTAATTATTTTCGAGAGAGAGAGAGAGAGAGAGAGAGCAAGTGAATGAAGGCCAGAGAGAGGGAGAGAGACAGGTAGAGAGAATCCCATGAGGGGTAGAGAGAGAGAGAGGAAGAGAGAGAGGTAGGGAAAGAGAGAATCCCACATAGACTCCACACTGTCAGTGTGGAACCTGAAATGGGGCTCGAGCTAACAAACCAAGAGATCATGACTGAGTGACTTAGGCATCCCAGAAAGAAAATGTTTTAAGAGGAAAAGACCAACTCCAATGTCATTCAGCTTTCTACTACAATAATCTCGATACCAAACTGCAAACGAGATCAATATGAGAAAGGAAAGAACCAGTGAAACCTCTTAGTAAACACAAGTGCCAAAATCCTTAACACAAATAGGAAAATGTATGTTTAGGACTATATATAATCCTATAAATATGTATATATAAATACATATAGATATAAATATATAGATATATGATTTATCTATGCATTTATATCTACATCTATATATGTAGATATGTAGATATATAGATATACTTATATCTATAAATAAACATATGAAGATACTATTCCATGGCTTAAATTTATGAGGAAATAAAATATTGATTAAATTCTATAAAACTAATTAATATAATCCCCCATATTAACAGGTTAAAGGGGAGGATTTACATAATCATATTGATAGGAATAGCATTTGACAATAAGTAGTACTTATGATAAAATCTTTTGGCAAAAACTGTAGTTTTGTGTTTAGAAGTTACATCAAATATATTTAAATATATATACTTCAAAGCTTTTATTTTTAATGGTCAAAGATACAGAAATGATCATGAACCACTCTTCTAAAAAACTTTGTAATGAGTTGCTAGATAGTGCAGTAGGAAAAAATGAAGTAATATCTATATTGTTTAAAAAGGAGGAAATGAACTGTCTTTATGTGGTTTAGAAAAAGAGAAGAAAAATGGCATTATTTTTAGGTAGAAAGAGAGTATATATAGAAATTCCAAAAGAATCTGGGTATAAATTTAGAGAATTAATATGACTGCATACAAAAATTGATATATAAATTAATTGTATTTCCTATCAAAACAACAATCAGGATTTTTTTTTATAAGTTTATCTATTTTGAGGAAGAAAGAGTACATGTGGGAGGAGGAGAAAGAGAAGGAGAATCCCAAAGCAGGCTACATACAGTCAGTGCAGAGACCAGTGCAGGGCTTGAGTCCACAAACCATGAGATTATGACCTGAGCAGAAACCAAGAGTTGGATGCTCAACCATCTGAGTCACCCGCACACCCCAGGAAATATTATTTTAAAGAAAATCAGAATGGTCTCAAAATATACAGTACCATGGAATAAATAAAAAGCGATAAAACTTTACCGATGCACAAAAAGAAGAGCTAAATAAATGAGAATACATACATTTTCATGAATTGTAAGACTCAGTTTTGTCAACTTGTCAATTCTCTTCAATTTTTGCTATAGATTAAAAGTATACTAATTAAAATTCTAACTGTATCTGTGAATATTGATGGAGAAACCTGTTCTACATACTAACAATACTCATTACAAAACTTTAGTAATTAGAAGAGTGTATTATTAGCACAAGGACAGATAAATATGCAAATGCTCAGATGAGAGAGAGAGCCCAGAAACAGACATGTTTACACGGACACTTAATTTATAACAAAGTTGGCATGCCTAAGAAGGAAAAGGACCATCTTTTCAACTGTGCTAGGAAATTGGTTATGCCTATGGGAAAACATAACAAAACAAAACAAAACCTTTAATTGAATACTTATTTTTTCTCTTACATAAAACTCAGTAACAAGTGAATTATAAGGAAATATAAAACAATGAAGATTTCAAAACAAAACCTAAGAGAGTATCACCATGCACTCACTCAGTGGAGGGAAATGTTTTTAAAATAGGAAATTAACGGGGAAAAGAGAGTCATGTTTGACCCTATTAATACAAAATATTTGTTCATGAAATGTCCCCATTAAAACATTAAATACATTTATTTACCAGATAATAAAGGGGAAGATGATATTTAGAGCACATTTATGCAGAAAGTGACTTAATCCAAATACTTTATGAAAACTACAAATAATTGAGTGAGGTAACAAAGTCTAAAAAAATTGGACAATCCTGAAAGAGATATTTCACTAAAAGGAAACACAAATGACTAACATACATATTACTTTTCACAAGTCAAATAATTAAGATGAAATGTTTGCTACTATTAAGTTTTATTGAGGGGGTAGGGCAATTGGGACCTCTCAAACATTACAGACTGGATAGGGATACATAACACTTAGGTTGAAGTTAAAGTATTTTCTATGCCCAGGGATTCAATTTCTAGGTATAAACCTTAGAGAAAAGTGTTTGTGTATTTTTAGGAATATGTCCATTCCATCCAGATTATATATTTGTTCACATACCGTTTGTCATAGCATTGTCTTATGGTTCTTTAAGCCCTGTTTTAGCCACTTCTAAATTCATGTGCGATGTCTTTGATTGTATATTTAATATAGTCTTATTTAATTTGTGAATATCCCACGTTTTCTGTTGTTATTGATTTCTAATATCATTCATTTGTGGTCCGAGAACATACCATGTATTATCTCAATATATTTAAATTACCAAGGCAATTATTTCTTAACATGTGCTTCCTGCTTCTTCGTTTCCTCTCCTTTAGGATTCTCATATGTAGACGCTAGTGTGCTTGATGTTGTCCCACAGGTTTCTAAAGTATTGCTTTTTGTACTCTTCATCACTTTTATTCATTCTGCCACTCAGACTGAACAGTCTGTCTTTAAGTTTGCAGATCCTTTATCTGCCAGTTCAAATACACTTGAAGTCCTTTCGTGATTTTTTTCCTTTTAGTTATTTTATATATTGACTTTGAACTGGCCGATTTATTGTTTATTGTAAAATTTCCATCTTTTGAATTATTTTATTTGGGATACATTGTTTTAATTTTTTCCTCGAATTCCTTGCACATGGTTTCCTTCAGTTTGTAACACAGATAATAGTTGATTTAAAGTCTTCGTCTAATAAGTCCAGCATCAGGACCACCCCAGAGATAGTCTCTACCAACTGTTTTGCTCCTCTCTCTCTCTTTTTTTCCTGTATATGAGCCATACATTCCTATTTTTGCATGTCCTTTTTGGTAATTGTTGAAATTTTAAATAATACAATTTGCGACATTGGAAATCAGATTCTGCTTTCCCTTCTCTCTAGGGTTTCTTATTTTTGTTTTCTCTTTGTTGCCGTCACCTTTTACTTGTGTCTGGAATTAATTATTTGAAGCATATTCTTTGGTACGTGCAGCCACCGAAGTCTCCATAAGCTTAGTGGTCAGCTTATGGTAGGACAGAGATTTTCTTAGATTCCTTGAACCCACCGGTCTTCCACCCTTCAACCAATAGGGGCTCTGTCCTTGTGTTGTCGCGTGCTGCCGATGCTCTGGTGGCTCCCTACGCTCATCTCATTTCTCCAGAATTCTCTTTTAAATTTTGGGTCACCTTCCTGTTTTCCCCAATTAGTGTTGCCTCGAGCAGCTGCAATATTAAGTATCTGCAATATTAAATATTTAACAAATTATTTAAAAATAGGCCTTGAAGTTGGCATCGCAATGCTGTATCATTTAAAAAACCAAATCCTTCCCCATAAAAAAATCAGCTGTCGTTTTACCTAATTAAGAAATAATATATATTTTTAACCTTTATTTTTCGGAAAGAGAGAGAGAACACGTGAGCTTGAGTGGGGAGGGGGAGAGCAAGAGAGACAGAGGATCAGAAACAGCTCTGCACTGTGAGCGCAGAGCCCAAAGCTGCTAGAAATCAGGACCCCGAGAGCAAGACTTACCCCCCAGGGGATCATAACCTGAGCCCAAAACAAGAGTCAGCAGCTTAATCGACTGAGCCACCCAGGTGCCCCTCAAAATAATATATTTTGAAGCAGTTCTGTCTGTGGTATTCTTACTTGGCAAATTAACAGTGAATTTGGTTGTTTAAACAAATATTGTTATGTGAGGACCACTAGCTGTAGTGATGTTTGGAGTAAAGACAAAAAAGTGATTGATATTTTTGTCCCATAAGTCTGTTAAAAATGATACACAAGGCAACAATTTTACACATACAGAGGTCATCGGTAAATAGGATGCTGATAGCAAATAGAAAGTAAATGAATAGTAAATAAGTGCAGAAAAAGATAGTATTTAATTTGAGAATGAGCCAGTTAAATGTGCAGGCACACATCTTTCTTGTTTCTCAATAATATCAACTAGTTAAATAAAAAAGGAAAGAATTGAATAACATGGCTAACTAAGTTCATTAAAAAACACTAGTGAAGCCTGTTAACTAGCTATCATGATAGTGATAATAATTAATATAATCTAGCATTTAAATTTTGATGTAATTTCATATGTAGTTTCACGCAATCTTCTTACATTGAATGGTCTGAGATATAAACTGTCCCAATTCAGAGACGTGGGTTACTCCTACAAGTCACAAGACAGTAAATTGGAAACGTTGGGTTTATGTATCAGTTAAACAGGTGCCAAAGCCCATATTTGTAGGAACTTTGTTCTGTCCCAGTGTCACTGTAGTCAATGGCTAAATGGAATCTTAGACTATGTTTTCCATTCAATAACAAATCAAGTGACAATAATTGGTCCAGATAAGTGTTTTCTATGATGGGGAAAAAGAAGCCAAACTACGCAGTTACCATTGTTCATCTATACCAGAGTGTCTCAAAGTTGTTTTTTTTCCCCAACAATAGCCCACATTTTAATTACCTGATATGATAATAATATAATAGTCTCATTTTAGACTATGCCCTCACCTTAGACTGAAAGAGAATATTCTGTGGAGAGAAACAGTATTTTAAAAGACTTTCTAACTAATTCTAACAAACACTGTTTCCTAAGAACAGACACAATATTATGGATATCATTTGTTTACATGTATATGGGGTAGATATTTTAGCAATAATTCAGCACAGGCTTTGGGATTATGTAGGTAATGATAATTGTGATAATCATCTGTCATTTCAATTCTAGAATCACTGACTCGCATTTTTTAATCACAAAATAGACTTTATGATTCCATAATGTGTATGAAAGTGGTGAGCTACTGAATATATACTCAGTAGATATTTATAAAATAATTTTTTATATTTTTCCTCCAAAGTGCTACAGATAAATATGTTAGAGATTTCTGGTAAATGAAAATATACCTGTGAGAGTAAAATTAGACAAGTAAAAAATAGAATGTAAGATATTTATGGAACGTTAAGTGTTAAAAGTATAGCTTGCATACACACAATTTTGAGAAGGAATAGAAGTAATGTTTTAATAGAATTCATAGTTCATAAAAGATAGCTTACTTTTTAAGCCACTATTTGTCCATGGGTTTTAATTTTTCCAACTTTAAAATCAGACCAGTGTTTCTCTAGGGATTGACTATAATTTCTTTCAGTTTTTATTATCAGTGATTCTATGATTGAACCAACCCTTAGTGGGTTTTTTATGTTTGTTTTTAGTTTTTCTTCTTCTTCCTTCCAAATTCCTGTAAGTTAACTGAATATTTCTCAGACTTGAGTATCTAGCTTATTAACCTTTCATACATACATATTTCTCTTCCCTATGTTCACAGTAATTCTTGCTGGAAGGGCTCAATGATCTTGACCCTTCTGATAAATGTAGAGTATTTAAATCACCTGCATTTTTTGCTATATTCATGATAATACAGACAAAAAGTTCTCAGTTATTAGGTATGGTTAAAGTACTAATTTAAGCCAGATAGTTAGTGGTCCGTTCTTCACACTAGAGTTATATGTGTGTCTACTGCCTGCTTTAGGGCTCTAGGTTTCTGAAAAAATGCTTTGCTCTGAAGAGGAACCTTAGGGCTTTATTTTATTTTAAGGAAGAAAAAAGGAAAGTTTTATTTTCAAAAACATCTATGTTTTTCTGCTTGCTGGAAGCTATCTTCATCTTCCTTCAGAGGCCAAATGGTACTTTCAGCGTTTTGTTGAAGGCGTCTTCCAAAATTGTTTTGCGGATAAGAATGGGCATATGGCACAACAAGCTTCAAAGGACATGCCCCAGAGAAAGCCAAGGAGCTTGCCAGTACTAAAGGAAATGTGGGGAAGAAAATAAGCCAGCAATCAATCCAATAGGATGCAGCTGTAACCCTTGTTCTTTTTAAAAATACGTTTTTGCTAAGCACCTATTCCATCTGTACTTAAATATTTTCCATTTGGCCACAATATATGCCTCATATTATAAATACTCTGTAAGCACTAGTAATATTATTATTTTTTAATGTTTATTTGTTTTTGAGAGATAGAGAGTCAGAGCACGAGCAAGGGAGGAGCAGAAAGAGAGACACACACGGAATCCGAAGCAGGCTCCAGGCTATAAGCTGTCAGCACAGAGCCTGCTGCGGGGTTCAGACTCACAAGCCATGAGATCATGACCTAAGCTGAAGTCAAATGCTCAACTGACTGAGCCGCCCAGGAGCCCCTATTTGATATTATTGTATGCTAGCCTAATATTCTTCCTTTTTATCTTGCTAAGTTATCTGGCTAGTCTCAGCAATTTAAAAAATTGGATTAATAGGGTTGATAAAATTAGAAGACAGCATTTTTTTAAGAAAAGGATTTAAGGATTATTTTTTCTTAAAAGTCAAGTGACTGTGAATCTACAATGCCAGTTAGTTGTTACTTTAAAAATAAGAAGTGTTCTTGGGGCACCTGGGTGGCTCAGTTGGTTAAGCATCCAAATCTAGATTTCAGCTCAGGTCTTTCTTTCATAGTTCATAAGACAGCCTTGCACTGGCTTCTATGCTGACAGCATGGACCCTGCTTGGGATTCTCTCTTCCTTTTTCTCTGTAACTCCCTGCTTGTGTGCTCTCTCTCTCTCTCTCTTAAAATAAATCAAAAAAATAAAATAATAAAAAGAAAAAGTGTTTTAAAGGCAGAGGATAAATGTCAAGAAAACATTTATTCTGAAAAGACCTGCAGAAAAGATAGTCACTAGTTGAGCTCAGAGCATCAAATAATTCAGAAAAGTGGTGAGTCATGCTTTAAAAGTCACTCCTAAAGACCTCCTACATCTATCATCATCATAATAATTAAAATAAAAAATGTTAAGATTTTAGGAATTTCCATAAGGGCATTTGAGTGCTTTTTAAATATTTATTTATTTTTGAAGGAGAGAGAGACACAGCATGTGCAGAGGAGGGGCAGAGAGAGAGAAAGACACAGAATCCCAACTAAGCTCCAGGCTCTGAGCTGTCAGAACAGAGCCAGATGCAGGGCCAAAATCAGGAGCCTGAGATGAAGACCTGAGCCTAAATAGGATGCTCAACTGACTGAGCTACCCAGGCGCCCCTGAGCAATTTTTAAATGCATTCTTAGATACACAAGAATGAATCAAGTTTGCCCCAAATTCCAAAACCAAAAAACAACAAAAGCCTGCAAAACTTGTACACAACTGCAAGTCCCCTTTATCTCCCTGATCCAAGTCTTTTCCGTCCTGCACAGCAGTGGCCTCTCCTAACTGTAGTAGACCTTCACGGGGACCTTTACTCTGCATTTGTATAATGTATGTATTTATGTGACATATCTATTAATATCGTTTACCAATATATTTTAAAAATATAAATGAAGTCCTTTTCTTTGTATCTTTGTGAAACTTGCTCTTTTCACCTTTTAATATCTGTAAATAATGTGTAAAACAAGCATTAGGTGTGAATTGCAATCAAAGCATAGTTTAATTTTCCTTAGTCTCTCTCTTAAACTTTATTCTGTGGGGGTAAATGTCCCCTGTGGCTACAAGGAGATTTAGATTGGCTTGAGACTGAGCTGGACATCCCTTGTTCATTTTTAATCACAAAAGGAAAAAAAAACCCTCAATTATGAAAAGAAGTTATCTCGGCCTGTATGCTGGTCAAACATTTTATAAGTGTTTAGGTTTGAATCTTCTTGTTTTAACCATTTGGGATTGTCCCAGTCTGAAGCTCCAGGGGAAAGAAAGCAGGATCCTTCTATTTTCTTACTAAAAGCTTAAAATCTCTAAGCTCATCTCTGTCCCCACTGGCCAGCCATAACCATTTGTCAGGTAAAGGAAAGGGGAAAAGATTCTTATTGGTTTTGCAATTTAAATTGTCTGGAGATTGACAGATAATTAAATGTGACCTGCCCTTGGGGGTGCTTTCCTGGGCACTTTAAAGGCTCCCAGCTGGACTCCTCTCTTTTAGTTCTTTTGACTGATGTGGGGCATCTTCCCTCTGAGTTAGGTGTTTTGGTTTTCCTTTTACTCATGGGATGTAAGTTGTTTACCTCCCTCTCTGCCTGCTGAGATGCCCCCTCAGGCAGCCCTCTTAGACAGGATCCAAGATTGTCCCACATCTGTGCCCTCTCTCTCATTCCCAATAGTGCTCTGAAAGAACTTGGGGTTCTCTTATACCTACAAATGTGGGGACTGGGAGTATATATAGCAGGAAAACCCCTCTAGCCTTCAGAGTAAAAGGCCCGTCCTCCAAATTGCAGGAAAATACTCCTAACATTCTCTCAAATATTTTTAAAAATTAAAAAAAAAATCTCCCAGTGGTGCTTTCTTAAGGCACCTTCAAAAGGCTTGGGGATAAAAAGTGGCATTGTTCTTCCTGAAAGCATTTGTTTCTAGACGAACTATAAACAGGTGGAATTGTTGGGTCTTGGAATGTATACCTATTAAATCTTCATAGAATGTAATTATTTTTTCAGTAAATGATTTTGTTAGTTTATACTAGCAGAATTTGAGAGTCTCTATTTTATCATATCCTTAATTCATTTATAATTTATAACATTGTTTCCATTTTCATTAGCATTGCAATTCCTGTGTCCTCCATTACAGTTTAAAATAACCAAATCTCAACAGAAAAATGAAAAAAAATCAACTTTAATAGTCTGATATTTTTGTGTGTGTGTGAAAAGAGAATTTGCTCTTGACATTTGGTATATCATATCATTCACACCAAAATGTTATTCATCATGAAATTTGCCATTTGCAACAACATGGATGGATATGGAGAGTATAATGCTAAGAGAGATAAGTTAGTCAGAAAAAGACAATACCATATGATTTCATTCATATGTGGAATTTAAGAAATAAAATGAACAAGCAAAGGGAAAAGAGAAAGAGAGAGATAAACTAAGAAGCAGACATTTAAGTAAAGAGGAAAGATAGAGAGTTTCCAGAGGGAACTGTGGAGGGGTGGGCAAAAAGGTAATGGGAACTAAAAGCACACTTGTGAGCAGTGACTAATGTATAGAATTGTTGAGTCACTAGATTATACACCTGAAACTAATATAACACTATATGATAACCCTACTGGAACTAAAACTTAAAATCTTAAAAATAAAAATAAAATAAATGTTATTCACTAGTTTTATAGCCTTTAAAAAATAACTTTCATAAAAAGATCTATTGTTCACCATGACCAATCTCTAATCTGCTATACTTCTCTACTTCTCTCTTCCTTCCTTCCTTCCTTCCTTCCTTCCTTCCTTCCTTCCTTCCTTCCTTCCTTTCTTTCTTTCTTTCTTTTTCTTTCTTTCTTTCTTTCCTTTTTCCTTTCTTTCTTTCTTTCTTTCTTTCTTTCTTTCTTTCTTTCTTTCTTTCCTTTTTCCTTTCTTTCTTTCTTTCTTTCTTTCTTTCTTTCTTTCTTTCTTTCTTTCTTTCCTTTTTTCTTTCTTTCTTTCTTTCTGTGTGTACTCTGGAAAAGTTAAAATTTAGGAAAGTAACTTTACATTCACCTCTCTGATTTCTCAGTGAGTTAGAGATGCCTAAGTCCTGCTGTGTGTGCATGAGAACAGGAGTAAGAATGAGAAGGCATGAACATTAGAGGGAAAAATGCAGAGATTCAAAAAGTGAAAAAAAAAGTGAAATGTGTTGGGACGATGGTTGATTTATGTCAACTGTAAAATGTATGTTTTGAGAAAGGAAAACTATAACTCGGTTCTATTCATTATGAAGTCTATAATAGGAAATGATCTATTTTTATTAGATTATAAGAATATTTTGTACAATTTAGCTCTGTTTGAGGTAAAAATATTCTAAACTAGATCATTTCTTTATTGCTTATCCCTCTAACTTGCATTGATAGTTTTAGACATTTTCTTCAAAATCCCTCTGAACATGTCATGAGAAGAGGACATCTGAGAGCCTTGAATGTCATGTACCCTTAAATTGAACATAACATATTAAAATTACACAGAAAAGAATAATGTAAGTGGTTAATGCAATAGAGGTCAATTTCTTATTCTTTTTCTACTTCTCTTTGTCCAAAAAGCTTTAAGAACATTCTTTTACATTGGTGACTGATTTTTTTTCCCTCAGCAGCTTCCAAATTACTCCTTTTACTCTTATTATATTACTTTTTCACTATTCAAAAATAAATTTTGTAATATTCAAACAAGGAAACACTAGCCTGCTCCCTATTCTGGTTTGCCGTTTCTTCTTTGTTTGACCATTTGTTTATTTCAAGTGCTGTGATTTAAAGGGGAGGTTGCAATGACGCGTGCCCGAGTATACAACCGCTGTGAATACAGGAGAGCACAGGAACAGTGCAATAACCACATGAAAAAGAAGCAACTGGGCAGAGTACACACTGCAGACATGCAGAATGACAAGAACACATCATCATTTCTTCATTATGGAAAGCTACTTTATGTAGAATTCAGATTTGTTTCGGAAAACAATTTCTGACCATGCTAGTGATTTTACATATTTGTTTCCCTTATGTGGATGTGAATTCTCACAGAGAATGTATGTTTAATGAGGACGTTTCTCATTGAACTGATGTTTAAAAAACATCTCGACTTAATAACAATGCAAAAGTAGAAGATATATAATTATTGATTTGTATTTGTTCAGAATAAAAAACAATAATAAAAATATTTTTATAACTACAACATAAAGAGAATTATAAGTATATATATCTGTGTCTCTTAAAAGAGAGTCTAAAATCAGGACTGTTATATTTCTCATTAGTTACCTAAAATGCATTTTAGTTACCAATTAATATTACATGTCTCTACAGCATATATATACAAACACATGCATGCATTATAGGCATGGGGTGAATAAAGAAATAAATCTAAGAAATCCTCAAATTTATTCTAGAAATTTAATATTATTTTGATATATTAAAGCCTTCCAAAGTTGATAAAGTTATATTATAATACTCCCATTTAACTCCAGACCAACAAAGTGGATAAGCTCCTATAATGGTGTGAAAATATGAAAGCCGTTCATCAAATCTCTTTTTTTTAGTACTATTTATATTCACTTTACATTGCAAGGCTATCGCCATTAAGTAGAAGTGCTATTTCATTTTCTTTGCATAACAGTTGAGCTATGTTTTAACAGTGAAAAAATAATCCATTAGATTACTCTTCAAAGTACAATTTTGATAAAGGAAAAAAGATATTCAGCTTTTAAAAGTTGCCCAGGTATTTATGTGCTCAGATAACCACAAAAGTACTTTTGTTTAAGATCTCCTACTTGGCATGCAAATGGTCTTTATAAAGCAATGCTTGATTTGCCCTATTTTAAATTAAATTTCTGTGACTTTTTGTCAGTCTAGTGGATAGGAACACGGAATCTGACATATTGAATCAGTCCATTGCTCCATCAAGTAGACTATTTTGTTTCCAATAATAGTCTATAAAATGAGACTTCAGAGAAAAATAAAGTATATTGCACACAGTGAATTTTGAAAGATCTTACCTAATGTTCCTGATTCAGCCCCATGGAGGCATTTCCCTGTGAACTTTAAGGTGAGAGCAATGCAAGATTTTCACATTTCCTTTACCACCGAAGTAATTCCAAGTGCATTTCTTATTTTCAACGAACAGCAATTTATGTAGTAAACTTGTGTTAACTTTTATTAGATTGCATATTTATGGTAAGATATAAAAGAAGCAACAGTTTAATATTGAATTTAATTGTATATATTCTGTAAAAGTCTGCAGTAGTTGTTTTGATGGTGATTGTATTTTGGAAATGTTTATGTGGCTCTAAATAGCTTGGGCTATTATAAACAGAGCAGTATTCTTTTCAGCTAATCTTTTGTATGACTAACAGGTTGGCTGCTATGCTATCATAATTGAAGAGTGTCTGCTCACCTTCGTTATAAGAAAGGCTTAAAATACAGGTAGGAAATTGAGGAATAAATGTTTAGGGCAATCACAATATATTTGTCTCCTAGATATAGTTGATACACGTTTATTTCAATAGCAAGAAACTACATTAACCAAAAGTGGAAAAAACTCTAAAGTTTACAGTAACATTGACCTAGACCAACCACTGCACTCAGCTCGAGCAGCACTGAATCGTAGATCCTTCAAGTGAAAGTAAAGTGACTTCATTTATCATATTACAATCACAAAAATAAATTTTTCACAATACTCCATTTTGAGAACTACTTTAAAGAATAAGATATTTTTATGAAAACAGAGGTATATACCTACTCCATATAGATTTTTGGAAAGTATATAATGATGTTTTCCTAATAATTTATATTGGTTCAAATATAATACATGTTGCTTTGCCTCCTCCTTAATTCAGGTACGGAAATTATTATGAATACAGAGATTTTGTCCCACAGAATTATTAGAATAAAAAAATCAAGATCTTTCCCCCAGAAATTACATTGCACTATCATGCTCTACACTACCACACATAAAGTCAGATAATCTAAGAACACATTATTGTTTTAATCATATTATCTTGAATGATGTATGGTAAGACCAGGTACAGATCAAGATATATGAAAACGTAGCACAAATTAAAGGTGCTATTATACTCACAGCCTCCTGGGGAGAACAGTGCACCAGGCAGGGCCACTCAGGGGAAGCACTGGAATCTGTCAGGAGGCAGGAGTGAAAGAGGAGCCATGGGCAAGCAACTTTACTGTGGTTTCTGTGGGAAGAAAAGGGTGAGGCAGGGCAAACAGGCTCAGAATTGGTTTGCTGTAACCGAAGGTTGCTTTCTCTCCCATAATATTTATGTTCACTGTGAACGTTAGAGCATATACTTTAAAACGATCTAAGGACTCCTGATGTCTACAAATGAGTCACAATTTGGTTAAGGATAGTGAATAGTCCTTTAGATGGATGTTAAAGCATTCATTTATACAAATTAAAAGTATGGTTAATCTTGATATACCCATCCCTAAATATCACTATTGTTCTAATCAATAATTCACATATAATTTATATGTGAATACATAATTCACATATAAATCATAAATATTTTAAAATTAGCTTTTATTTGTTCCATGCACATTTGCAAATAAAGGTCCCTTTAGATTTTTACTATTCACTTTTCAACTTGCTTAACAAAAATGCGTATGCAATTTCTGCCTGCTTTCCACTAAAGAAAATATAGAGCCTAGGTTAAATAATTTTCTAACACTTTTAGAAAATCTCCTATCTGAATTATGAGCTTTATTAG
Source organism: Paguma larvata (assembly GCA_030068075.1). Taxonomy (NCBI): domain Eukaryota; kingdom Metazoa; phylum Chordata; class Mammalia; order Carnivora; family Viverridae; genus Paguma; species Paguma larvata. The sequence continues at coordinate 86,381,395 of CM057826.1, read as the reverse complement.
CAGATTCTTACTGGGTTTTGAATGAACCCTGACATTTTTTCAGCTCATAAATAGATGATCTCTTGTATTATTGTGCAAAATTTTCACTCATTTTGGTTCTTGATATGAGACTTAATTTTATTTTATTTTTTTTTGAGAGACAGAGACTGATCATGAGCAGGGGAAGGGCGGAGAGACAGGAAGACACAGAAACCAAGGCAGGTTCCAGGCTCTGATCTGTCAGCACAGAGCCCCGTGGGGCTTGAACCCACAAACTGTGAGATCATGACCTAAGCCGGAATTAGACACTTAACAGACTGAGCCACCCAGGTGCCCCTAAGACTTACCTTTAAAAAAATCATACATAAAAGTGACTTCACTTGCATTATTACAAGAAATATTGTGTACAAATCTCAAATCAAATTAAAAAGAACTAGTGTTCATTAACCGTTTTAAACTAGAAAACTGAAGCAGGGATCAATAGAGCATCCAGAGTTTTGTTTTCTTCCCCTCCCTTATGTCCTATCAAGTTTTGTCATTTGGCAATCGGTTTAGATTGAGAATTTTCATCAGAAAGGTAAATAATGATGCAGTACCTTAAGTACCAGCGAATGCTGCTTACTTCACCATTATTCATTGATTCCAAATTATTTTCCGCTCTTATGAATTTCAGAGTATATCATCTGGATTGATCACATTATCGTGAATCAAAGACTACCTGCAAAGACTTCAACCTGTTATCACTGCAAATGTTTTGTGTCCTCATGCAAATTTTAAGCAGATTGAGTCTGAACAGTGCATATTAATTGCTATGATCTGCCCCATGCAGGCTTCTCCACCTCAGAGTTTGCCTCTCTCCTGAATCATCAGATTTATTCTGATTCTCTTTCTTTACATTCATACATGCTACCTGTGCTCTTGGACCATGTCCTTCTCCCTGCTCCATGCCCTCTCCCTATCTTGGATGGCTAAGATTCATCATTCAGTTTTCAGCTAAAATGTAAGCTCTTCACAATCAACCTTCCAAATTATCTTTTCTACAAAATCCCCTTCTCTTTCTATCATAGAATCAGTAAGTTTCGTTATACCTTATTATAATTTTAGATAGTATTCATACTTTTCTTGTTTCTTGATATTAATAGTCTTCCTTAGAAATGACAAATTCTGTAAGGACAGGAATTCTTTGCAACATTGATTAAACGCAAGGTTTACCTAAGTGCTTGGTGCTCAGTTGGTTTATTTTGAATCGGCGAATGAAAATTTTAAAATAGTTGGCATAAGGAAAAGGAAAGAGTTACTGGATTTTTGTTTTTAGAGATGCAGCTGTTAGTCTATGTTTATGGATTAAGTGGAATAAATGTATTAAAATATAGTATAAAAGATATTCGTTTCTCACCACAGGCAGATACAAGGTAGCAATTCTTTGTGAGTGAATCTCCTCGTCTGATCTAAGCTTTCTCTTGACTTGGTCTTCCCATGGTCCAGACTGGCATGCTCATGGTGATGGTGGTGGGGTGAAGAAAGCCAGAGCCATCAGTAAATGTCCTCAGTCATATATATTACAGTCATGTTCTCCAACAACTTTTGTGCATAAACAGCATGTTTTGCTCTCCATTTCTTTGATTCTTCTTGCCAATTATTAAATGGTTCTGTACAGAAATAAACAAGAGACAGTTGATATTTTCTATAATGTTTCATTCACCAAAGAGTTATTTTGAAGACTCTTTACACAATGCCAATTAGCTAAATATCAGGTGATATCCTTAAATACTATTATGATTAAAGCTGAAGATGTTCATAAAATGTCTGTTTGAAAATTTTTGTTGGTTTCTCTATTTGAAAGTTTGATTTTCAAAGGAGAAATGTTTTTTTCTTTCAAAATTTCATTTAAATTCAAGTGAGTTAACACATACTGTAGTACTGGCTTCAGGAGTAGAATTTAGTGATTCATCACTTTCATATAACACCCAGTGCTCATCACAACTTCTCCTTAATGACCATCACTCATTTAGTACACACACCCACCTCTCCTCCAGCAACCCTCGGTTTGTTCTGTATAGTTAAGAGTCAGGTTCCTTATGGTTTGCCTCCCTATTCTTATCTTATTTTATGTTTCTTTTCCTTCCCCTATGTTCATGTGTTTTGGTTTTTAAATTCCACATATGAGTGAAATCATAGGGTATTTGTCTTTTTTCTGACTGACTTATTTCCTTTAGCATAATATTCTCTAGTCCCATTCATGTCATTGCAAACGGCAAGATTTCAGTCTTTCTCATGGCTAAATAATATTCCATGTTATGTATGCATGTATGTGTATTTATCAGTTGATAAATATTGGGCTCCATCCATAATTTGGCTGTTGTTGATAGTCCTGCTATAAACATTCAGGGGCATGTGCCCTTCCAAATTAATATTTTTGAATCTTTTGGACAAATACCTAGCAGTGCAGTTGCTGGGTCATAGGGTAGTTCTATCTTTAACTTTCTGAGGAAGCTCCACACTGTTTTACAGACTGGCTGCACTAGTTTGCATGCCCATCAGCAGTGTAAGAGGGTTCCCTTCCTCTGAATCCTCACCAGCATCTGTTTCCTGAGTTGTTAATTTTAGCTATTCTGACAGGTGTGAGCTGGAATCTCATTTTGGTTTTGATTTGTATTACCAAGATGATGAGTTATGTTGAATATTTTTTCATGTGTCTGTTGGCCATTTGTTTGTATTCTTTGGAGAATATCTGCTCATGTCTTCTCATTTCTTAAGTGGTTTATTTATTTTTTTTTTGGGGGTGTTGGCTTGAATAAGCTCTTGATAGATTTTGAATGCTAGCCCTTTATCAGGTATGTCATTTGCCAATATCTTCTCCCTTCTGTGGGCTGCCTTTTAGTTTCATTGATTGTTTCCTTTTAGTGCAGAAGTTTTGTATCTTGATGAAGTCCCAGTAGTTCTTGTTTACTTTTGTGTCCTTTGCCTTGGGAGACATATTCAGTAAGAAGTTGCTATGGTCGAGGTCAAAGAAGTTCCTGTCTGCGTTCTCCTCTAGGATTTTGATGTTTTCCTGTCTCACATTTAGGTTTTTAATTCATTTTTAATTTATTTTTGTGTATGTTGTAAGCAAGTGGTCCAGTTTCATTCTTCTGCATGTTGCTGTCCAATTTTCCCAACAGTGTTTGTTTTTTCTATTAGATATTCTTTCCCACTTTGTCAAAGATTAGTTTATCATTAAAATAGTGGGTCCATTTCCGAGTCCTCTATTCTGTTCCATGGGCCTAGGTGTCTGTTTTTTGGTGCCAGTACCATACTGTCCTCATGATCACAACTTTGTAACACAGCTTGGAGTCTGGAATTGTGATGGCTCCCACTTTGCTTTTCTTTTTCAACATTGCTTTGGCTATTCATGGTCTTTTCTGGTTCCATACAAATTTTAGAATTGTTTCTTCTGGCTCTTTGAAAAAATGTTGGTGTTATTTTGATAGGGATTTGCAGGGGATGGGCTTAGGAATCCCTGGGCTTGCATCAATGGATTAACAAGGCATAAAGAAATAAAAAGCCATAATATGCTCACATCCAAGTTAGGGTAAACCTGATTGGCACTCCAAGAATAGTTTGGTGCAAATGCACCCAGAAAATAGGGGGGTGCTGAACCCCAAAAATAGAGAGGGATGGGCAAAGGCTCCCAATACAAAGGCACATGAGGTAAGCAAAATTAGATATGTAGGGCAAAAGTGCCCCCCAATATAGTATTATAGCAGAAAGCTGCTCTCACAGGAAGGAAGGACCAAATTAGGTGAGCAAGGCTAGACTGCTACACTCTGCTACTGTGCAACAGCAGAAAATACTGCCCAGTGCAGAGCTAATTTTCTCACGAAAAGCTGCCTTGTTAACCTTGAAATGTTTTGCCCTATCTGTCTTCTCCCCTAGGCTAGCTAAGATGCACAGACATGGCGCCTCCTTTTTGATGTTATCAACCACCTGCCCATCTGCCCAATACCAAGATTTTTTCCGTATTGACCCAAATTCCAAACACTGTATATCTTCAAAAACTCCTGTTTTTCTCATGCCTATAAGCTGATGTTTGCACCTTTGTCTCTTTGTGCATGCCCATCACATCTGTAAGCCTTCTGATCTTAATAAATATGGAGCAAGGACTCTTATTCAGGGCTCTTGTCTTTTCCCAGACATTAGTCATCTCTCGTTTTATTCCTGCGTCCCACTCTCTTGATAGACAAGAGAGAACTTAAGACTTAGAGTCTACGACAGGGATTGCACTGAATGTGTAGATTGCTTTGGGAAGTATAGACGTTTTAACAGTATTTTTCTTGTAATCCCATGAGTATGGAATTGTTTTTTTTTTCCATTTTTTGTGTCTTCTTCAATTTTTTTCATAATGTTTTATAATTTGCAAAGTATAAATCTTTTAACCCCTTGAGTAGATTTATTCCTAGGTAGTTTATAGATTTACAATTGGTGCAGTTGTAAATGGAATCATTTTTTTTTATTTCTCTTTCTGTTGCTTCATTATTGGCTTACATCTATTTTTTTTTATTTCTTCTTTAATTTCCTCATTAAGCAATTCATTCTTTAGTAGGATAATCCTTAACCTCCATGTATTGATAGCCTTTACAATTTTTTTTCTTGTAGTTGACTTCAAGCTTCATAGTGTTGTGGTCTAAAAACATACATGGTAATGATCTCAATATATTTGTACTCATTAAGGCCTGATATGTGACCCAGTATGTGATCTATTCTGGAGAATGGGCCATGTGCACTCAAAAAGAATATGTATTCTGCTACTTTAGAGCAAAATGTCAAATATATCTGTTAAGTCCATCGGTCCAGTATGTCATTCAAAGCCATTGGTTCCTTGTTGAATCTCTGCTTGGATTATCTGGCTATTGTTGTAAGTGGGGTGTTAATGTCCCCTACTACTATTATATTATTCTCAATGAGTTTCTTTGAGTCTGTTATTAATTGATTTATATATTTGATTGCTCTTTAGTTGAGGATATAAATATTTATAATTGTTAGATTTTCTTTTTGGATAGACACCTTTATGATGATATGGTAGTGCCCTTATTCATTTCCTATTACAGTCTTTGACTTAAAAATCTCGTCTTATTTAAGTGTGATTTAAGTATCTCCCTTTCTTTTGAGGTCGATAGCATGAAAAATGGTTCCCCACCTCCCCTCAGTTTTAATCTGCAGATTACATTGTGTCTAAAATGAGTCTATTGTAAGGAGCATATCAAAGAGTCCTTTTTTTTTTTTTTTAACCCATTCTGATACTTTACATATCTTTGGAGTGAAACATTTAATCCATGTAATTTAGAGTAATTATTGATAGATATTAAATCAGTGTCATTGTGTTATCTGTAAAATCGTTTTTCCTGTAAATTTTCTGTTTCTTTCTATTCTTCGTTGCTTTTGGTCTCTCTTTTCTGCTCAAAGGGTTCCCTTCAATAATTCTGGCAGGGGCTCCTGGATGCTTGGTTGAGCATGACTCTTGATTTCAGCTCAGGTCATGATCTCATAGTTCATAGAACTGTGACCCATGTCAGGCTCTGTGCTGGATGTGGAACCTGCTTGGGATTCTCTCCCTTGCTCTCTTCCCCTCCCCTGCTCGTGATTTTTCTCTCTTAAAATAAATAAATAAACATTTAAAAAAGTAATTCTTGGGGCGCCTGGGTGGCTCAGTCGGTTGAGCGGCCGACTTCAGCTCAGGTCACGATCTCACAGTCTGTGAGTTCGAGCCCCACATCGGGCTCTGTGCTGATGGCTCATCAGAGCCTGGAGCCTGCTTCGGATTCTGTGTCTCCCTCTCTCTCTGCCCTTCCCCTGCTCATGCTCTATCTCTATGTCTCTCAAAAATAAATAAACATTAAAAAAAAAAAAAAAGTAATTCTTGCAAAGCTGATTTAGCGTTCACGAACTCTTTTAGTTTTTGCTTGTCTTGGAAATTTTTTACCTCTCCTTCTACTATGAATGAAAGCGTTACTGGATACAATTATCTTGGCTGCATATCTTTCCCATTCTTCATGTTAAATGCTAATCCCTTCTGGCCTGCCAAGTTTCTCCGGACAGGTCTGGTGCTAACTTTTTGTATCTACCCTAAGAAGTTAAGTACTTTTTGTCTTTAGCGGGTTTCAGAATTCTCTCTATATCCTTGTATTCTGCAAATTTCACTATGATATGTCTTGGTGTTGACCTGTTTTTGTTGATTTTGTGGAGAGTTCTCTGTGCCTCTTGAACTTGAATGGCTGTTTCCTTCTCCAGATTAGGGAAATTCTCAGCTATAATTTATTTGTTCAAATAAACTTCCTGTCCCTATCAGTGAAACTCTTTTTATGGTAAGTAGAAATTATTTTTGAAGGCGTTAAAATATTTTGTGATTCATAGTTAATTCAGGATTACAAGATCTTATATGCTGTACAGTATCATGCAGACTAATCATACTATTTGAAATTAAATCTTAGATTAGAACAGATAAAACGCCCTTTTTAAAAATGTTGCTAGCATGGAAAGAAAGTCAAAATGTCTTCCAAGAGTGTTTCAAACATTAAGATATTTGCCTCAGAAACTACATGTGGGAATAGAAATAAATCTAGACCAAAAAACAAATACATGAAATTCCTTAGATACTAAAAGCAATGAACAACCATAACTGGACAACCATAATTGATTTTCTTATTATTACTCAAAAGAGAGACTATGGTCATACGATCATCTCAAAAAATGTAGAAAAGCATCTGACAAATTTCAAACCTCACATTGTTGCTGTGACTAGGACCAGTACTAGTGCTACTAGTAGTAATAGTAACAGAGCTTTTCAGAAAGACAGAGATAGCAAGAAAAAAAACTTTTCCAATCTTATAAGGTACTTTGTCCATAACCCCCAAAAGTATAGCAAAAATACACTGCTTTGTCCATAACCCCAAAAAGTATAGCAAAAATAAACTGATGTAGAAATACTGAAACCTTTTCATTGAAGGTTAGAGACAAAGTAAAGCTATTTCTTTTACCACTTGCATTCAATAAATCAGCGCGTTAAAACATTTATAAAATATATAAGCATAAAGATTGAAGACACAAAAGTTAAATGTCCACTATTCATAGACAACATGTGTACATTGAAAAATTAATGGATTACAAACAAATAGCAAAACAAAAAACCAGCTAGGCTTTGTAAGAAAATGTAATGAATCACAGGGTATAAGTTCAATATAAAAATAAATATTATTTCTATGTACTAACAACAAACACTTTGAGAAAAATTTAAAAATACATTCACAGTAGTATTAGAAAACATTCAAAACCTAGGGATCAATATAACAAAATATGTGTGATACCTCTACAATGAAAATTCTAAAAATAGTAGTAAAATATTAAAAATATAAAAATATCTAAGCAATGGAAAAATATAACATGGAAGATTCAATACTGTTAACATGTCTATTAATTCTAGTTATCTTGTATACTAAATATAATCCTGATGAAAATTAAAGAAGTCTTTTTCTAAAAAATTAACAAGTTCACTTTCATGTAAAGAGAAGAAGAACATTTATGGAGGAAAAATCTATCACACCTAAAGACCTTCACAAATCTGTAATAATAAAGCTTAGTAGTACTGCAGTTGCCCAGGTGGCTCAATTGATTAAGCATCCATTTATTGATTTTGGCTCAGGCCATGATTTCATGGTTCATGGGATCAAGCCCCACATAGGGCTCTGGGTTCACAGTATCCTTCTCTCTGCCCCTCCTCGGCTCTCAAAATAAATAAACATTTAAAAAAATTAGCAATATTGATGTAAGAATAGACAACTAAAACAATGGAGTGAAAGACTCTAGATAATCTGATATGCAAATATGTGCATATACAACAAAGGTACCAAGTCAATTTAAGGCAGAAAGAAAACTCTTCCAAGCACATAATGACAGAAGAACTTGATATCTGTACCAAAATAAACCAACAAAACACCTAAAACCAAAACAAAACCTCAAAACCTCAAACACTAGCTATTACAACATAAACATTAATTTACTATGAATCATAGACCTAAACATATAAGGTAAAACCATAATGGTTCTAGAAGAAAATACAAGAAAATACATTAAAATCTTCGAGTAGTCAAAGATATCATCAATCGAACAGAATCATTCACTATAAAATAAGAAAACAGCATAGTGAATTTCATTGAAATTAAAATCAACTCATTGGAAAAATTAATAGGAAATAACAAACTAGGAATATATTTCTATAGTTATATCTGTCAGTGTACTCATACCAATTTTATATAAAGAGTAATTAAAAGTTAGCAAAAAGACACAAGTGAATAAAAGAGGCAAAGTCCTGAAGACACTTCATAAAACAAAATACAGTCACTTGAAAAATGTATATTTAAAAATATAATGAGATGCACTAATAATACCCACAAGTACCGCTAAAATCAAAAAGACTGAGAGGACCAACTGTTGAAAGGAAATGGACTAATTAGAACTTTAAATTTCTGCTGGGAGCATAAAATGATGATTTTTTTTTTTGAATACTCATTGATAGTGTCTTGTAAACTTAAACACTTATGTATTTTTAAACCCAAGCATTGCATTCCTAGGTATTTATTTTAGATAAATAAAAATATATGTCTTTAAAAGACATTGTAAAACAGTCCAGAACACCTTTAAAAGACAAAACTGGAAACAACACAAATGTCCATCAATGAGAGGTTGAATCGTGATTTTTCTATCAAAAAAGAATACTACTCAACTTACCAATGAAAATAAACTACTGATTTACAAAAAAAATTACCAGACCCAGAAGAATATACATTAATAGTATCATTTATGAGAAGTTAAAGCTTACATACTGAGATAGAATTTAGAAAGTAGTTACCAAGGTAGGGAGGGAATTCACTAACATAATCACAGTGCCTTATATGCTCTTTAGTGTGGTGTAATATAACAGTTTACAATGATAATAACAAATTTAGAGAAACAGAGAAGGGCAAAATAGATTAAAGAGAGTGGAAGATACATACTTCTACTTATGGAATGAATAAGTCACAGGACTAAAAAGCACAGCATAGGGAATATAGTCAATGATATTGTAATAGTGTACCCAATGATATTGTATGGTGACTGATGGTAGCTACACTTGTGGTGAGCATAGAATAGCATACAGAGAAGTTGAAATTCTATGTTGTACATCTGAAACTAATGTAACATTGCATGTGAAATATACTTAATTAAAAAAATAAGTAAAAATTAAAAATTAAAAACATCAAATTTAATGCTTAATATATATACATTTTATTGAGGGTAGCTTATACCTAAATTTTGAAAAATGATTGAGAAACTTTTCCATATTAGTATGGAAATATTTCTAATAATGCATTGTGCAGATAAATGAATAGAAGATGCTCCTTCACTCTGTTTTATCCAATGAAGTGGGTACGTAAGAATATTTCTACACGGTGTCTTCCATTTAATGAAGAAACTTAGGGGGCACCTGGATGGCTCAGTTGGTTAAACTTCTGACTTGAATTTGGTTCATGTCATGATCTCACGATTGTGACATTGCGCTTTGCCTTGGGTTCCACGCTGAGCATGGAGCCCGCTTAAAATTCTTTCTCACTCTTACTCTGGCCTCTCCCCGACTAACTTTCTCTCTTTCTCTAAAATAAATTTTTAAAAAATTCATAAAATTATAAATAAATCAATGAAAAGTGGTTACATATAAGAAGTAGCTAATAAAGTAGTAAATAAAGTGGACAGGCAGAGGTACTAACAGATTTACGGTAAAATATTTAGATTTAACTAAAAATATTTAGTATACAAATTATCTATTGTCATCTTTTTGGGAGCCATTTTGATGTATCAATCAATTAGAAAAAAAAGGGGAGTAATCAGATGGAAAGTAGCATTTTGTGAGATATTCCTTAGCAATAATAATTATTGTTATTATGATTATCATTCTCATGATTTGTAGTGATATAGTTCCATCAGTTTGGTGTTGCCCTAGGAAACATCTTTGATAGAAGACAAGATCAGAAAAATCACAATTCACCTAAGAAAATGTGAACTCTTTATCTGTCTTAAGACATATGATAAAAAATGTCAAGATTTAGTTCCAAAATTAAGTTTATAAACTATGAAATTATTAATAAAACATGATCCTTTTAGCTTTTGTTTTCCTTCATAAAATCAGTAGCATATAAACCATGATTACTTATATTTAAGTGTCTATTTAGAATTCTGTTGGATGTCACATAAAAAAATTATAAAATCCTAATACCGTAAGAACTAATTTGCCCTGATTATAGCTGCATGAAAGCATTCTAGAAGAAAAATAATTTTTAAAAAGCATTTGGAATCACTCCCACTGTTTCTCTTTTACCCTCATTGAGCAATAAAGTATACACAATGGGGAAACTGACAAGTCTACTTTGGTAGCAGCAATTCAATTAAATCATAACTATTTCTCACACAAAAGTGACAACACATCTATTTTTTCACCACTCCTACATATCTTTATGTTTATACTATAATGTTTTCATTAGATATGCTTAATATTTAATTAGTATTATATATTTAGAAAATATATAAATAGAAGTAAATTAGAAATACATTTCCAGTATATACTTGAATCATATACTCCCAATACAGTTGTACAGTAGCAAAAGAACATTAAGACATATTGCTTAATATCCAATGTTAAAAACTGCTCCTCATATTGATAAAATGTTTTGGTAAACAAATTTTCCTTCCTTAATTTCTTTCTTTTTTTCTTTTTTCTCTTCCTTATTATTCTTTTTTCTTTTCTTTTCTTTCATAAAATGTATTTAATATTTTCTATTTCAGGTAGTACAACCATTAACTCAGATGAGGGAATCATTTTCTTGTCTTTGTCAGTAAGTATATTGACTGCAGCATTCTCTAGTCCCAGTGAATCTGGTATATTTTTTTGATAGGAATTATGTTTTTTTTCTCCTTTCATATATTTCACACACACACATATATTAGATATACATATAGTAATATTCAGTGACCCAAAAACTCTTACCTCTCTAAGTACTTGCCAAATTTGTATGTTTTAAGCTATTTAACCTTAGTAAATAGTGTATTTTCTATTTTGAACTTCTCACCCTCCATCGTTTGCATTTTATCTGCCTGTTACATTAACCAAAATTTTTCACCTCATCAAATTTCATAAAGGGAATGGTGTTAAGTTCAATTTTCCAAAGCCCAAGTTTAAAGAGGTCTAGTATGAATAGTCAGTGTCTCTAATGTGGACATGTCTTTTCATGCACTATCTTTGCTACTATTGGCTTTGTTTCGTTAAGACAAAATATAATTCTATTAAGTTTCTCTTTCCCCTTCGTTACACATCATGATCTTCATTTTTGTTTAGGAAGACACACTTTTTTCATTATCAATACACTGCCTTCCCTGTGTCTAATTCTCTATATCCTACTTACCTTCTCCATAATAAAAAAACTGCCCCAGCAGTACAAAGAATGCAAATGTGCCTGAAATTACTCAAGGAACAGAATGCTGCCATTGGGACTGTTTCCTTGATAATATAATCCCAGAACTGCTAGTGTTCTGGCAGAGACAGTATCTACATAAAAATGAAGTTATGAAATTCAGATCATTCTCACACAGAAATATCCACAGACTTATTTTTATTACTTTACTCAGGATTTAATGGAGAATGTTCACTGAGTCCTGATGCCATTCTTGACTTTCTCCTTGCAAAAGAATGTATGGAAAGTTAATCAGTATGGTGACAAGGAAATTTTTGTATTGATCTGGATTTCCTTCAGTGAATTATTGTTCTAATTTCACCTGATCTTGTCAGAATTAGAAATTCTAGACTCCGTTCAATGATTATTTTAAAGTTATAACAAGATTTAATTTTTGAATATATATTTGTTAAGATAACAGTCTTGAGCATTGATACTTGTTAACCTCAATAATTATTGTGTAAAGTTATGATATTGCTTTTATAAACTAAGTTCATTTATATGTGTCTTCACTTTTGGAGTTCAGGTTTCTCTGCTTTGACTTCTGAATTATTTATAAGCTTCTGGCTTGTCCACATTCCATGAGGGAGACAGTAAAGCCCTTTGACAGAAAAGTCTCTGTCCGTAAAGTCACACCCCAGCTACTCCTCATTATCAAAGTAGTACTGGAAAACTTTCCAAATAATGTAATTCAACAATCCCCTTGAAAATTTTGGCTCTGGATTTGCTTTGTACCAAAGACCATATGTGTCACATGTTTTTATGTAGAATATTGAATAATCTAGTTTTGTTAGATTACTCCCCCCTTGGGTCTTTCGATTTACAAGTTGAGCCAAAGTCTGGTTTATCATACAAACATTTGCCCATGTGTGAAGATATAATTAATTATCCAAGATGAAATAAATCCTTACTGAAAGCTGATTTACTATATATCCTTGATGAAAATGGTAAACCCTTGTTAATTTGACTTAGTCTGACCCTTTTAGAGTGGCAACAAATTTGAGGGTGAGAGCGGTGGTCAAGATTCTATAGTAACAACAAGGAGCTAAAGCAATCCCAAGGCATTCATTTCTCCTGGAGTCTCATTTAGATAAAGTTGAAACAGCAACTAAAAGGAGTGGGCGCTATTTTGTAATGCTCTATATAGAGATAAAATAAAAGTCCATTTGAAAATATCAAATTATGAAGCTTTATGTAATGGAGAGAGATGTTGCTTAGAGGAAGTGAAGATGGTGAGCTATGTTCAGAATAGTTGGGTTGACCAAGATTCTCTAAATCAGTATATAGTTGACCTTTGAACAGTGTGGAAGTTAGAAGCACTAGCTCTCCGTGCAGTGAAAAATCTGTGTATAACTTTTGACTCCATCCTTAATGAGGTCAGAGCTATCCAAACTTCTTCTGGTAGGTCTCTGCTTTGTTATTCCACAAGTCATATGGAATACCAATGCAGAATGATAACTCCCACTCTGATATACACTAGAATTGATTTATCTGAATATACTATTTTCATGTATACTTTTCTATTCCATTCATTAATGTTAATTTTTAAATAATGCTTACTTATTTATTTTGAGTGAGAGAGAGACCATGAGATCATGACTTGAACTGAAATCAAGAGGAGGATGCTTAACTAACTGAGCACCCAGGCACCCCCATTAATACTAATTTTTAATAAATCTTTGCAGTATGTCTCTGCTTCATCCTTCATTCAAACTTCTCTCTTCAGTATTAGGTATATTCCAATAAATAGTATTTTAGGACTCACATATTTCATTACATCAGAAAAGTAAAATGTTGGATTTCCTTTTTAAAATTGAGATACAATTCACGTAGTATAAAATCCATTATTTTTAAGTGTGCAATTTAGTAGCTTTTAGTATATTCACATTTAGTACCCATCACTATACTCTAATTCCAAAACATTTTTTTCATCACAAAATAAACTCCATACCCATTAGCACAACATTGGGTTTTGAGTTCAGGGTAATGCTGATTTATATAATGAATTAAGAAATATTCTCCACCTCGCCCTTCTCCTCTTCCTCTGTCTGTAGAAGAGTTTGTGAAGGATTGTTCATTTTTACATAATGTTTGATAAAATTCCAGTGAAGCTACCTTATCGTGAGCTTTATTTTGAGGGAAAATTTTTGATTACTAAATCAATCTTTTTACAGGTTGATTATAGGTCTATTTAAAGTTTCTATTTCTTCTTGAGTCAGTTTGAGAGGTTTTTGTCTTCTTCAGAATTTGTCCACTTCATCTAGGTTATCTGATTTGTTGGCAAATCATTGTTCATGTTACTCCCATATAATACATTTTTGTTTCTGTAAAATCAGTAGGAATATCTTTTATTTAATTTCTGATTTTATTAATTTAAATCTCTTTTCTCTTGGTAAGTCTAGCTAATGGTTTGCAACTTGATTGATCTTTTTAAAGAAATAATTTAGTTCTGAATAGTTTTTTTCTACTGTTTTTCTAAAGTTAATTTATTTTCATTCTGATCTTTATTATTTGTTTCCTTGTGCTTATGTCAGGTTTAGTTTACCGTTCTTTTACCACTGTCTTAAGGCGAAAACTTACATCATTGATCTGAGATCCTTCTTATTTGTTTTAAAATATAGGTATTGTAGTTATTTGTTTGGTGACTTTTCTGTCTAATTCTGTAACTTCTGTATCTTTGTCATATATGGGCACTGAGTTTCTACTAGGTTAGCATAGTACTCAGCTAACTATTGTACAGAAATTTCTTTAAATATTTAGAAGCAATAAATTTCTCTGTTTTGGTGAGGGATTTTGTCCATGTTTCAGCATGCCTTCAACCCTCAACAAGACAGTTTACAATTCTGCTATACTTTAACTTATTGCTTTTACAGGAGTTCAAGTTCAGTCAGAGTTGAAAGATTAGGACTTTCTGAGGTCTTTCCTGAACACGTGCATGGCTATATTTATGCTTGAGGCCTCCAAATTCTCAGAAATATATCAGAGGTTTACAAAGCCCCTACAGATACTTATTCCTCAGCTTATTTTTTCAGCTTATCCCTTAAGCTATGATGTTAAAATGTTTGATAAATGGGCTGGAACTCTCCGCCTCCGAAGTTTTTATCACTAGGTCAAAAAAGATAGACCTTCACACTGGTGTGTTCGGGGAACCAAGGCAGGTCAACTGATGACTTTCTTTGAGAATGACGCTTTGAGAGAGTTTCTGCCCCATTTTTCTCCCTATAGTAACAGTAATGTAGACTGTTATTTTCAAGGCTGATTGAAATTTGAGAACTAGAGCAGGGGCTAGGGTAGATACAATTCCACAACTTTACTGTTCTTCCTGAGATTCAGCCACTTTCCTTTCCTGAATGTCTCCTTTTTTTGCTACAAGACTTTAGTTAATTTCCAAGTTCTAAACATTTTATGGTGTGATAAATTTTCAAAGTTCCTCTCTACTGTTTTCACTGATATTACCCAATTACCTCCAGTTTTGAATTGAGGTCTCAGGGGCAATGGACTTCAGCAACTTTTCCAAAAAGTAAATCAGTAGTACTGTCTACACAATACCTAACCACACACTCTGTGCATATCTAAAATTATGTGCAACTACTGCCATTCTGGATGAACTGTTTATGACTACTAAGAAACTTTCTATACATACAAACATATTATATTCTAGATTCAAATTATATAGTTTTCCTATAACATGGAATTTAAACTATACCAACTTGATTACAGTTTTTGAGAAGGTCAATAAATTTGATGAATTGTGTCTATATGGATTCAAATATTAGGTGCTTGTTCTGCATTCATTTGAGAAGATAGAGTCTTATAAAACAAAGGGTAAAATCTTTCTTTGAATTTTCTTACATCCCAACTTTATGAATTTCTAGATCTTTCTATTAAGTGTTATGTCTCACAAAAGTGTCCGCTTTCCATTTTCTGAAAGAGGGAGTTGGAGTATGAATAGATGCTGACCTAATTCAATTTCTCTTTGATTGTACTGGAGTGACAAGCATTCTTTATTGCACAATGGGAGAACACATCTGATGATTGAGATTGCATTGACAAGGAGGAAAAATTCAAGTTGTGATTTCTCTATTAAGCAAAGACCTTTACAAAGGGGAGAAAAGATAAATGGATAGTGATATTACCTCTCTGTTTTCTCCAAGGCTTTAGACAATTCTAGATAGGTAAACTCTTTTCTATAATTTCTTAATATGAACAAAAGGTCATAAAATGTTTCTATGATGGCTGATCTATCAGTGGAATTAATGACTGACTGCTTAGTTAATATATTTTAAAACTAAAATAATTAAGAAAATAAATTTTCATAGTCATAACATTTTGCCGAGTGTAAAGTATTCTTCCTGAATTCACTTAATTAGAAACTATGTATTAGAATTTGCATATTTAAGTATATACACCTAACGTCGTGCAAGTGCTATCAGGTCACACAAGTTCTTGTCCTCTTTTCTTAAGTTTCCACACATTTTTTAACTCTTTAGTTGTTCCAAATACATGGTGAATAAAAGACGAATAAGCCATGCACTTTGGATTCAGGGATCCTACACTGTAGTTTGGTAGATATCAATAACAAAATTATCAGTTGTGAATCCTCCATTTATGCTTTCTAGCTTCTCTTTCTCAGACTCCCCTGTTGACAGTTCTTTTACATTCATTAAATACCTCTCCCTTATGTATTAAATTAAATACATAAATTTATTCATTAAATACCTCTCCCTTTCCATGGTCCATTGTGATTTAAAGTTAGTTACTCAGTTTTAAATAATATTTACTGAGATCTAATGACGTGCCACACATTGAGCAAAGACCTTTAAATGCATTATTTTATTTACTCTTCAGAAACCCTTGAGAAGGTGCCTGCATTGTAATCATTTTCTTGACGAAACAATTGAATTTTTAAAAATTTAAGTAATGAAGAAGTTAGGAGTATTTTTAGGTTTAAGAAGTAGATTGAGACGTATTTTCTCAATAAGAATATGTCTGGAAGTAAATAGTTGTTGGAATTGGTTTAATAGTTCAATTAGGTTAGGATGGAATCTATACAGTGATCTTGGCTCTTTCTTCAGTGTCAATATAGATGTCCCAGCCCAGTTTATCAAGTATCATTCAGGCGGAAGGGCAAAAGAGGTCAAAATATCAATGCTATCAGTTTTATTAGGAAAATAAGTTAGGAAACCAACAACAGAATCTTACTTACTACCCTTTACTAGAATTGTGTACATTCACTTATCTTTAAAATTCTTAATTTCACAAGTTTGGGAGAGCCCAAGTATATATCCATAGAGGAATTTGGAAAGGGAAAAGAGATGTGGAAATAGTGATTGACCAGCCAAATAAGTCGATTTCACTTACTTTTTGTCACTCACCAAGCCTATTCTCTTTGCCAGAAATCTGCACCTACTTATCCCTACTTAGATGTATTTACAATCTTAATATTGGTGTTTAATCTTCTCAGGGATGTTTTAAAACATTTATTACAAAAATAAGTATCCTAAAACAACTAATATTATTTTAAATAATAATATTTAAACCTTCAAGTATTTAAAATAATAATATTTAAACCTTTATAACACAATGAAACTATTGTTAATCTTCTGTCGCTTATTTTTGTATTCCCTTTATGTATTTTTAAAAGTCTTCAAGAATGATACCCGTAACTCCAGTTCATTTTATTTTTTGATAAATTGTATTCTACTATGTGCACGTAGCAGAATGATGACGGCCCATAAAGACTGTTCTTTTTGGAGATGAAAGCATGTTGTATATCATCCATTTCTAATGGCTTAATTTGATAAATATCCATTTTCCTTTTTGAGGACATTGAGATTGTTTCCAAACATTTTAGTCACAAATAGACTTGTATAAGTTTTCTTATGAAATAAAAAAAAAACAGTAAGTTTAACGTTAGGCAATGCTTCCCCAAAATTATTTCCTGTCGTTGTGGACATAGAAAATTGTATTTTTTAACATTGCACTAGGATAAAGAATGCTAATTGGTGTTGGTGACTCGCCTTGGAACAAAAGCCACCACAGACCTACCTGTTCCCTTTCTGATTACACTATTTGTAGTATAACTATTGAGAATCTCTGTCCTAGAAAAAATACTGTACATATGTTACAGTTATTTTACAATATCTATATTCTTTTAAAAAACTAAATCTCACATTTATGTTGTTGTTGTTGTTTTTAATTCCAGATATGTTCTTATAAAAACAATAGAAAGTGTTTATAGGCACCTGGGTGGCTCAGTCAGTTAAGTGTCTAGCTTTGGCTCAGGTCATGATCTCAGGGTTTGTGAGTTTGAGCCTTGCCTCGGGCTCTATGCTGACACCTCAGAGCTGGAGACTGCTTCAGATTCTGTCTTCCTCTCTCTCTGCCTCTCATCCACTTGTGCTCTTTATCTCTCTCTCTCTCTCTCTCTCTCTCAAAAATAAACACTTAAAAATTTTAAAAAATCACAATAGAAAGTGCTTCTGTATTGCTGATTATGAACTAGGCAACTGCTAAGCACTTTTCATGTATTTCTATATGTCGTCTTCATAAACATACCATGAGGTTATCGGCATTTGAGATAAGTAGGAAACTAAAGTGTACAGAGGTTAATAAAGTTTCCCAAGGCCATTCACTTAGTGGAGCATGGAGCCTAGATCTGAAAAAAAGGCAGTCTGGCTTCTCACTCTCAGCTCTTAACCATTGTGTTACACTTTATTTTCTTCTTCTACTCTGCTCATATACTGTTTAAGCAATGTGACATCTCCATTCTATATACTAGAGAGATACATCTCTTTCACTTAAATTTCATAAGAAGGATATGTTACTTATTGATATCAGCCTTTTTTATTTCCTATGTAAGGTATTGAGAAAAAGAAAAACACTCTCTGATGGCTGGAAAATAGCCTAAAACTCTAGTTAGACATGGTGATCTCCTATTAAACATGACCAATTTCACAAAACACCATCAGACAAGGCCATTCCATAAAAGTAAGGGTCCTGGACACAACAAGATCACTCTATAAAATACAGACAAAACATCACTGTCTATGCCATGAAATTAAAACAAAAACAAACAAAAACAAGCATCTCTCTATTCTTGTTAATGTAAGTGAGTTTTACTTCTTTATCAGTCATAGCTTTAGTGTCTCTTCTACATAATGTTATTAACATAACCACTTGAAGAATTTTACTTACTTTCTGAGAGCAGAAATTGCATTTATAGCAATGCCCTGCATCCTTGAACTCTCCACAAAAAACATCTAGCAATCCTATAACTAGCCCTTTCCACATACTCTCATTGATAACTCCCAAGACTCTTCATCGTATAAACTTTCCCTCTTTGCAACAAGTAAATCAAGATAACTAAACATGAGTTTCTAAATTTTTAAGTATATAATAATTAGTTTCCACGTTTTGTGGTTTACTAATAGAGTGGTATCAATATTCTCCATTTATTTTGTATTTCTAAAAATGTCCCATTCTATTTTCAAACATGTTTTAGGCTTGCAGCAAAATTGAGAGAAAAGTATAGAGATTCCCCATATACTTCCTCAGCCTACATATTCATATCTTCCCCTATTGTCGACACTCCCCACCAGAGTAGTACCTTTGTCACAACTGGTAAACTTTTATTAACACACCATCATCATCCCAAGACCATGATTTACATTAGGGTTTACCCTCGTTGTTGTACATTTTATGGGCATTGTCAAATGCAAAATGTAAAATGACATGTATCCACCATTACAGTATCACACACAGTATTGTACTGCTGTAAAAATCCCCCATGATCTGTCTATTCATCACTCCATGTCCCCTAACCTCTAGTGACCACTGATTACTTAACTGTCTTCATAGTTTGTCTTTTTCCAAAATGCCATATAGATAATATCATACAGTATGTAGCACTTTCATTTTGGTTTCTTTCATTTACTAATATGAATTTTAACTTTTTTTTCTATGTGATTTTATGGCTTGGTATCTCATTTATTTTTGCTCTGAGTTATAGTCTATTGAATATCATGGTTTATGTATCCATTCACCTACTGAAGGGCATCTCCACAAAAAGTTCCCATGCATAATCACGACACCCACTGCCACCCCAGACAACTACTAATATAATCAATTCTTCTCTCTTGTGATATATATAAACACACACATACACACATTATATAAATATATTTATCATGTATATATAGAGAGAGTTTATAAAACTCAAAAACAGGCAAAATTAATCTTTAATGACAGAATGATATATAAATATATGTGTGTGTATTCATAATTTTGGTGGCATTATGGGTTAGTCTTTCTGTTTTAGAGGTTTATTTACATTAAATAACAATATATTTTTATAGCAGCCTGATTTTTAAAAATATAAAAAATATGCATATAAGTCAATTAAAATAAGTGTGGTTCTATCAGTTAGAAAGCCATATCTGATCTTAAAACAAAGATCAATAAACCAATTACAGGACAACAAATTAAAAAAGGATATATACACAAAAAGATCAAAAAGCTAAAATTAAAAATAATCTGGCTGAATGTCCCACAAAACAAATCAATCAGGTGAAATGTTTTCGAATTTGCTATAAGGACCGAAATTTAGGCTGCGGAAAACAAACAAAACAAAACAACTACCATAGTTTGGGGAGGTCTCAGCAGTGAGGTAAAAACAAATCATGTTTTCAGTTGATTTCATGTTTAAACACCAATGGTTTATATCGATGCAAGAAAATGAATAAACTAATTAGTACACAACTAAAATAATGCATAACTAAAGTAAACTCAATATGCATTTATAAAGCATAAAATTCTGTCAATCGAAAATAATCATATTGATCAGATTATATGTCAAAGATTATGATGAATTCCAAACACACAATTTTAAGAAGAATTCTAAGTAATTAATGTTTAACAGAAAACTAACCTCCGATTTAAGTACCTAGAAATTATGTAGGATAAGGAATGTTTGCGGAAGGAAGTGATAGAGAACATACAAATTAAAGAGAGTAAAAATTTAATAAAGTCAGGGTTGAAATCTTTAAACGTTTGGAGTACTTTTATGTGGAAGCAAAAGCTGATTCACTCTGCTTTGTCTTCAAACACAGAATCAAACTAAAGAGGAAATTAGAAACGTTTCATCTCAGTGTGAGAATCGGTAGTGCAGTGGAAGCCGATGAAAGGCGCCTGGTGAAAAGTGAGAGAACAATGAATACATTCTCCCCTAGCAGCATATCGCAGATAATTTTAGGATAATATTTTGAAATGAGATGTTCAACTATCTACAGTGGAAACACAACTCTAAAATGAATTATTCTTTCCTGAGGTAATAATACCTTTCTTAATATCAAACAGGCCTCACCCACCAATTGCGCTTCCTTCCACCTACCGTGTAAAGCTAATTATGCTTTTGAGAAGAATGTTTATATTTTAAAAGTTAGAAAATACTGAAATTAAAAGAAGAGATGCCTGATACAGTGAAACTCTCTATAATAATTTCTTTAATTTTCCTCTGGCTAACTTCTATTTTTTTTTGGCTTGAGTAAACCAATAAAATAACGGCCAGTGAATGCTCGAGGTAATGCTTATAAAGTAAAAGATGGTTCTAAAGCAGAAACTGCGTTGTCCAATTTGCTGAATTAGCTCTTTTGTCTATTATATTGTTGGATAATTAATCTTTATACTCAGAGAATCTTTCAAATATATTATTTAAATGGTTAAAAATCTTACTCATGGAATAATGGACTCTAAACTTTTTAACTTATGCCTAGTCAATGTATTTAAATGTTTGCCTACTTAATCTATTTAAAGTATCCTAAATTATTTAAATGATTACCAATTTTTTATGTATTGTAGAAAGTCTCATTTTTCATTTGAATAAAGGTATCTGAGTTTAAAATATAATGCCATATTATTTTAAGTTAATGTTACTAAAAACTGTATCTTGAGTGACTCAAAGCAGAATTACCATCTATAATTGTTAAAGATGCAGATTTCTAAAGATTTCTGAAGTACCCTTCATTAGCATCTGTAGGATTAGGGTCTGATCAATGCTTTTTAAACAATCTCCTTAGATGATTTTGATGTGCATTGAAGTTTGAAAATCACTAAGTTAAGAAGTAGAATCAGTTTAGTATTTGCAATGGGAAAATAAGGCAGCATTTAAAGCTGACGAATCAAGCAGTAAAATCTAAGTACATAAAAGACAAAGAAAAACACAAACACAAAGACAAACACTAAGAAGTCTAATCATATTGACTAAACTTGGGGGAAGAAGACTAAGAGAAGAGTTTAGAAAGGACATGATAGATGTGATGTTAGAAGGATAATACAATTAGGTAAGGATTATTTACAAAGATAAGCATTAAAGAAAAATGCAAACATTTTTAAACAGTAGGTGAACTACAGTATTAAAATAACAAAGAAATAATTCTTCATTCGAGGAATTTTAAAATATTTACATATCAAAACAGAAATCATCCCATGATATTAATTAAATGCTGCAACTAAGTCTGTGGTATGCGGAATAAAGTTCACTTTGTCAATAACATTCTTCGTCTTCTTTTTGTATGTGTGTGATTTCTGGGACCTTATTCAACATATCGTCTCTTCCCCAAAGAACATGCAATTAGTCTCTTCTATATTTTCTATATACTTCATGTTTTTAATCTTATAAACTCTATAATGCTATCTGATAATATTTTCCTCTACTAGTAAAATTTAAGTCCAACTACAAACCAATATCTTGAAATATTGTAAGACACAAAAGTCTTTTTAGATGGGATATATGTTACAAATTATTATAACATCTAAAGGTCAATAAGGCATTTAGTATTTTTCTAGAAAATTGATTCAAAACTTATAGCTAGACTTTCAAGTCGGAAACGTTATATAATAATATATAGATTTAGGGCAATTTAAATGGGATCGACTCCTTGATTTCTTTTTCTGTTACTTGATTATTGGTGTACAGAAATGTATATCCCAAGACTTTGCTGAATTCATAGTCGAGTTCTAGCTTGGTTTAGGGTCAATTTCACTGAATAGGTAACATTATTATCTTCACCCCAGAATATAATTAAGAATTTTTTGAGATGTAGAGATGAAGGGAAGAGGACTCCAGTGGAAATAAAGTGAAGACAAAAAACATGGGATTAAAAAAACAAAAAAAACAAAAACAAAAAACAAACAAAAAACAAACAAAAAAAAAAAAACATGGGATTGGTAAGAAAAAAATTATATTGAGTGAGTGACAATATTCCTAGTTTACAGCTATGGGAGGCATGAAAGAACTAAGAAGAAATAATCTATAATACTAAACACAAAGTAAAGTAAAACACAACAAAGAGAAGCAATATTATTTGAAAAATTCAAATCGATTGCACATATTCAGGCTTGTATCCTGTCAGAATAACATTAGCAAACATCCATCGAGTTCTTAAAATGACAACTACAATTTTATGAGAATTTCTCACATTCATCATCATTTTTAGTTGAAGAAATCATAGGAAGAAGACCTCAGGTAATTGCGTCAAGTTCAAGCAGCTAATAAATGACAAAGCCAGGATTCAAATCAGGAACGATGGCTAGAGTTTAAGTTCTTGACTACCATGTTATACAATCTCCAGGGGTGGAAGAGGATGGTTGTAAGAAGCCGTGAGAGTGAACTGGAGGCTTGAGGTCAGTTTGGAAGTCAATTTCAGAGTTCAGTCAAGAGAACTAAACTGATACTGAAGCAGGAAAGAGGTATAGAGACTCTAACAGAAGGAATTTATTGAACATGACAATAGAAACTACAGAACTTGATTACTGGAAGGATTGTGGAGTGAGAGAAGACTTGAGTATTTATATCACACAATACAAAGGCTATAAAGAATTTGAGTAAAATGGTGAATAAGAAGGCCATGTGAATTTGTGACAGAGTTGTGATTTGCTACTCTGAGAGTATTTTTCAGTAGACAAAGTTAAAACTAGATTGCAATGGACTGAAAAAGGCTAAAGAAATAGCAACAAAATGGTTTATCTTTCAAGCAGTTGGAAAGAAAGATAGAAAGTCATTTATAAGGTTACAGTAAAAAAATAATAATTTCAGGGTGGAAAAGTAGTATCTGTGTGTGTGTGTGTGTGTGTGTGTGTGTGTGTGTGTGTGTGTGTGTTCGGATAGTGGTTACCAAATTTTCATCTAATGGAACACGAGTATATTATGAGATGGAGCATATTCCAATACTTAGAACTGCTAGTAGGATTAGATTCAAAATTGTATCACTAAGCTAGTCATGGCTCTGATCATTAATGACACTAATTTTAATTGTTTTTCTTAAACATTTCTTAAGTATTTGTCATGTGCTATCACTTATCTGCAAGGAAGTTTTGGCAATCTAGAACAAGAAAAAAGTCATGTTTGATTGATAGCTTATTTTAAAGACTTCTTTTCATTTTTACTTGCCTACACACAGAAACAAACCTTATTTAAGTAAAACTGTTTAAAGTTTGAAAGATGACATTACAATGGCAATAAATAAATAAGTTTCAGTGATCTGTAAAATTCATAATGTCTTTTAGAAGTTTGTCAGAACAAGTATAAATGCCATGGATTTGGAGAACGAAGAGTGAAGTCAAGAAAATACAGAAACACCAGGGCTTATGCCAGGGTGAGATCCAAGAGACATCCAGGGGGAAAGGGAATGAACCACAGGTGAGAGACTTTAGTCCTGGAAAAACGGTGCTGCATTCCCTTCACTCAGCACTGGAGAGGAGAAGGGAAAACATATCTACTGATGTTGGAATTCTCCTTCGCGTCTAAATGATCCAGCTATTATTATTAAGCTATTGTTAATTATTTCTTCACTGCTCCAAGCAAGAGCAAGTGGTCACTGTGTATGGCCAGACCCACTGTGTATGGCAGTATAGTCTAAGCAGTTGTTGATCTAATATGGAGAATTAAAGTCAAATCTGAGTGCGATCTCACTGTATTTGGGATTTCTGATTCCCATATTGCCATTTAATTGCTTGCAAAATAAAATCTGTAGCACTTAACCTCTCTTGGTGTATGTTTCTTTATGTGTCAAATAGGTATAATAATACTTCTCTGTCTCACAAGGGTGTTTTAAAGATTAATTAGCTAAGTGCATGGAAGATAGAAAGGCTATATAAATGCTAAATATTCATACCCATTAAATATCTTCCTTGATATTATACAATCAAAGTTATTCCAGAGTAATTCATAATTAAAATGGAAAACAAGGCAAGGCCTTTACCCTTTATCTTTCAAGATGTTTTTGAGCTGAAACATTTACATTTTCTCTTTCCTCAATCCTCTCTCTCTCTCACTCTATGACACCCCCCCCTCCCTGAATAAAGACATGAGTAAATACTTGAACTATAATTTTTAACCTAAACCTCATCTAAGTGTCTTTGCTCTGCAGGTTTAAATCAGATAATTAATGTTATCTTAGGATATTTAACTTAACTGGATGGCGCCATATTAACCCTTCAAGTATTCCACAGCATAGAATTTTATCACATTAAAAGTAATTGAAAGTGATTAAGGTAGCTATAATCAATGGCATATTATCGCAGCAATATTTAAAACTATTGCAAGGATAGTGAGAACAAATATGGAAAGAAATATTTTGCAATGTCCTCAGTATTAAAAAATGACAATGACTCCTCAAAATCTTATAAAAATAATGACCACAAAAAACAATAGATTTTATATAGACTGGATTTTACAGAATGCTGATAAAATGTAATCTGGCAATGCTAAATAATTACTACCATTCTTTTTATCATGACATTTTAGTAGTTTTCACAAAAATAATGGAATTTAAATTGCATTTTTGAAGTTGAAAAAGCACTGATATCCTGTCTATATTGATTTAGTTTTTTTTTTAATGCTGTATAAGTGAAAGGCAAAATTTTGAAAGAGAAAAACAAGGAGTACAGAGTTGTTAGCAAAGAGACTGATGCTTCAAATTACAATGGAAAGTTAACTTACATATTAACAATGTTATCTGCTTCTCATATCGCTTTGTGTGAAATACTTCAGTTTTTGTTGTATGGTTATCATGTTTGTTATGAGTTTTAAAATTTTTTTTGTTCGTTGTGTTTTGATAAGGCACAAAAGAAAAAAAATGTTCAAACATAGACTGGCAAAAGAGCATATTGCACATCTACAAATTTGATTCTTTAACTATGAGCAACAAAAACTAAATCTGACACAAGTATCAATAACAAAAGAAAAAAGGGATATCACTTAATTTAAAGAATTGGAACAAAATCTGAAGAATTAGACTTTTGAAAGTATAAAAATCATAGTTTGGAGAGTTGTTTTAAAATGTGGTTTATGGACTGTTTTGGTGCATGTTCTATGGGCAACTGAAAAAAATGTGTATTCTGTCATTATTAGGTGAACTGCTATTTAAATATCAACTGGGTTGTGTTAATAGATTTGTTTAATATTATGCCTGCTCACTGATTTTGTCTATTTGCTTTAACAATTGTAGAACACAGGATATTGAAATATCAACCTGTAATTATAGATTTGTCTGTTTCTCCTTGCAGTTTTATCTTTTTTTCTTGATATTCTCAGAAACTCTGTTGTTACATACATAAAGAGTTATGATGGTTAAGACTTATGATTCAGGAGCACCTGGCTGACTCAGTAGAGCATGTAACTCTTGATCTTGGGATTATGAGTTTGAGCCCATTGTCAAATGCAGAGATTACTTTAAAAATTTTAAAGAAATTATGATCGCAATGATATATTAATACCTTTCTTTACTCTAAAATGACCTTTTTATCTATAATTATATTCTTATCTCTGATATCTACATTAACGTATATGGAAGCATATAATAAGTTATTTTTTTCTAATCTATTTCTACTTTGTCATGGGGCCTTATTCAATTTACACTTAATTTTTAATATAGTTGAAATTCAGTAAACTATCTTTAAATAACCTTATTCATTTCTTTGTATCTAACTTAATTTTTTTCTAAAGACAATAATTTTGTATTCCATTTTATCATTTTTCTTGACTTATTAACTAAAAATTTTGGTTGTCTGTGTGTAACTGGTTCATTTAAAATTTTTCACTATGCACCTTTAGCTTTTCATAATTTGCTTTGAAAGATGCTTTTTGTTCAATATTTCCTCAGGTGGTATATTTTCTTTTTTAATTATATTCTCATTTCATCTTGAAACTTTTAAAGATTCCTCTACTTAAGTCCGTTTGTTGTACAAAAGTTGGAGAAATTCTAATTTTTTTGAAAGAAATATGTCCTTTCATAAAGATCTCTCACTTGTCTCTGTCATGTTATAATCACTCTGCTGCCTTCTTGTATTTGTGATGAAGTATTCTTACACTTTTATATTGTTTACTTCCATATTATCCACTTCTCCTGACTGATGCCCACTGCGGTAGACTGAATAATGACCCACTCCTTCCTTACTCAAAATGTTCACATCCTATCCCACCTGAACTTGCAGACAGATATTTTATCTTGCATGGCAAAGGTGAAGTGATTTAATTAGGGATCTTGACATGGAAACGTGATCCTGGATTATCTGAGTAAATCCATTGTCATCACAAGGGTCTTTACGAGAATGATGCAGAAGGGTCAAAGAAGGCAAAGAACCTGGTGTGACCATGGATATAGAGGGAGGGGAGGGAATGTGGTAATGGAGCAGCCTTTAGAGAAATGCAGTTAGGAGCCAAGTAATGAAGGCAGCATCTCAAATATGGAAAAGACAAGGAACAAAATTTTCCCTAGAGGCTTCTCAAGGAACATGATCTTTGATTTTAGTACCCTACCAAAGAGCCATTTCAGGGGCGCCTGGGTAACTGAGTTGGTTAAGCATCGACTTCAGCTCAGGCCAAGATCTCACAGTTCAAGAGTTCGAGCTCAGATTCCTATTGGTCCAGAGACTGAATAATTAGATGAAAATTATTTTTACTTTTCATGGATTAGTCTTATACTAAAATTATAAGTTCAAGTTGATGTACACAACTCCTAATTTTATTCCCTGTAATAAGCAAAGATATCTCCTTTTTCCCCATACCTGGAATTCTGCAACTCTGAACTGACACAAAAACAAAACAAAACAAAGCAGTAATCCATGAAATGTTCTCTGAATTCTTCCTTACTGTCCTCACAGGAGTGCCATGTCTTGTGCTATAAACCTCTACCAATGTTATTATGATACTTCTGCACGGCCTGTCTCCTCCTCCCCTCATCTACTCCCCACTCTTTGCTCACTTTCTTCTAAGTGGTTATTTTGATTTCGAGTCTCAGCTTGGCTGCAGAAAGATAGAAGTGAAGAAAAGATGTGAGAAAGCATACTCTGTCCATGTCACAGTCCAGCTCCTCGAGGAGAATGACAGGCAATCCTTTTTGTCGTTGGCACTGGCCTAAGGACTATAATTCAGACAAAGGAGTTAGTAGAACAGAGCAGCATAAATACCTTTTTTTTTTTTTTTTTTTTTTTTTTTTCAATGTTTTTAACATTTATTTATTTCTGAGAGACATAGAGACAGAGTATGAGCAGTGGAAGGGCAGAGAGAGAGGGAGACGCAGAATCCGAAGCAGCTCCAGGCTCTGAGCCATCAGCACAGAGCCCGACGCGGGGCTCGAACTCACGGACCGTGAGATCATGACCTGAGCCGAAGTCGGCCACTTAACCGACTGAGCCACCCAGGCACCCCCATAAATACCTTTTAAGTTAATGTTTGAGGCATGGATAGAGTGAAGATGGGGTTAATTTTTATTTCATGTTACTCTATTTTCATTTAATATACTGATAAGCCTCGTTTCAGAGGACTTACTTACTTTTAGAAAACATTTAGGTATTATCTTCAAATAAATAGATCCCACTTGTGAAATCAATAGTATTAGAAGGATTTTTTTTAGTGAGTTTTACGCCCAAATGTGGGGCTCAAACTCATGACCCTGAGATCAACAGTCCCATGCTCTACCATTCGAGCCAGCCAGGTGTCCCAGTATTAGAAAGATTTCTGATGAAGCTATGAAATCCTGCCATGTATACAAAAACTAATTTCTGCCTAACTTAGGGAACTGCTGTATTCATTCTGACTTTATTTTTATTTGCTTTAAAACAATAATGTCTCTTGGGGTGCCTGGATGCTTCAGTCAGTTCGGTGATGAACTGTTGATTTCAGCTCAGGTGATGATCTCCCAGTGGTGAGATCAAGTCCAAAGTCAGGCTCTGCACGGGGCATTGAACCAGTTTAAGATTCTTTCTCTTTCTCTCATTCTCTCTTCCCCTCTCCCACTCTCTCTAAAACAAAACAAAACAAAACAAAGCAAAACAAAACAAAAACTATAATGTCTCTCAAAGTACAATATGATGCTATTATAATTTTTGCATCAATTTTTTTCTATATTTTTTTCATCAATAAAATAAACTACACATTTTCTCTAAGTTGTAGTTTTTTCGTTAGGACCATAAAAGACTTAAAAATTGCCCTCTGGAGACATTTCTAGGTCTAAAATAGTGTGATGTTAATTATGAAAAAGTGTTTTCACCACATATGATCTTAAAAAAAGAAACAAAAATCTGAACCATTCTTTAAAAACATTAAATTCAAAATATATTTTTACTAATGAATAATAAATTTGCAATTTTAGGTTAATTCAAAAACATTGAAAGTGTGTTTTAAAATTTAATATATAACTTAAAAAGAGATCTCTGCATAAATTAGAGTCTTCTCATGGGCCTCATTAGGGAAAAAATACAGCGAATTAAAAATTAATATTTTATAACATTATTAACATACATGCATCATTTAAGGCAGACTGCCAAAGTAGGTTGTTTTTACTTACAAAATACCCTAGTAATAGATAAACATAAAAATGTAGCTTATGAAATTATTTGTGTATGAAACCTTAATCCAAAAGGGAAAAAAATGAATGGGTTATCCTACCACCACTTGTAATTTAAAACATTTATTTCAACTTTAATTCTTCAGTACATATCTATTAGTATTAGTTCCCTATGACTATTGTAGTAAATTACCAAAAACACAGGGGCTCAGAGGAACAGACCTTACCTCTCTTATGATTTTGAAGGTCAGAGTCAAAAATGAATCTTAGGGAACTAAAATCAAGGTGTTAGTAGGCCTGTTCTCTGTCCGGAGACCCTAGAAGAGAATTCACTCCCTGACTGAGTTTCTGGTGAATTCAGGCATTCCTATTATGTCCAATCTCTGTGTCCGCGGTCACTTTCCTTCCTTTTCTATTTCAAATCTCCCTCTGGCTACCTCTTGTAAAGACACTTGTGACTGCATTTAGGGCCCAATTCGGTAATATAGGATAGCCTCCTCAGCCTTAATGTGATCACATCTGCAAAATCTTTTTTTTTTTTTCATATTAGGTAGCATTCACAGATTCTAGGGATTCAGACTTGGAGAGAAACTATTTTCAGTATTTCGACATCCATTTCCTTTCATAGAAATCATAGTTTATTTTCATTAAATACCACACGAATTCATAATCCATATAATGGTGACTGTGGATCTTCCAAAATTCGCCGGCTGCAAAGGAACCTGAGCTTCTTCTAAACTGCGAGAATGATGACAGTTTGGCATTTTTTCGGTCACTATATTTTATGCAGTGCACATCCTTTATATAAAGTATTGAGCTTAATTCTCCCTTATGGCTTAAGGAATTGTTTTAGATCATAAGCTTTTAATGGGAAGAAACATAGAATATAGTGATTTAATAGTAGTGAATACTTCAATATGAGGTACAGAGTGATAGCTTATAAATATATTTCATTTATGATTTCATGGATAATGAACCTTTCATGCCTCTTTGCAAATAAACAGGTGTAATATACAACAAGGCTGTCAGATCAGGAAACTCTTAACCACATGGCTGTAAATTGTTCAGAAGGTAAACTGTTTTCAGATCCTAACGCAGTAAGAAAATGTCAGAGAAGATCGCAGTAAAGTATGGAAGGAATTAACTAAGAGCATGAGGTTTAATAATATAAACAACAAAAATTTAATTTGGAGTTTAATAAGAAGCCATGTGAATTCTTCTTATAACAATGTTACAAGGAAATTTTAGCAATTCTCCTTTGAGAGAAAGGTAGTCCATACATAGAATTACATTTTAATAGAACTAGTGTGGGTGTTCTGAAATATGACAGGCAGAGGAACAGGGGCAGGGGAAGAGTTTACAGAAGCACAGGAGAAAAGAAATCAGATTAGAATTTCACCTGTCTTCGCTTTATTCACTTCAAATAAAGCCACTTAGACTAGAGGTATGGAACTAGTAATATTTACAAACATAAGATTCCTGAGTACACACAGAAAGAGGTATGTACCCTATAAGAGATTATATAATATTACTGGACTGTAAAAACACCCACACGATTGAAAACTAAATGCATATGAAGTACACAACACAAAAAGCTTATAAACCTAAGTTTAAACAATTAAAACTGCATGTTATTTCTACTTAAGAAAGTTTCTTCCTATGATACAAGACTTCTAAGACTACAGAACTATGTTTTTTTTCTGATTTTTGAATCCCAGTAACTTGCACAGTGCAATCATGTAGTAGATGTTTAACACATATTTGTAAATATATTTTGGAATAGGTTTATTAATACATAATTCATATGCCATACAGTTCACCCCTATAATATGTACAATCCAACGATTTTTAGTATTTCAGAGAGCTGTACAACCATCACCATAATCAATTTATATATTTCATCCTTCTCCAAAGAAATGCTGTATCCTTAACAAAACCCTACAAGGCTTCTAATTCTAATAAAACATAGTCTACTTTTTGCATCTGTAGATTTGCCTTTCTGTCTCTGTCTGACTTACTTCACTGAGCATAGTGCCCTTTTTATGTTTTTATTGGTCATTTGTTAAGTATTCTGGGGAAATGTCTATCCAAATACCTTGCCCACTTATTAATTTTATTACCCTTTTATTATTGAGATGTTTTTTTTTTTTATATTCCAGATGTAAGTCATTATCAGATATGTGACTTGCAAATAATTATTCTATTCTAAGTGGTAACCTTTCTCTTTCTTTTTTTAATGTTTATCTATTTCTTTAGAGAGAGAGGGGGAGAGAAAGAGCAGAAGAGGGGCAGCGAGAGAGGAAGAGAGAGAATCCCAAGCAGGCTCCATGGAGCCAGCCCAGAGCCTGACTCGGGGCTCCATTTCATGAATTTTGAGATCATGACTTGAATCAAAATTAAGAGTTGGATGCTTAACCAACTGAGCTACCCAGGTGTCCCTTATGTGAATTATGTGAAAACATGAATATTGGAATACTATGTAATATTCAGGAAATAAGAAAATTACTTGACTTCGAATTCCAAATTACTGATATCATTTTTGTTTATAATCATGTGTATTTTCAAAATTTCTGAATACATATGTGATTTCTGCAAAAGGAGGTTATCTTATAGTCTTTTTTCAACCTTGTTAACCATGTTAACATAAACTTTGCAAAGATTTTGCATTTTTTCTTTATGAAATAATTATACAATTCACAATGAGACTATTATATGATTTATTTATCCAAAATCCTAATATAAAATATCACACATCTAAAATCCACACGGTAATACACACATTTCTGCAATGTGTGTACAATCCATCTTCATTTAAGTCACAGAAATCCTAGAAACAGAACAGCAATATCAAATATTGTGAAACATTTTAAAGTATACATTATCATACTGATCACCGAAGATTATGGTGGTTAACAGTATTGTAACCTGAAACAATTTCATTCTCCAAATAACTTGTTTTTATTGTGTTTTAGATACTCATGAGAAATTAGAAATTAAGAACAAAATGAGCAAGCAAAATATTACACTTGGCCATAGATACTGCAAGAGGCAGTGTTCTAGTCCATTCCATCTTTCCACTTTTTTAGAGACCATTTAATACTTCCCTTCTCTTCTCCAAACTTTAGAACATCTTCCACATTTCTCACCATCTGCTAATAACTTTGTTTCATATTTTGTTGGGAAAATAGAAGGGAAAATCCATGTACCTTCTAACCCACCTCCCTCTGTCCTCCCACACAGACCTCATCCACTCATTTCTAGTATCTCCTTTACCTTTCATTATGATGCATAGAGTGTCTATGGCTCTAAAGACAGCCCGTTGATGGTCCTCCTTGTCCATCATTAAATGACTTTCCACCAGTTTTATCACTACCGCTTTGGTACGCGTCAATATAATTTCTCCGTAAACTATTGCAAAATCCTCTTGAATGTTCTTTCTATCCCACTACATAACAACCGGAGTGTCCCTTTTAAAAGGTAAGCCTGCCTCTATTAGTGCTCTGCTGAAGCCTTGAAAAGCTTCTTGCTTTTTTTTTTTCCTGCCTCCAACGTCCTCTCTTTATTCCAGTCATGATTATCTATATATCATTCTTAGAACTCTGCAACCACCGGTGAGCGTTCTAACCTAGGGCCATTTTCTCTCAGATATCTCCATGGCTCATTCCTTCTCCTTCTTCATGTCTGTGCTCAAATGTCACTAGTGAAAGGAATCCTTCACTGACCACCCTTTTTAAAATTGAACATCTCAGCCTTCCTAGTTCATTTTCCTTGGTTTATTTTTCCCATATCGCTATCAGGAGAGATATATATTTTACTTATTTTTTCTAAGTAAAACCTTTCTCTGGAAGCAGGTGCCTGTTCTGTCCTGTTAGACAGCCGAACAGAGGGTAGTGTTCACATGATAAATGATATAAGTTGTATAGATATGCATTACCCTTGTTTCTCAATTGAGATATTTCTGGGATTTGTGCTCAAGAGTTTTATAATGCCCCAGACTTCCCTAGAGGAATATATTCTCACTTAATTGCAGCGGTAACTTCCTTGATAATGTATCATTTATTTGTGGCCTTCCCTTCTGTGTCTTAATTCTTCACTTCCCTACAGGGGTTTCTAAGGATCATATCTCACATAAAGCACGTGCACTTGAATCCTTGATTTAGTGTCTATATGCGGGGAAAACCCAATGTGTGAGATGATTGTTGGTATATATGAAAGACTGAACTTGTAGGATACACAAACGTTCAGAGATATGAGATAACTCTGAACTTTTTTCCAAGGTAATAGTAGCAATTTATATTTCCATTGTTAATACATAAGAGATCCTGTGAATTCAAATCCTCTTAAAGTCTTGATACCTGTGATATGTATGTACGTACGTATGTATGTATGTATGTATGTATTTATTGCCACAGAAAGTGTGATGATGGCTTTATGTTGTGGCCTTGACTTATACTTAACTTATCACCAATACTGTTGAACATAATTTTTTATCTTTTTTTGGTCATGTGTGTTTCTTCTTTTGTGAAATGTGTGTTCATATATTTGACTGTTTTTCTACTGGTTATTATTTTTTTGTAGAAGTTCTTTATATATTCTTATGAATTGTGTGCCTCCAAGTTTATAAATAATATGTTACATTTTAAAGCTTTATTTATTTATTTTGAGAGAGAGAGAAAGAGAACATGAGCAGAGAGGGGCAGAGAGAGAATTCCAAACAGGCTCCTTGCTGTTGGCTAGGAGACCAATGCGGGGCTTGAACTCACAAACCGTGAGATCATGACTTGAGCTGAAATCCACTGTTAAATGCTTAACTGACTGAGCCACCCAGGTACCCCTATAGATAATATATATATTATATATGTATAATGTTTAATGTTATTATATATATATAATGTTTATTTTTAGAAAAAGAGAGAGAGAGAGTGGGAAGGGAGCAGGCAGGGACAGAGAAGGAGACACAGAATCTGAAGCAGGATCCAGGTTCTGAGCTGTCTGCTCAGAGCCAAACATGAGGCTTGAACCCATGAATTGTGAGATCATGACCCAAGTTAAAGTCCGATGCTTAAACCTACTGAACCACCCAGGTACCCCATAAATAATATATTTTACTAGGGTCAAATAATATCTGTTAACTAAAGACAAATGGCCAGACAAACTACACAGCAGACATGCTAAAGCATAAAGAGAGGAGCAGAAGCAGGTATAGATTTTCTCTTATCATCCATCCCATTCTGGAGCAGAGCCCAAACATCCAGCCAACCTGGAGCATTTAGGCAGCATTAATAAGGAAGCACAATCTCCCCACCTGGTAATATCAGAAACTGAACTATAATGACAAAAACTTGGATCCAGCAGTATTATTTTAGCTAAGCATATATGACCAATCCATATCTTGGTATAATTTGAGTGCTGGTGTCCAATCTGCATTGCAGATATCTGACATGACAAGCCTGTGGCATCATATGTGACTAAAATTCACAGATAAGGTACCAACAGTTGCTCTTTGGGCATGGTCAGAAACTGAGTTCAATTTATATAAATAGGCACATGACTTCAACACTCTACCCAGATTGATGGTTTCCATGGAGTTACTTTTAGTCTCTATGTTTATCCTTGCACTAATAACATCATTACAATAGTTACTCTGGTTTTGTAAATATCTTAATTTTAGAAATCCACCAACGTTTTATTCTTCATCAAAATTATATTAACCTTTTTTAGCCTTTGCTTTTTCATTTACAAAGCAATAGCTTTGCAATAAAATACAAATAAAATACAGGATTGTATGCTATCTGATATTTTCATATAACATTTCATATTGATTACTAATGGTACTATGAATGTTTAGACCACAAGATTCCTCCTTTATATTATCAAAGTCATCCAAACATAAATTACACATAAATTTTTATAAATGTATCTATTATATAAAATATGTTATACCTGTTAGAAAGAATCACATAGTATGTATCGAGAAACAGCAGAAAGGCAGGAAGTTACTAAAGTATATTTCAATAAAAGAGATTTTGAAAATAATATTTGGAATTTTAGTTTTCTTTATAAAAGGATGATTCACAGATTTACTATCATCAAACCTGAGCCACTGCTCATTCTTAAGCAATCTTCCAAAAGAATGGCCAAAGGGAATTTGTAGAATATTCTAAAGGATCAAAAAATACTTGTTCTATCTTTGTGTTCAATCTTTGAATGTTCAGTTGTAAATTAGAGCTTTATTGAAAAAAATATACAAGACCTCAGTTCAAGGTTTTGTCAGATTAGGAGATGAAATACAGAATAAAATGATAATCAAATAATTTCTTCTCAATGCTTCTACCATATGAATCACTGGAATGTTTAAACGTCCTATTAGAATACCAACTATCAGTTCTTATTGTACGGTAAATTAGTGTGGAGAAGATAATTATCCAAACTTCCTGTTATTGGGACTAGGAATCACTTTTCTTTCTCCATAAAAGCAGAAAATAGCCTCATATCTTCTGCTACTCTATCGTCTCTTCTGTCCAATCACCAATTACAGTTTAGTGATAATTTTTCAAACTAAGCACCATTTATTTTTACCATTCCTATAGATATCTGTGCTATAGTAGTGACCTATTATGAAGCAATCTATTCTCTGCAATAACAAAAAATGAGAACACGGAATGTGTGTGTGTGTGTGTGTGTGTGTGTATGTGTGTGTGTGTGTTACTCAAGGATTACTTGAAAACTTAGAAGAATTTATAATAGTTTATTTTAATCATTGCACCATTTTATCAAAGTCACACGATTAATCAAAATATCATCTGCCAGATGAAAGCCATTATTCATCAACTTTATTTGTGCAGCAAAATGAAACATACCTCCACAGGGGTAACTAAAGTTATCACAATACAAAATAACATTCTAACTCTGGTATCTCCAGATAGCACACATCATCAAAATAGGAACCAACTTTAGAGATTTTCTTTTCTAAAGGAGTTTTTATTTGTTTGTTTTGTTTTTGCATGATTCTGTTGTGACTCTCAAGACCCATAGCATTCTACCTGGGGAGCAGAAATGCCAGATCATATAGGCTTTTAAGATACTAGGTCTTCCATCTAATTCATTTTATGATACAATACAAAAGGCTGCATGCTAATGATAAAAACAAATCCAGGACAAATATAAAATAGTACTTATTTCTTCAATGTATAGAAGTCAGTTTTATTTCTATACACAAATAATGAAGCAGCAGAAAGAGAAATCAAGGCATCAATCTCATTTACAGTTGCACCAAAAACCATAAAATACCTAGGAACCTACCGAACCAAATAGATGAAAATCTATACACTGAAAACTATAGAAAATTTGTGTAAGAAATTGAAGACACCAAAGAAATGGAAAAAAATTCCATGCTCACGGATTGGAAGAACATATATTGTTAAAATGTCAATCCTATCCTAAGAAATCTACATATTCATTGCAATCCCTATCAAAATAACACCAATATTCTTCACAGAGCTCGAACAAACAATTCTAAAATTTGTTTGGAAACAGAGAAGACCCCAAATAGTCAATGTTGAAAAAGAAAACCAAAGCTAGGGGCATCACAATTCCGGACTTCAAGCTATATAACAGCCTATATTTCCTGTAATAATCAACAGAGTATGGTACTGGGACAAAAACAGATACATAGATCAATGCAACAGAATAGAGAAGCCAGAAATGGACCCACAAACACATGGCCAACTAATCTTTGACAGAGCAGGAAAGAATATCCAGTAGGAAAAAGACAGTGTCTTCAGCAAATGATGTTGGGAAAATTGGACAGCAACATGCATAAGAACTAAACTGGAGCACTTTCTTAAACCATACACAAAAATAAACTCAAAATGGATAAAAGACTTAAACATCAGACTGAAAACCATCAAAATCTTAGAGGAAAAACAGGTAACAACCTCTTTGACGTCAGCCACAGCAACTTTTCCTTGACATTCCCTGGAGGCAAGGGAAAAAAAGCAAAAATTAACTATTGGGACCTCATAAAGGTGATAAGCTTCTGCACAGCAAAGGAAACAATCAGTAAAACTAAAAGGCAGTTAATGGAATAGGAGAAGATGTTTGCAAATGAAGTATCAGATAAACTGTTAATATCTAAAATCGATAGTTTATCAAACTCAACACGCAAAAAACAAATACTCCATTGAAGAAATGGGCAAAAGACATGAATAGACACTTTTTCAAAGAAGACCTCCAGATGGCTAACAGACACGTGTAAAGATGCTCAACATTTCATCAGGGAAATAGAAATCAAAACCACAATGAGATACCACCTCACACCTATCAGAATGGCTAAAATGAACAACTCAGGCAACAACAGATGTTGGCAAGGATGTAGAGAAAGAGGGGCCTCTTGGCACTGCTGGGGGGAATTCAAACTGGCACAGGCACTCTAGAAAACACTATCAAGTTTTGTCAAAAAATTAAAAATAGAACTACCCCAAGACCCAGAAACTGCATTGCTAGGCATTTATCAGAAGGATACAGGAAAGTTGATTCAAAGGGGCACATGTACCCCATTGTTTATAACAGCACTATTGACAAAGTTTGTAAAGAGCCCAAACATCCAATGACTGATGAATGTATAAAGAAGATGTGATACACACACACACACACACACACACACACACACACACACACAATGGAATATTACTCAACAACCAAAAAGAATGAAATCTTGCCATTTGTAACAATGTGGATAGAACTATAGTGAAGTATGCCAAGCAAAATAAGTTAAAGAAAGACAAATATGATGATTTTACTCATAGTGGAATTTAAGAAACAAAAACAGACGAATATAGAGCAAGGGAAGCAAAAATAAGATAAAAAGAGAGAAGGAGACAAATCCAAGAGACTTAAATACAGAGAACAAACTGAGGGTTGCTGGTGGGGCGTTGGGTGGGAGGGATGGGCTAACTGGACAATGGGCATTAAGAAGACCACTTGTTGGGATGAGCACTGGATGTTATATGTAAATGATGAATCACTAAATTCTATTACTGAAAACATTAAAAAAAACAAAAATAAAATAAATAAAATAGAATAAACTATCATTTGTTTCTGATCAAAATCATTAAAATTTCTTCTTCCATTGACAGTACAAATATGAAAAACTATGGTATATGGGCATGTAAATATTTTAATATATAATATTCATTAGATAGAAACTTATGTATAAAACGTATGTATAATGTATGTATACATAAATCTGTAACGTATATTATTGCATTGTTAAAAACCATAAGCCAAATAACATAAGTATTCATCTTTAACTCTATTCTCACATAATTGTAATATATTAAGTTAAATATTTTATGTTTTTAAATATTATGAACATATAAACTAAAATATTTGTTATGAAATACTTTCTGCTTCCCATAAAGATGCTATCACATACTGTTAATAATTACCACTCATACAAATTTTGCTAGCAAATTATTTTTAAGAAGATAATATAAATTGCAATCTGCACAAAACAGAGTAAAATTATTTATTTCCCTACATTCTGAATATATTCACCATGACCTGTCTATAGTTGCACAACTATTTTATTATTGAGCTGTGAGCAAAGAGGAAAGATAATTGAAAGAAGGTAAAGGTGCAGGAAACAGAAAATATTATTGAATTTTAAGAGTGAAAATGTTAACTTTTATTGTAGGATTCAAAAAAAGGTTGAAAAAATGGAAATATATATTAAGATGCTGTGTTACTTGTCAACGATGGAAAAGTAAACCAACTTAAAGTAGTAGAGACCATTATTAGGACAGCTGAGAAAATAAAGGTTAGTTTAGACTGAAAACTCAGTCACTAAGTAGGAATAACAGACACAGATAAATCAAGATGCAAGTTTAGAGGGAATAGTATTTTTCCCAAGGACATGCTGCAGTGGTAAGCTATTATTACAATCTCCGTTTTTGAGTGATAAACACATTCTTAATCTCAGAGGGAGTATGTTCTCTAAAATCACAGAGTATTAGAAAATTCAATGTTATATTCACTGTTATATTCATAAAAAGAAATCTTACTTTTGCTTTGAGCATCTAAGTCACTCTGGCACAGAGAAGCAACCATAACTTAACAACTTAATTCAGAATTTCAGATAAAAATTCTTTGGATACATTTATATCTGTATTAATGTTGTAGTTTACAATGAAACAGCTTCCTGGGTCTATTTTGTTTTTCATAATCAATATTAACTCGTTTACCCAGACCACTGGGTTTGTTTGAGGCTTCAAACCCTACTTTATTTAAAATCCCTTAGATTTTATAATTACTCTAGGTCTTATGACTAACTTTTTCCTTGTTTAATGGGACACTCCACCATTCCACTGCTGTGTACTCAGCATTTATGCCACGGGTCAATAAACCAGATTTGTCAGCCTACAGACTTATACCTGATGCTTTTATGTTTCTTGGACTAGAACACTGTATATGTATGGCTCCATGTATTATAAAAGGTAACTCTGTAGCATAGTTGGAAAAGAATAATTTTTCAATTACTATGGCTGGATCAGCTGGATATCCACATGGAAAAAAATTAATCTGGAGCTTTACCTCACATCTCACAAAAATCTGTTCCAAATGGGACAGATTAAATATGAAATATAAAACAATGATCTTCAAAAGGAAAACTAAAAAAAAATATTTGGATGACCATCATTAATAAAGATTTCTTAAATGGCGCATAAAAATAGATAACTTTAAATAAAATATTAACTGGGAGTTCATTAAAATTTAAAACTGCAGTTTGTCAAATTACAACATGTAAAGAGTTAAAAGGCATGTCACCCACTTGAAGACGATATTTGTAATGCACATAACCAGAAAAAGAAGCGGCGTCTAGAATGTAAGAACGATAACCAAAAATTCCTGCAAATAAAAAAAAAGACGACCCAATAGAGAAATAGCCTCATGATTTAATGAGCAATTAAAAAAAAAAGTTTTCCAAATAGACATAAGCGTGTTAAAATGTTCTCAAAATTATTCACTGTGAAATTTTAAAATTTCATTTAAAAATTTAAAGAGATCCAAGCACTGGAAGAGTAATGCCATAGAAGCTGCAGGAGTCTTCAGTACTGTTATGTAGGCCAAGTCAGAAGAGCTGTTTATGTGCACATCTTGCTGGGAGTCATAAACGTTTACTCTTTCTTGACCCTCCTTGGCCTTGTATCTCTAAGGGTTTATTAGCTGGTTGCCCATATGCAGCTTGAGCTCCCGTGAAGTTCTTCTGCCTCCAGAGATATAATGGCCACTGGCAGGCAATTTGTTTCCTTATAGTGGTGGTTCTGGCACTTTTAGTTCACTGATTCCCTATCTACATGGACAGAACCATTTAAAACAAACACAAAAAATTCCCTCAATCCAGTCCTTTACAGTGTCATTTCAAAAAGAAACTGTAGAGCAGCTGTTTGTAAACTGCTGCTTATGAGAATATCCTGAGAGAGAGGATCATCAGGAATTGCCAAAAATAGAATGAGGCCAACCCGGGAGGGACACTAAAAAAGACAGTGGGCCACATAGAGAGAGCTGCTAACATGAAAACGGTGCTATAAAAAACAAGACTATGCAAAGGC
The DNA here is from genome assembly GCA_030068075.1 of Paguma larvata. Taxonomy (NCBI): domain Eukaryota; kingdom Metazoa; phylum Chordata; class Mammalia; order Carnivora; family Viverridae; genus Paguma; species Paguma larvata. The sequence continues at coordinate 86,340,445 of CM057826.1, read as the reverse complement.
CATGAGCCCACAGTCTTGGGAACCAAGGGAAAACAAACAAACAGGTGTACAGAAAATGACAATGAAGAGGACAATGAAGAGGAATAGAGTGGCTGAAATCCTGCAAACTGGTTAAAAAATTATCAGCACAACTTTTTAAATCAAAATATGTAACAATGAAACTTGTTATCTATTACTTATATGTCCTTTACCATGTATTCTCTAGAAGGTGTCACACCATGATTATAATCAGCTGGAATAAAATATATACTTTTTGAAACTTTTAAAAATCTTTGTACTTGTTTTATGAAATATGCCATGATAGACTCCTTTTATAGTCAATATACATGGCATAGGGATGTTTCCATAATATATTATATCTATAATTTTAGGGGTGTATTTTTTGTATTATTCATATATAACAGTCTACCACAAGAAATACAATAGATATACTTTTAATAAAATAGCTAAAACTAAACAAAAAGAAAACTAAAAAATACCTATTGTTGGCTAGAATACAGAATAACAGGAACTTTCATAAAGTGGTGGTGAGTACAGTTTGGTACTACATACTGGCACTCCCATTCTGGAAAGTTACTTTTCTGTAATCCCTCTCTCTGGTACATACCTAATAGAAATGTAAATAATGTCACCAAAAGACATAATTAAGAATATTAATAAATAAAGGCACAATTAATGAAGGCCTAATACTGAAAATAATCCAAATGTCGTTCATAAAATTTAAGAATGATAAATAAGATTTATTTATGTGATAAATTCTTATAGAGCAGAGATAAACTTTTTCTTTAAGAGGTTAGATAGTAATTTGTTAACTCTATGGACAATACTGTCTCTATTGAAATCACACAACTCTACTGTTGTAGCATGAAAGCAGTCAGAGACAACGTGTAAACAGATGAGCCTGGATGTGTTAAATAAAACTTTATTTATAAAAATAGTCAGTGGGTTAGCCTTGGCTCAAAGGTCACAGTTTGTTGACTCCTGTTCTACAGCAATGAAAAATAATGAATAACTTCTATGTACAACAAAGTGAAAAATTACTTAGGGAAATAAATGAGACACAAAAGAGTACCATATGAATGATTCCAATCATGTAAACCTCAAGAAAGCAGGCAAAACGTATTTGGCAATAGAAGTCATGATGCTCTTGGTTCACTTTAGGTGGAAGTGATCAAGAGGGAACAGAAGAATTTACATGAGAAATGTCAGTGTTTTCTTCCCTCATGTCAGTGTTTATCAAATAAGAATATTCATTCAGAATTTTATAATTTCTTCAATATTATTTATATGTGTTATATTTCAGTGAAAAGTTCCCTTTATTACAGCATATTCCTCAAAAATAAATATTTGCAACCATTTACTCAATTATTCTTTTACGATTCATTGAAATTTATAATTATATATATTTATTGAAAAATTTATTCTTTGGTATCTTGTATGTGATTCTATTATGAATGGGACTTTTTTTCTTACATGGTGTATTTATGTGTGTATGTGTTTGGAAAACTGTAACTTTTTAAATGTTTGTTATTTATCTTGAGAGAGAGAGCACAAGTAGGGAAGGGCAGAGAGAGTGGGAGAGAGAGAATCTCAAGCAGGCTCTTCAGAGTCAGCACAAAGCCCTATGCAGGGCTCGATCCAATAAACCATGAAATCATGACCTGAGCCGAAACCAAGAATCAGATACTCAGTTGACTGAGCCAACCAGGCACCAAAAAGCTTTTACAATATATTTTATAATATAACAGCCTACCGAACTCCTTCCAGATGTTTTGGGGGTGACAATTGTATTTTGTTTACTTTGATTTATTCTTTCTCTTTTGTTTGATTCATTATTTTTATAAAAACCTGGCATCAAGCTTTCGTAGTCTTAATTTTTGCCAATATTTTAAAAATGTTCTTCCTTTAGAATTACTGCAATGGCAATTAGTTATACCTTGTTCTATTGCTATTCAACAAACCATCTCACAACCTAAGGGCCTAAAACAACATTTATATTATCTAACAATTTTGTGAATCAGAAATTAGGGTTGGCCTCAGCTGGATGATTAATTAGCTGTTCCACATAATGATATATATATTCACCTGGTGATACAAAGCTGGTAGCTGAGATGCTCTGAGGGATCCAAGTTTTTTTCTCTGAGATGTCTGGCATATTGACATAGCTGGCCACAAGTCTGGGTTTACTTGGATCTTCTCTTTCTCTCTGAGTTATCTTAGAGCATTTCAACATGGTTGTGTAGTAGGGTAGTTATACTTCTTTCATGGTGGTTTAAGGCTTTCAAAATGTGAAAGCTGCTAGTCTTTTAAAGAAACCCTTATACACTTTTAGTGGGAATGTAAACTGATATACCATATGATTTAACTTTTAAGTGGAATCTAAAAAGAAACAAATAAGCAAACAAACAGAAAGTGGAATGGGGCCTATAAACACAGAAAAAACTGATGGCTTCCAAAGGGGTATGGGGTTTGGGGACACACAAAACAGGTAAAGGGGAGTGGAGATACAGGCTTCTAGTTATAGAATGAAAGAGCTGTGGGAATAAAGGGGATAGCGTAAAGAATATAGTCAACAATACGTAATAGTGTTGTAAGATGTCTAAGGGAAGCTACACTTGTGAGCATAGCGTAATGTTTAAACTTGTCAAATCACTGTTTTGTTCATGTAAAACTAATGTAACATTGTGTGTCAACTATATTCAGATAAAAATATAAATAAAATTTTTAAAAGAGTAAAATAAAATAAAATAAATAAAATATAAAAGGCATATCCTCACTTTCACCATATTGTAGTGATCAAAACACTCATACAGTAGCCCAGATTTAAGATGAAGAGAACATCATAAAGGGAGAAATGACAAAGAATCTGCAAACATGATAATCCATCAGAAATGTTATTTCTTCACACATCATTCACATTTTCCTCCCATGATAAACATTATGAGACATACTTTTGGTATACATAAATATTTATTTTCTAGCTTAAAAGTAGGCAAACATTTTTTCATAACGGGCCAGGGAGTATGTTAAGTTTGTAGGCCCTCTGTCACAATTATTCATCTCTGCTGTTGGAACACAACCACAGTCATAGATGGTATATAAATAAATGGGTGCAGCTAGTTTTATTACTTACAAAAATACATGGCCAGACCAAGGGCCAAAATTTGCCAGTTTCTGGTGTTGCCACTGGGTCTGTATTTTTTTGATGTCTTAAAAAAGATGATTCTCAGAAATTATTTTGCTGAGAAAGACTATGGATTTGTAAGAGTTTTATTTTTAAGCCTATCAAGTCTTGGCTCATTTTTTTTCGCATTCTTTTAAAAAACAGTTACTTTTATGAATTCGAAAATTTCCTTTCATGTTTTATCATAGGCAACTACAAGTTAGTTGTCACATTATGCATTTTAATTGAAAATCCACCCCCCACAGTCTGACTCGTGAGCCCGATAAATACCCTTTCTCTGTTCCAAATCCTTACAAGTGACAGGGTTGACAGACTTTGAACTATAGCATATGTAACTTTGTTACCTTTCCCAATAACGACATCCTCATTGTCATTCACAGCCTAACCAACAATCTTTCTTTGGCCTTTCCATTTTTCCCTATTACTCTACTCAAGATTTTTTGATCATTTACTAACAATCTCCTTGAGAATCTTCCAGTTTTTATCTCTATCCTATTCCAAAATAATGTCATATCATTTAGCCTCTCATTAGGACATATGCAACTTCTGGTTCCATATTCTATCTCTGTTAGATTTCACTGAATAACAAACTACCTCAAAATCTGGTACCTTAAAACCACTAAATATTTTAAAATAGCTCATGATTTTTCTTGGTTGGAAATTGGGGCAGGGCTCTGCTGAATGATTCTTCAGTTCCATTTGGAGTCAACCAGTGTCACCAAGTTGCCACTATTCAGTGGGTAGCTAGACTACTCTGGATAATATATGGTGGCTTCATATGTATGCCTGGCATCTTGGCATATGTAGAACCTGACATCTTGGCAGAGGTGCCTGTAAGACTTGACTTTAGCTAAACCACTTTTGCTCCTTCCAAATAGTTTCAGGGACTCTATATATGACCTCTTTTACTTTTTCAAATTGATTGATTGATGATTGATCAAATCTGTTTTTTATTTGTCCTAATTATGTGGTACAGTATTGTTATGTATATTTTTGTTTGCTTTTGAGTTTGTTTGTTTTCAAATTTTAGTAGGTTAACATATAGTGTAATATTGGTCTTAGGAGTAGAATTTAGTGATTCACCGCTTACATATACCACCCAGTACTCAACACAACAAGTGTCCTCCTTAATACCTATCAACCATTTAGCTCATCCCTCATGCACCTGACAGCATATTTAGACTTCTCGCTTAAAATTTGGGGCCAAAAGAGACCAAAGCAGCAATTGGTAGTCCTTGTATATGCTAGATATAAATTTAGCTTAGTATCACTCTTACTATTCTCATAGTACTCTAACAATCATTAGATCAAATTCAGAGACAGACTGTAGACACCGTCTCTCAATGTAAAGGTTATCAAAGAGCTTGTGGTCATTGTTAACTCAAGACAGTTCCCATGTATTTCTAGAAGACCCAATGTATTCCTACAAATTCAAAGTATTTGCTTTGTATTTACAGAAACACATGTCATTTCTATCACCCTTCTTTGATACATGCATCTCTGATCATGGTTGGTTTATGATTGGTTTTATTTATTCTACAGAATATAGAGAATAAAACACACATAGACTATTTTTCCATAGCTGTGTGATTATGGATGATGGTAGTGGTGGCAGAATTTAGATTTTATGAAGTTAAATCTATATTCAGTTCTTTTTTTTTAATTTTATAATAGTTTATTTTCAAATTGGTTTACATATAACACCCAGTGTTCATCCCAACATGTGCCCCCTTCAATGCCCATAACCCCCTCTCCACCCTCCCCCAACCCCCTCACCCTCAGTTTTTTCTTAGTCTTTGAGAGTCTCTTATGTTTTTATCTCCCTCCCTCTCTGTGTCTTCTTTTCCTTTCCCCTCTTCCCCTCCCCCTGGTTTTTGCTTAGTCTCACAAAGTCCACCTATTCATGGAAACATATGGTATCTGTCTTTTTCTGACTGACTTATTTCACTTAACATAATACCCTCCAGTTCCATCCATGTTGCTACACATGACCAGATTTCATTTTTTCTCATTGCCACGTAGTAGTCCGTTGTATATAAGTACCATAACTTCTTTATCCATTAACTGACGAATATATTCAGTTCTATTTACCTCATGAAAGTCTGAAAGAAGAAGTAGATAAATGACATAATACTAACATCTATTATTCTTTATAAACCACCTAAAATATGTGTGGTCTAGAGAATATGGTCCATTTTCCAGGCTACTACATTAATGGACCAGTGCACATGCAAATATATGCCTGGATCAAAGAAGTAGCGTTGAGAACTAAATCACTTTTTAGAGCAGACTGGTTATAATTGAATTTAGGAAGGAAGAATGAGTTGTTGGTAGTCTCTGAAATATAGAATGGTAGAACCAAGGGAAATGAATCATAACTATGAAATGCCTACGGACTTTTAATAAAAATTACCTCTAATATTCAAAATTTTATTTATTCTTATCCTGAAATATCAAGCCCTTCAATTCTCCAAAAACTCTAGTACAATATACTATATCAACACTCTAACCAGAACTATCAAAGCATCAATTTGTGATTCAAGTTGTATTCTTCTTGTGTTTGTCATAGGCAAACCTATTTAATCATCCTTTACTTATCTTATTTAAAAATCTTACTACCCAACTGATGGGATGCCTGGGTGGCTCAGTCGGTTAAGCGTCCAAATTCATGATCTCCCAGTCCAGCAATACAAACCTAGCGTTGGGCTTCATGCTGACAGCTCGGAGCCCTGAGCCCGGAGCCTGCTTCGGGTTCTGTCTGTCTGTCTGTCTCTCTCTCTCTCTTTCTGCCTCTCCTTTGCTCGCTCTCTCTCTCTCTCTCTCTCTCTCTCTCTCTCTCTTTCTCTCTCAGAAATAAATATTTTAAAAAATCTTATTACCCAACTGTTAAAAGTTAAAACCTTCTTGGAACTGATTTGTAAAATAATATTTGTAAAATCAGATGTAAACTGTTAGCCAATGAATTTGACATATGTTGAGCAATTATTTAGGGATACTGTCATCTATAAAAGAGCAAAGATCAAATCTAATAAAGCTGCCTCTTTTTTTAAAAAAAATGAGATTTTTTCAGATGAAAATGCAAGTGGTGAAAATGGAACAATGTATTCCATAATGTCCAACATTAAATTAAAATGAACATCATCTCTGTATATCCTCATAAAAGAATGTGCTATGATTTGAAAGGAGGCTTACATTTGGTGCCTAAGATTAAAATTTCATCAATATGTCTCTCATTTTACATAATGCAGGAAATTCAAATTTTTGGAAAAGGCTTAGTTATCTGTCATCTTGTGGAGGCTCAGCAAAAGCTTACTGATTAATACATCTGAACAGCAGCCAATAGGTGGCCTCTGATAAATCTGATTATTACTGTATCAAATAAATGGCTCATTTATCAGCCTTTGTATACCCTGGATGTCTGTGCACATGTTGGAGAAAGATAATCACACAGTGCTTGGAACAAACAAATTGCTCCATTTTCACTAGTTTGGTAATTAGAAAAAAAAAAAAAAAGAAAAAGAAAAAGAAAACTGGTTAGGACAGATCAAGGGTTCTCAGTTAAAAGGAATTTCATTTTCAAACCCAGTTAGGAAAAAGTCCAGAAAATAGACTCTGTAAATCTTAATAATACAGTGAGGAGAAAATAAGTATATACTTTAAAATTAAATCATGCTAACATGCTTTAAATTGATTTCTGCATTTTCATTAAGTTCTTATGCTGAACATATTAGTGCCTCAATAACAACTAATTTCTTCAAAGATAAATAACCTATAGTAAAAGGTTTTATATTATATGTGCTGTGTTTCAAAATTAAGGATTACTATCTCTTCCACTAATTGACAAACTCTACATTTGAGAAAATTTTTAAAAAATGTATATAGCCATATATGTTTATTTTTTAATCTATCATCTCTCTATCTACCTATCTACAACTTGAAAGGACTATCTTTCTATTCACACATATGATAAATCAGTGTATTGTATAAAATATTTTTGAAAGAACTGTGGAGTTTCTTTAGTATTCATGTAATACATGTAATTAAACAAGCATAAATGTTCATTCAAAGAATAATATAATGTTGCGTTACAGTGCCTTGAATCTGTCAAAAATGAATGTTCCTAAATTTGAAAGTTAACTTCTATGTTAATTTCTATCAATCAATTCTTGCCCGGTGTTTTTCAGATAAGAGAAAATAAAATACTGAAGAGGTGATACCGAGATCACATGAGAGTGAGATAACTCAGTTGCACAGAGGTGATAAATTCCAAATGACACAGTGAAAAGTACAACCTAACCGTAGCGCAGGGAATTGAATCTAATAACACCCATCCACATTTGCTTTTATTCAGGCAAACTCTTGCATTCAAAATGGCAACGTCCAAATTTCACAAGACTCAGAATTATTAATATGCAAGCATAAATCAAAGTAATCACATTATGAAATTTTCTTCTATTAAATAATTTAAAAATTGTTTTAACTTTGGAAAGAGTGTGCAAAATCCCATCTTTAAATCAGCATTTAACTTTGGAAATTGTGCTTTATGTAAATCAGTACTATGCGTCTACTAGTTTGATATAAGCAATATTCTGCATAGGTTAATGTCCTCTTCAGGTTTTTATATTCCATTGTTATTATTATATATAAACAAGTAATATATCTGTGTATATTACATATATAAATGTCTGCATATAGACATACTTTGAGATATGTAATATCTCAGAGATATTAGGATGATGAAATAAAACTTTCACGATGTGTTCTATATATTTCCTTATGTTCAAATCATGGATTACTCATATACTACATATGTGATTGAGAAAATGGGGAAAACTGTTTTTGAACGCCTAGTTTTCTCATGTAGACTGCAATATGGAAATAAAATTATGTTGAAATCTTTGTAATATTTAAATTGAATCTAGGACATCATTTTATTTCCTGATTCTCTAATTCTATTGTTTCAGATTATTTTGATTCCTTGATGTTAGTGCTATTTTTATGTATCTAAAATGTGCCATTTGTAATCCAAAATTCAGTAGCCTTCTTCCCTTTGTCCTCAATAGATCACTTTAAAGGGATTGTAAGAATTATTGTTACATTTCTTTTATAATGAACTAGTCACTTCTTGATCTTCATGTCAGTAATCTCATCATAAAAAGTCATAGTTACCAAGTAGCTAGCTTCCTAAGGCTCTCTCCAACACTTCTTCTCATTGTACATATGATGGTTTTTAACTCCAATAAATATTTAAAAATCTATTTTGTAAATTTATCTCAACTACATGGAACTATTTGCAAAATTACTCCCTAAAGTAACACGCCAAATAACTGAAGAGTATTTCTCAGGAGGCAAAGATACTACCAAAGCATTCATAGTTATATAACTCATGGAAGATATTCAGAGCTTCTTAATAGTCATAATTACATTAATAATGCATTCAACATACCATTTCCTTTTTGTTATTATGAATTCCCCAAATTCGAAGATCTTCAGGTAAGTTTTCCATATAAACTATCTCATACTATATGGTTTCCCTGTTTTATAATTCCTAAGAAATCATTTACCTATTTTAACCTAAACTAAACTAAATATATTTCAAGTCAGAGTCACAGTTTCAATTCCTGTTGTTGAGGAGTAGTCAATTTTTTATGGACTAAGAGGAGGGAAAATAAAGGACTCCAAAATAAAGATTAAAAAAATCCTCATGCATATGCATATGCATGTGAGTGTGTGCACGTGTATATATCTTGTTTTGTGTATCTCTGTATATATTTATAGGTTCATGTTAATTCAAACCATATTTAATACCAAAAGTCACCAAAAAAATTTTTGTAAATTGATTGGCAGTAAGGTGAACAAGAACATTAATGGTATTTAGGTCATCAAACATATAAAAGTGACAGTGAATATTAGAATTCTGAGAAGAAATTTAAACTCATTAGTATAGTCACATACAAATTCCCAAGGTATTAAGAGTGAGCAATTCTATAAATAAAAAATCTAACAGATGGGGTACCTGGGTGGCTCAGTCAGTTGAGAGTCTGACTCCTATGGCCAGGGCACTGAGTCCTATATTGGTTCCATACTGAGCATGAGCCTGCTTAAGATTTTCTTTCTCTCTGCCTGTGTCCCTCACCCCCACTCATTCTCTCACTCTCTCTTCTAATATAATAATAATAATAATAATAATAATAATAATAATAATAATAATAAATCTATCAGAAATGTAAGATTAAGACATGAGAATGAAAAAAATATATATATATATAGCACAACTCAAGGAATGAAATAAATAAGCAGTCAAGCAATATCTTTTTAACTTTGTGACTATAAATTATGTGGCTTAAAATTTATCTGTGATACCAAAAGAATGATGTTTCTCAGAACAACATGTTTCCTGCCTTCAAAACATAATGGTCTATTACAGGGATTGCCAAAGTTTACCTTAATATAAGGTTTAAAATAATTTGGAAAAGATATACAGTTTGTCATACATTGTTTAATGAGATTTCATTTGTATGCAACCAACTTATAAATACACCGTTGAGTGAGTTTTGGCAGAGGTAAACAGTTATGAAGCCACCAAACCAAACAGAACATGTGTGTCACCCCCACAGCTTTCTCATGACCCTTTATAATCAATTCCATTGCTGGCTTCAGACAGACTTTTTGTCACTATCTTCTCAGATTTAAAAAAATATATAGTCATATGGTATGCACTCTTTTATGTTTGGCTTCTTCTGTCATGATGATTTTGAAAGTTATACATGTTGCATGTATCAACAGTCTGTTCCTTTTCGTTGCTGAGAATAGTGTTCTATTGCATGGATGCATTACATTTTGTATATTCATTCATCTGCTGATTTACATTTAGGTTGTTCACAAGTTTTAGCTATTAAAAGTAAAACTGATATGAACACTTCAGTACTTTGAGTGTGTGTGGGCATGTGTTTTATTTTCCTTTTTTGGGGAAAAAGATACATAGGAGAGAGATGGCTCTATCTTTAGGTAAGTGGATATTTCACTCAATAGGAGGCATGCTGTTTTCCAAAGTAACTATACACTTTTTATGTTCCTGCCAAAAATGTCCTCAAAATTTACTACTATCAGTCTTTTAATTTTAAACTTTCGATCTAGGTGTATCAACTTATGGTTTTAATTTGCTTTCTTTTTGTAAGTAATAATGTGAGCATTTTTATGTATTTTTACCCAATCTAACATCCCCCTTTGTTAACTTTTTAAATGTTTGTTAACTGCATCATTTATTAAAAGAAACTGTAACTAAAATTTTATACCTATTTTCAGAGAGTGAAAGGTTCAAGTTTTTTCACAGAAAAATTCCAAATAATGAATTTAGATATTCTTTCCTCTAGGAGCTTGAGCCTATTTCTCCTCCTTTATAGCATTGGCTGGATTTAGTAATTCACTTCAAACAAACAGTATGTAGAAAGAGAGGCAGGAAACATCCAATAACTATTACGGAAGAAAGACTGGGCAAATGCTACTTTAACCCCAAGTGTTTGACGTTAACATCATTTGTGACAAATAGTATTGATATGAAGTATCCCACAGTATTATGCAATGAAATACCCTATGATCCACTAATTCCACTACTGAGTATTTACCCAAACTAACAAAAATACTAATTCAAAGACACATGCAACACTATTTTTTTTTGCAACATTATTTATAATAGTCAAGATACAGAAACAATCTAAGTGTCTATCCATAGATGAATGGATATAGAAGTTGTGGTACACACAACACACACACACACACACACACACACACATACACACACACAATACTGTTATGCAGCAACAAAAAAGGATGAGACTGCCATTTAAGACAACGTGGATAGACCTACGGGGTGTTATGCTAAGTAAAATAAGTCAGACTGAGAAAGACAAATACCATGTGGTTTCACTCATGTGTGGAATCTAAAAAACAAACAAACAAACAAAAAAACATAAAAACTTAATAAACAAATGGAAAACAACTTCAGATCTATAAATCCAGGGGAGGTAATGCGGGGATGGGAAAAATGTGTGACGGGGATAAGAGATACAGGTTTCCAGTTATGGAATGGGTAAGTCACAAGAATGAAAGGCACAGCATAACGAACATTGTCAATGATATCGTAATCATATTGTATGGTGACAGATGATAGCTACACGTGTGGTAAACATTAAGTACAAACTTGTTGCATGAGTGTATTGTACACCTGACCTAATCCACACTCCTAATCACACTCCATCTCTCTCTCTCAAAAATAAATAAACATTAAAGAAAAAAATAAAGTTACAATTTGTTACTTTTCATTATTAAAATATGTGAGGGGCAAAATTATTTTAAAGATGTACTTTCCAGAGAATTATAGATATTTTTATTATGAAAAAAATTCTTTCATAACCCTTTTACATATATATTATAGACTTTCCATATTGCAACAATTTAGGGAACCTGATTTTAAGAGAACAAAAACAAGTTTATTTTTAATATTAAGATTTTTAAAACTTTTTTTAACTAACTTTTATCATGTGTCTTCTCCACAGTTTATACCATAGTAATATGTGAAAATTTTCATTAAATATATTAATTTTCTTCCATAAAACTTGTATCTGCATTAAAGTAATCTTTTTTTTAATTTTCAAAGACATAGTTACTATAAATTGCTCTTTAATTGTGATATAAAAATATCAAGGCTATGATTTTTCAAAACATAAATACATTAACATTAAATAATTATAAAATGTAAAGTATAATATTGTTGGAAAAGTCCTAAAATTTGTTTTTTTATGTTTATTTATTTTTTAGCCAAATTATGGGAAGAACATAAATGTCCATCAACTGATGAATGGATAAAGAAGATGTGGTTTATATATACAAGGGAATACTACTTGACAATGAGAAAGAATGAAATCATGCCATTTGCAGCAATGTGGATGGAATTGGAAGGTATTATGCTGAGTGAAATAAGTCAGTCAGAGAAGGACAGATATCATATGTTTTCACTCTTATGTGGATCTTGAGAAACTTAACAGAAGACCATGAGGGAAGGGAAGGGGGAAAAACTAGTTACAAATAGGGAGAGAGGGAGGGAGGCAAACCATAAGAGACTGTTAAATATAGAGAACAAAATGAAGGTGGAAGGGGGAGGTGGGAGAGAGGGGAAAATGGGTGATGGAAATTGAGGAGGGCACTTGTTGGGATGAGCACTGGGTGCTGTATGTAAGTGAATTTGACTTACATGAGTTTTTTATATTCATATTCACATGAATATGAATATTCAAGTTTTTATATTCATAATTTTTTAAATTTATTGTTGAGAGGCAGAGAGAGACAGAGCATAAGCAGAGGAGGAACATAGAGGGAGAGAGACACAGAATCCAAAGCAGGCTCCAGGTTCTGAGCTGTCGGCACAGAGACCAATGTAGGGCTCGAACTCACAAACTGTGAGATCATGACTTGATCTGAAGTCGGGCGCTCAACTAAGGAGACACCCAGGTGCCCATGGAAAAACATCTTTTTAATGAATTATGTAGTTTTACAAGGTTCAGGATTCAGCTTTAACTCACTCTTTCTTTCATTCTTCCTTCCTTCCTTTCTTTCATTATAAATGCTGACAGATATTTTCTATACACTTATTGACTAGATTGTAATTTTTATTTGAAAATATTTTTATTATTTTCTATATGAAACAAGTACCTCAAAAATTTAGAGGCTTAAACAGCAGCAATGTATTTTTCCCATTCTGTGGGTTAACCAAGCGGCTCTGCTTCATGTGGTATCAACTAAGGTAATCAAAAGTTTAGAAGGTCCAAAGTTCTGATTCGAGAGTTTGGCAGAGTCTATAATAATTGGGACTTGAGCTGAGACTGTCAGTTTGGTTCTCATTCCTCTTCCACATAAGCCCCTCTAGGTGGCTTTTACGCTTTCTTACATTATGGTAACATCCCAAGCTGTAAAGTCAAAACCCACACATGTCTTAAGGCTAGCCTGAGAAGTTGTACAGCTTCATGGCATATCTACTGTATTCTACTACTTAAAAAGCCAACCCAGGAATTTGATCAAACAGATGAAAAAGTGATCACCTTTCTTGATGTGGGAATAAAATTCAAATTGGAAAGGACATGAAGTATGGGGAATACTATTTGTAGTCCTTGGAATCACAAAGTATCATGCAATGCTGTGCAATTCTTTCTATGTGTGGATATAGAAGAGGTCATATGAAGATACAATTAGAATTCAGCCACCCACAAGACAATAAGCCCTTACAAAAACTAAAGATACTGACACTGTGGTCTTGAACTTCTGGCCTCCAAAGGTGAAAAATTAAATTTCTCTTGTTTGAGTTACCCAGTCTGGTATTTTGTAATGGAAGTCCTTGCTAAATAATACATACTTTACAAAGAACAGCCCTGAGAGAATTTATTCTATAATGCACAGTCAGTATACCCTACAGAGTCAAAATTGTTTTGTTGAAACAATTGCCTATAAACTCTTTCATAAAATTAAACTGATACACATACACACACACACACACACACACACACACACACACACACACACACACACACCGTCCAAGTGTATACATGACGGTATACCTGCTTCTCCACATCCTCACCAGCATCTAGTCTCCTGATTTGTTCATTTTAGCCACTCTAACTGGTGTGAGGTGGTATCTCAGTCTGGTTTTGATTTGTATTTCCTGAAGATGAGCGATGTTGAGCATCATTTCACGTGTCTATTGGCCATCCGAATGTCTTCTTCAGAAAAATATCTCTTCATGTCTTCTGCCCATTTCTTCACTGGATTATGTGTTGTTCGGTTGTGGAGTTTGGTGAGTTCTTTACATATTTTGGATACAAGCCCTTTATCAGATATGTTATTTTCAAATATCTTTTCTCATTCTGTCTGTTGTCTTTTACTTTTATTTATTGTTTCCTTTGCAGTGCAGAAGCTTTTTATCTTGATGAGGTCCCAATACTTCATTTTTGCTTTTCATTCTCTTGCCTTTGGAGAAGTGTCGAGTAAGAAATTGCTGCAGCTGAGGTCAAAGAGGTTGTTTCCTGCTTTCTCCTCTAGGGTTTTGATGGTTTCCTGTCTCACATTCAGGTCTTTCATCCATTTTGAGTTTACTTTTGTGTATGGTGTAAGAAAGTGGTCTCCTTTCATTCTGCTTCATATTGCTGTCGGTTCTCCCAGCACTATTTGTTAAAGAGACTGTTTTTTTCCATTGGATATTCTTTCCTGCTTTGTCAAAGATTAGTTGGCCATACATTTGTGGGTCCAGTTTTGGGTTCTGTATTCTATTCCATTGTTCTATATGTGTGTCCTTGTGCCAATACCATACTGTCTTGTGATTACAGGTTTGTAGTAGAGGCTGAAGTCTGTGACTGTAATGCCTCCCACCTTGGTTTTCTTCTTCAATATTACTTTGGCTATTTGGGGTCTTTTGTGTTTCCAAACAAATTTTAGGATTGTTTTTTCTAGCTTTGAGAAGAATCCTGTTGCAATTTTGTTTGGGATTGCATTGAATGTCTAGATTGCTTTGGGTAGTATTGACATTTTAACAATATTTATTCTTCCAATCCATGGGCATGGATTGTTTTTCCGTTTCTTTGTTTCTTCAATTTCCTTCATAAGCTTTCTCTATTTTTCAGCATACAGATCTTTTTATCTTTGGTTAGGTTTATTGCTAGGTATTTTATGGTTCTTGGTGCAATAGTAAATAGGATCAGTTTCTTTATTTCTCTTTATGTTGCTTCATTATTGGTGTATAAAAATGCAATCGATTTCTGTACACTGATTTTGTACCATGTCACTTTGCTAAATCCATGTATCAGTTCTAGCATACTTTTGGTGTAGTCTGTTGGGTTTTCTGCAAAAAGTAAAAGTTTGACTTCTTCTTTGCCAGTTTTGATGCCTTCGTTGCCTGATTGCTGATGCTAGGACCTCCGGCACTATGTTAAACAACAGTGGTGAGAGTGGACATCCCTGTTGTGTTCCTGATCTCAGAGGGAAAGCTCTCAGTTTTTCCCTGTTGAAGATGATATTAACTGTGTGCTTTTCATAAATGGCTACTATCCTGATTTTCTCAAAGGTTTTTATTTAGAAACATTTTTGTATTATGTCAAATGCTTTTTTTGCATTTTTGACAGGATTGTATGGTTCTTATCTTTTATTTTATTAATGTGATGTATCTCACTGATTTATTTGGGAATATTGAACCAGCCCTGCAGCCCAGGAATGAATCCCACTTGATCATGGTGAATAATTCTTTTTATATGCTGTTGAATTATATTTGCTAGTATCTTGGTGAGGATTTTTGCATCCATATTCATCATGGATATTGGCCTGAAGTTCTCTTTTTTTGCTGAGTCTCTACCTGGTTTGGGAATCAAAGTAATGCTGGCTTCATAGAATGAGTCTAGAAGTTTTCCTTCCATTTCTATTTTTTGGAACAGCTTGAGAAGGATAGGTATTAACTCTGCTTTAAATGTCTGGTAGAATTCCCCAAGGATGTCGTCTGGTCCAGGACTCTTATTTTTGGGGAGATTTTTGATAACTGATTCAATTTCTTCACTAGTTACCCATCTGTTCAAATTTTCTGTTTCTTCCCATTTGAGTTTTGGTAGTGTGTGGGTGTTTAGGAATTTGTCCATTTCTTCCAGGTTATTCAGTTTGTTGGCATATTTTTTTCATAGTAGTCCCTGATAATTGTATTTCTGAGGGATTGGTTGTAATCAACCCATTTTCATTTGTGGTTTTATCTATTTGGGTCCTCTGTCTTTTCTTTTTGAGAAGCCTGGCTAGAGGTTTATCAATTTTATTTACTTTTTCAAAACACCAACTCTTAGTTTCTTTATTCTTCTGTTTTGTTTTGTTTTGATCCTATATTGTTTATTTCTGTCTGACTTTTATAATTTCTCTTCTTCTTCTGGGTTTGGGGTGTCTTCAGTTCCTTTTCTAGTTCCTTTAGGTGTGCTGTTAGATTTTGTATTTGGGATTTTCCTTGTTTCTTGAGATTGGCCTGGATTGCAATGTATTTTCCTCTCATGACTGCCTTTGCTGCACCCCAAAGATTTTGGATTGTTGTGTTTTCATTTTCACTTGTTTCCATATATTTTTAAATTTCTTCTCTCATTGTCTGGTTGGCCTATTCATTCTTTAGTAGGATGTTCTTTAACCTCCATGCTTTTGGAGGTTTTCCATACTTTTTCCTGTCATTGATTTCAAGTTTCGTAGCATTGTGATCTGAAAGTATGCAAGGTATGATCTCAATTCTTTTATATTTATTAAGGGCTGGTTTGTGACCCAGTATGTGATCTGTCTTGGAGAATGTTCCATGTGTACTCAAGAAGAAAGTATATTCTGCTGCTTTGGGATGTAGAGTTCTAAATATATCTGTCAAGGCCATTTGGCCCAGTGTCATTCAGAGCCATTGTTTCTTTACCTATTTTCTGTCTAGATGATCTTCCCATTGCTGTAAGTGGAGTATTAAAGTCCCCTGCAGTTTCCACAGTCTTACCAATAAGATTGCTTATGTTTGCAATTGTTTTTTTTTTTTTTTTTTTAATTTGGGTCTTCCAAATTCAGTGCATAGACATTTGTAATCATTACCTCTTCCTGAAGGATAGACCCTGTAATTATTATATAATGTCCTTCATCTCTTGTTACAGGCTTTACTTTAAAGTCTAGTTTGTCTGATATGAGTATGGCTACTCCAGCTTTCTTCTGACTTCCAGTAGCATGACAGATGGTTCTCTGTCCCCTCACTTTCAATCTGAGGGTGTCCTCGGGTCTAAAATGGGTCTCTTGTAGACAGCAAATAGATGTTTCTTGTTTTTTTAATCCATTCTAACACCCTTTGTATTATGATTGGAACATTTAGTCCATTTACATTCAGTGTTCTTATTGAAAGATATGGATTTAGAGTCATTTTGTTATCTGTAGGTTTCATGCTTGTAGTGATAACTCTGATACTTTGTGTTCCTTGCAACATTTCCCTCACAGAGTCTCCCTTCGGATATCTTGTAGGACTGGTTTATTGGTGATGAATTCCTTCAGTATTTGTTTATTTGGAAAAACTTTTATCTCTTCTTCTATTCTTAATGACAGGTTTGCTGGATAAAGGATTCTTGGCTGCATATTTTTCCTGTTCAACACATTGAAGATTTCCTGCCATTCCTTTCTGGTCTGCCATGTTTCAGTAGATAGGTCTGCTACTACCCTTATGTGTCTGCCTTTGTATGTTAAGGCCCATTTATCCCTAGCTGTTTTCAGAATTCTCTCTTTATCCTTGGACTTTGCCAGTTTCACTATGATATGTCATGCAGAAGATTGATTCAAGTTACATCTAAAAGGAGTTCTCTGTATCTCTTGGATTTCATTATGTGTTTCCTTCCCCAGATTAGGGAAGTTCTCAGCTATGTTTTTTTTTTTTTCAAATATCACTTCAGCCCCTTTCTCTCTCTTCTTCTTCTGGAATCCCTATGATACGGATATCGTTCCATTTGATTGCATCACTTAGTTCTCTAATTCTTCCCTCGTGATCCTGGAATTTTTCCCTCTCTTTTTCTCAACTTCCTCTTTTTCCATAATTTTATCTTCTAATTCACCTATTCTCCCATCTGTCTCTTCAATGCGTGATACGGCCATCTCCATTTTCTTTTGCACTTAATTTATAGCATTTTTAAATTCATCGTGACTATTTTAGTTCCTTGATCTCTGCAGCAATAGATTCTCTGCTGTCTTTCTATGCTTTTTTTCAAGCCCAGCAATCTTATGACTATTATATTAAATCCTTGTTTGATTATATTGCTTATACCTGCTTTGATCAATTATTTAGCTGTCACTTCTTCCTGGAATTTCTTTTGAGGAGAATTCTTCAGTTTCGTCATTTTGGCTAGTTTTCTGCCCTTATGAGTTTTAAAAGCTTTTTATATGCTCTGCACCTGCGAGTACTGCTATATGAAAGAGAGGTTATACACTGTCCAGGGCCTGGCCCTTCAGGACATGTTTTTTGGAGAGTGTTACTTGCTCTATGTTGTTGTGACTTTGGTTCTTTTATTTTCCTACTCGTAGTGATGTTTTGGACTCTCCACCAGATGCGCTTTGACTTCTTCCCTAGGCCCGTCAGGTTGTCCTGGTGTCTCCCTGGTAGATTCAGTCTCTTTTCCTCCCAGACTCTTTGGCTTCAGCCCTACTTTGTTTGAGAGACGTGGGAAGTAGAGATCCCCCTACTTCTCCTCCATATTGGCCCCACCTCCAAGCTGCTTTCTCAACTATGGATAGAAACTCTCCCATATTTTAAGTTAGTATGTTCACATGTATGTTTTTGGTCATGAACAAGAACAGTAATGTGTTTGTTAATTAAAGTAATCATTCTCTAAATACCAATCATTTCAACGCACTAAGGGGACAATAAGTATACATGCTGCAAAGTATCACACAGTCTGATATAGGATTAAAAGGCAGGACAAAAAATAATAGTAATGCAAGGAAGACGATGAAAAGAATTTGTCTAAAAAGAGCAATTACGAATACTTGCACTGCTGATAAAGAGTTATTGGTATTATCCTTGTGCTTTGTAAAAATTACTTTAGTTATTTTGTTAGCACTTATGATGTCATGTTTAAAAAACACTATGAACACTTATTTTACTTAAAGAAAAAGTGGTGTTGTCTTTGTGACTTTGTTAGACTTATTGAATTTGGAAATATGTGTCTATTCTCTACATGAAATAAAAAAAAGTAATTGAGAATTTTTTTTTATGTTCTTGTCCTGAAAGTTAAATTGTGTTGCCAATTATTTATGTTTCCAAACATAATCTATATATTTTTTAATAAATACAATGTTACCTTGTGGAAAGAAATAGACTTTTAAGGGAAAACGTGTGTACTCTTATTTCATTTTAAAAACTGAACTAGTCTATCAAATTTCTAAAATGATGGAATATTTTTTTCTATTTTATTCATTTTAGTTTTATATAACTTCGCTCCCATAAATACATTTTGTAAATATATTATACGTTATATAAAATAAATAATTGTAATTACTGATTAAAATAATTGTGTGATCGTTGAATTACACATATCTAACATCTTTTCAGTTGGCGGCAATAAAATAATATAATACTGAAAGGATAACAATGCCTCGCTGTGACCTAATCTTGCTTTCTTAACTTCTGTTGTATAGTCACATCATTGTATTTGATAAAAGAGGGAAGGGAAGTAATTGCTAATATATATTTTCTAAATTATATTCTGTTGCTATGATTTTAAAAGAGTGTATAATTTCTATATTGTTAATTTATCAAGTGTCCATAAGTAAAATACACATCATAATAATAATTCAGAAGAATTTCTAGAGGCAAAACATACTCAGGCTTTTAAAAATCAAATTGACTTTCAATATTAATAAAATACAGTGGTTCTTTAGGTTAGAAGATTTTACACCTTTTCTTTGAAAACAAATACTTTCTAGTTCCACTGGAGAAGAATGGAAATGAGAAGTGTAAAGATTTGAAGCTAGTGTTGATTAAAATTGCACCTTTCTTTCAAGATGATTTAACTAGCATGATCTTAGTTTCAGAAGAAAAAATCAGGGTTCTGAAAATGTACCTCCTGTCATAGATTCCAACAGTCTAGTGCACAAATCCCTTCCCTGCAATAAGTTTGAAAATATCAACAGAATAACAAGCAGAGAACATCTATAAACATTAAAGACTTTCATTCAACATGTATTAGCTGTTGTCTGTTTCACAAATACTCTGCCAGGTACTCAGGCTCTAACTGTGAGTAAAGCAGACACATTATCAAAGAACCAAATATTTGAGAAGCACTTAGCTGTGAGATCTCACCTTCTTTCACAACTAGGATAAAATCTGAAGGCAAAGTAGAAATTCGCAAGGGGAAAGAAAGGAATAAGAGGGTGTTTCTAGGTGAACAAGGGCAAATCCCAAAGGGAAAAACAAAGAAAACAGGCTGGACAGGATTAAATATAGCAATAACTCTGAAGACTCAAGGATATGGTGAAAAGATGAGTGCTAAGGATGAAGCTGGAAAAGGAACTTGAAGAAAAGTCATGTAATCACTGTGTTAAATTTTAAATTTTATCCTAAGATTAAGATAGAGTCATGGGATTTTTTCCAGATATAGAAGTACATGTTCCAATTTAAAATTATCACGGTGGCTTCATCAAAGACAAAAGTGGGTCAATCAAAAGCAGGGAAAGGAGAGAAGTTGTTTTAAGAAAGCACTGAAGCATAGCTGTAGACAAATGGGAAATAGCAGCAGCAGATAGACCAGTCTGACAAATAGTTACAAGGTCAAAAGCTTTAGGCCAACTCTAAATTTAAGAAAATAGCAAACATGTTTCTGAAAATAGTGACTGCAGTTTTTCTATCTAAAAAACATCTAATTCTATTACAGAGGCAAAGACTACTGTATTTTTCTTTTCATACCTATAGTTATTAATCTTTATCAATAAGTTTATATTTAAATATGGACAACAGGTATACATGGCTACATGTATAAATTTATCATGAAAATCCAATATAGCAAAATGTACAGTAAGGGATAGCATGTGTAATCAAAGGAACATCAAATGTTTAACTTCTCAGTGCGATTCCTTAATTGATTATTTTGGTGAAATTTAAGAGTTCTAACTTAATTAGATCAGCAAATCAATAAATCCTCTTTGGATAGTATCATGATTCATCTCTTAAACCTTATCAGTGAGACAACACAGAAAATGTCTGTTGACCTTGATTCTTAACTGTTTTCCAACATCACTGCTTATTTTGTAGAATGAATTCCCTGTGGATCTGGATTGAAAAAAAATAAATTAAGTATCAATAAACCTAAACTATATAGGATAGGAAATATTTTATATACTTTTATGAATTCCCTGTGTTTCCTGCAGCATATTTCATGTAACAGGATATATAATATAATACACTATAATAATAACTATAGTGTGCCAATTGCTTTATATGTGACCATTTATAAAATTCTAATAATGGCCTTATAAACAAAGGGCTATTATTGCACTATTTAGTAGAGGCTTAAACTAAAATTCAGTGAGAAACAACCATCTTCTTAAGATCACACAGATAGTAACGGTGGTGATGTGTCTTATCTTTGGATTTATCTGCCTTCTATAGACAAATGCCTAGAGAAAAAGAAGTCCAACACAGACTTAGTGAAGAATCCCAAACCCTTATTCCTGTATCAGGGGATGGTGGCAAACGGAAGTGTGACACGGAAGGCCTGACCCTCTCGGCTCCTGCCTTATTACTAATTCTAGTAAGTGGTGAAGGGCTTACAGTGACAACAGCAAAATCTCAGTACCTGCTTCTCCACATTTGGGGCACTTACACGTGGTGTGATTGATAGGCAACAGCACAACAGTGAAGCATCTGGCTATTCCAGCCTCTGATCCAAACCTGAGAGGGGCCAGAAAACTTGGGGTAAAAGGGAGGGAAATGGTGTCCTATAGATTCACGTCTACAAGAGCAGCGAAGCTCCATGTCTCCCGGACTTCCACCCAGTGACTTAAGGAGACCTAGGCCCAGTAGCTTCTGTGTCACCTGCTCCAAGAATAAAACAGACTAGAAAATTACTGCAAGAGCACTGAAAACTAAACTGTTATTGGAAGTAAAATCCAAAAAGGAGGCCAACAATTAAAAGCTAAACCCCAAAAATATAACTGCCTGCTAAAGCATTCTAGTTAGATTTCAGATTTAGACAGAATTGAGAGTCTCATAGCATAATAACCAAGATATTCAGGATATAATTAAAAATCACCTGTTTATTCCAAGAATCAGACACAGCATAATTTAAACAGGAAAAGACAATCAACAGACATCAACACCAAGATAAATGAGATTTTGGGATTTTCTGACAAGTATTTTAAGTAGCTGTCATTAAAATATTTCATGGAATAGTATTCAGCAAAGAAAGAAGGAAATCCTGCCATCTGTGACAACATGGATGGAGCCTGAAGGCATTACACTAAATGAGGTAAGTCAGAGAGAGCCAAATACTGTCTGATATTACTTTTATTAAGAATCTTAAAAACAGAATTCATAATATCTTATGTATATTGGAATATTATAAATATGGTATGTTACTAGCAGTAAAAAAAAAAAAACAGAAAATCTTTATCATTTACAACAACATAAATGGATCTTGAGGGCATCATTCTAAGGGAAAGAAGTAAGTCAGAGAAAGGCAAATACTACATGATCTCACTTATATGTGAAATCTAAAAACAAACAAATAAAACAAAAGCAAAAAATAACAACAACAACAACAAAACCCTTCATTGATATAGAGAATAGTTTGGAAGTTGCCAGATGCAAGGAGTGTGGGGTTTGGTAAAGTAAATGAAGGAAATAAAAAGTTACATACTTCTAATTAAAAAATAAATAAGTGCTGGGAATAAAATATATAGCATGATGACTATTGTTAAAAACACGTTTATTGTGTTGTTAAAAGGTGCTAAGAGAATAGATTTTAAAGTTCTTATCATGAGATGCCAGGGTGGCTGGGTCGGTTAAGCGTCTGACTTCAGCTCAGGTCATGATGTCAGGATTTGTGGGTTTGAGTCCTGCATCAGGCTCTGTGCTGATAGTGAGAGCCTGCTTCATATCCTCCGTCCCCCCACCCCTCCTCTGCTCTCTCTCTCTCTCTCAAAAGTAAGTGAATTTTTTTAAAAAGTTGTCTTCATAAATAAAAACTATTTTTAACTATACAATAGTTAGAAAGGTATAGAATGTTAACTAGACTCATCAAGGTGATTATTTCACAAAATACATGTATATCAAATTATTATGTTATACATCGGAAACTAGTATATATCAATTTCAAATGTCTTTTTAACTATACAATAGTTAGAAAGGTATAGAATGTTAACTAGACTCATCAAGGTGATTATTTCACAAAATACATGTATATCAAATTATTATGTTATACATCGGAAACTAGTATATATCAATTTCAAATGTCTCAATGAAGGAAAACCATAATGAGATATCACTGTACACATATCTGAATGACAAAAATGAAACTTTAAAATGGTGATCCAAGAGAGTATCTTGTTAACATTCACGTGAAGAAAGTGGACCACTAATATAATGCTAGTGAAAAAGAAAAATCGTAAAGCTACCCTGCGTGTTCCTCTTAAAACCACAAATAGCCTTTCCATTTGTGTTAATTGGGGTTCTACAGAGAAGCAGAAACAGCAGAATATCCTGGCATGGTTCATATGACAGTCTTGAGACAGAGTTTCTCCATCTTGAGGCAACTCACATTTTGAAGGGTAATTTATTTTACTTAAAGTTAACTGAATGTAGATATTAAAACATATTTATAAAATTCCTTCAATAACACCTAAATTGGTCTTTGAAAACAACTGGGCACTCCAAATTGGTACATAAAGTTAAGCCTTATACCATATTACACACCAGCAACTACATTCTTGGACATATATACCAGAGATATGAAAACTTACCTTCACCTAGCAATCCATACAATGTTCAGAAGCATCTAGATTTCATAGCCAGAATCTAAAAAACTACCCAAATATATCCTTCAATGGATGAATGGTTAAATAAACAGCAGAACAACCATATGAAATATTACTTAGAAAAAAAGGAACAAACTATTAATACAAGCAATAACTCCGATAAAGCTCAAGGAAATAACTGAGTAAAATAACCCAATCTCAAAAGGGTACATGCTGTATGATTCTGGTACTATTGTTATGCACGATGTTAGTGCTGGGGGAGGCTGGGTGAAGGTTGCACAGGACCTCTCTATACATTTCTTTGTACCTTCCTGTGAATCCGTATTTCAAAATAGCAAGTTTTCTTCAAAATATCAAGACAGTCCATTAAGCACAAAATTAACATAAATACTGGATTTATGGTCATTCTTCATTAGAGTGTTGCATCAGTGTTGTTCACTTACATAAGAGATATACTCTCAAACATTTTGTTTAAATATGAAATCTAGGAGCACTTAGGTGGCTCAGTTGGTCAAGCTTTAGACATTGACTAAGGTCATCATCTCACACCTTGTGAGTGAGTTCAAGGCCCGCATCAAGCTCTGTGCTGACAGCTCTGAGCCTGGAACCTGTTTCAGATTCTGTGCCTCCCTCTTTCTCTCTGTTCCTCCCCTGATCATGCTCTGTCTCTCTCTTTCTCAAAAATAAGTAAACATTACAAAAATTAAAAAAAAATAAGCAATCTAGCAATCTGTTTTAGACATGAAATTTCCCTGCCTATGTATCCTTTCAAGAAAAAACTTGATTCTTAGAAGTGGGGAGTAATATTAGACGACTGCCTCTAACTAGGAGTTTTTTCAGGGCAGGAATCAACTCCAGAGAAATGTTTTGCCAAATGTCTGATTTCTTCCAAGAAAGCCCTTATCCATTGACTGCGTGAGGCAGCAGAATAGAGGCCAGCAAGTTTGAGGACTATTCCCCCCAGATCTCCTTGTAGGTTGGATAAAGGTTTTCTGGGTCTAAATCACAGTTCAGTATCTCCCTCTGCCTAATCCTGTTTCTTTCTTCTTTTCAATAATACCTAATAAACATCTTGCCCTCTCCACCCCCAAAAGAAATTACCTATATGTGAAGACTAGAGTAATGGCTGTTTGAATTAGGGCAAGTGCACTTAATGAAATATTATGCAATTAACTAAAGTGATGTTTTGAAAAAGTTTTTAATTACTTAGTTAATATTTAGTTTATAATGTTAAATAAATCACAATGGATATTTAATTTGTAAGAGATTGCAATATATGAATGTATATACACCAAGAAGATAAACACACAATCATATAAATAATATCTATGTCTGATTATGTATTATTTGATTCTGCTGTTTTATAGATTTGTATAAGTCCTCCCTAATAATCATGGATTGTTTTTACATTTAAAAAAGTAGTTACCAAATGATCAGAAACTGTATAAGAATGCCAAACTAAGGAAGAAAGTTAATTTTCACTCAAATTAACCTTAATTGGAATTCAACCTTTGTCTGTGAATCAAGTTTATTTTATTTTATTTCTATTCTTCCCTTGCATTCAATATTTTACCAGAAAAATTCTTCATAGATGAGTTTAATTTTTTAAGCATATAGTGCTTGTAACTAACTTGGGTAATGATCACATGAAAGTAGAGATTATCTCCATTTTAGGGCTGCTATTTCTCACTTTTGAAAGAGAAATTTTATTCGTAATTGCTATAAGGATAAAGAGATTTTTTAAGTATCAATTTAAGAAAAATTTAGAAGGTAACTTTTGGGTCAACTATTTTAAATGGTGGATTATTACTTTTAATGATAGCCTGAAATGAAATTCAGGGGTAATTGTAACACATGATGGTCTCATTTAGATTTGCTATGAAAGTTTTAATTATAAAACTGATTAAATAACACAATTCCTTTAGTGGATCATTTAGCATTACACCAGCTTCTAACCTTTTAATTCTAGATTTTCCTAGATAACAATGAAAAAAAACAAACTATATATGTACAAAATGGTAATGTACTTGATTGTCATTTTTCTCCTTTTTTACAAACAAATGACTTTTTATTCATGAAAACCTTTATCTTGTCCTAAAATGAGAGTATTTTGCTGTTTGGAAAAAAACATTTGCTGCAGATTAAAATTAAAAAGATGAGTGAATAACTACATATATTTAAATGTCAAATGCCACATCAAGTATGGAATTGATATAAAAAATATATACATATACATGTGTATATATATTATAATGTATGTATACATACATATACATACATATATATATATATATATATATATATATATATATATATTTCCATGCATTTGTATAGTCTGTGTAGTATCCAAACATTTTATACATCTACTCCTTGCTTTCACAGGTTAAATAAGCCTATAGGAGAAAAACACACATTTATATGACATTTTAAAATGGTAGTGAAAATTATCTTTGTTTTTGAGCCTTCATTGAATAGAATCTAGTTGTCTTTCTTTCCAGCAGAGCACCAATGCTTCCTTATTTTTTGCCAATTATTCTTGATGACTGCTTTTCTTTCCTCTCCCTTCCAAATATATGAAATTTTGCCTACAGTTTTCTTGCTCCTTAGCATTGAGAGAATTTTTTTATAGCAGGAAAAGAAAAGAGAACTCGATTCTAAAATCTCTCCAAAAGGCCCGTAAAAAGTGATTATTTAAATCTCTTTGGTTTCCAGGAGGTATTTCCACTGGATTGGGTCAAAGGATATTCCAGTTGGTATCACTTTGCTCTACATTTAAAAGAATGTTTCTGTGACCATGTATAAGACACTATCACTCATTTCTAACTCTGGGAAGTTTCCTCTTTCACAGAGTGTTGTTTCATAAATTAGAAAGGCATATTATTCTAAAATCTTGACCCAGTATTCTAAGAACAACAGTCAATAAAGGGTAATTTCAATATTTCTCAAACTAGGTATCTTCTAATGGTATGATATGGTGAACAGATCTTCTTCAGAGACCTGGAAATATAGATTACTTCCTTAGACTATGACTAGGCACACAATGACCTGGTTGATAATATAGTAATATAGAAAAGACAGAAAGTTATTATTTTAATATACAGAATCAAAACTAAGCCTCAAATACAAAATATTGCATATTTAATCTTATATAACCTCACAAAGAATTCTGTAAATTTATTAATAATATCCATATATTTTTAAAGTTTATTTATTTATTTGGAGAGTGAGAGAGAATCCCAAACCTACTGGGCACTAACAGGAACTGTGAGATCATGGCCTGAGCCAAGATCAAGTCAGACGCTTAACCCACTAAGTCACCCAGGCGCCCCAATAATATCCACATTTGGCAAATAAGCATATTGAAACTCTGTACTAATATAATCTTCAAATATTGCATAACTAAATAAGCAGTAAAATAGATGTTTACCTTGGGCAAGAGTTTCCAAAATTGCAGCCAATGGACTTTCAGTATCAGAAACTAGTGGGAGTGACAATAAGAAATGATGATTCCACCCTTCAATTATTGCAATTAAGCACATTGAGTCTGGAAATTCAGATATCTGCATTTCCAACAGGTTAGCTGAGATATTCTAAGGGATATAAAAACTTGAGAAACTAGTTTGTAGGCCTTTTGTCTCCTACTTTAAAAATATATACATGTAATAATTTAAATTTGGATATACAATCTAAAAATATGAACACAAATTCCTTGTTATAATATATATATTTTTCAAGGTACTATTAGTGCATTAAATTTTTAAAAATTAATGAATGAGTAACAATGCTTAGCTTAGAGGTATCAGATTGTAGTAAAATTTGACACATCAGTAATAATGACCTAAAGTACTAACTTGAAAAAATTAAGATTGTATGTAGGTAAAGGAAAAAAGGTGCTGTAATCTATTAACTTAGACATCTACAGGCAAAGAAGAGATAAATGGCTTATGTTTTTCAAGTGTTTACTAGCCTTGAAATAGCTATTATTATATCTATCTTGATGTTTAACCTGCCGTGTGGCACTAACTTTTCAAACGCTATTGTTAGTGGCAAAAATTCCAAATTTATAATCAGTAAAACTTAGATTCAACTTTTAAAACTGATATATTCACCATGGAAACTGGAAACAGCATTTCCAAATCTCAGTTTTTGAAAGTAGGTGTGTATATATATATATATATATATATATATATATATATACTTACACGTATATATATATATGTCTTTAATAGACTTTAATTTTATAATGAATATATGCAAATCTATTTACATAATGGCTGCATGAGGAGTTCTCCAGACTTGTCCCCCGTGAAACAACAATGAATGGTGAAAATCATAAAGGTGTAAACATAAACACTAATGAAACGGTTATCTGCTCAGACATATTCCTAGGAGAAAAAGTCTCTGGTAATTTTCCCAGAGGAATATGAAAAATGAAGTATATCTTCAAGAAAAATCTACTAAAGATCAGCAAGAACAGTAAGAGTCTGAAGTAGTTGAGCCCTGAGCCATTCGCTGCCTCTGTAACCCCTCAGTCAGGTGCCATGGTACCTCATTGGGAAGGACAGGCACTCAGCATCATCTTTTTCCTCAGCTCTGTGTTGCAGAGACTAAATACTAGGTGAATGAAGCTGAGGATATAAGGGCTCCCTTTTTTCATGCAGCCCTCCAAGATAGGTTAGAGACTCGGAATCAGTTAATGAAAGATAAAAAAATGGGAACCCCAGTCATCTTCACTCTAGCTAATTCATAGGTTCTCCGATAGGAGAGGTAAGCCAATAGCACCAAGACCATCACCCCATCACAGCACCCTGGTCGTAAGGTAGGGTTTTCACCCCAAGGAAAGCAGTCCACCAACCATATCTAAAGCTCTGGAGCAGTGGTTGAGAAATTTTCCCCAGAGCAAGAACAAATTCGTAAGAACAGAGAACTCTGAAGCTCTCCCCAAAGGATCTGGCATTATTTGTGACAGAGTGCAGGCACTTTCAAACATGCTTGAAAACACAGGAAATCTGGATCTTAAGCAATTAAGCACAGGCTGACAGCTCCATGACAGCTACAAATGAAAGCCTAAGTTAGTTAGCTATTTTACCAGAGAGAACCAGAGAAAGAGGCAGCCACAAAAGCCCTTTTGTGGTCAGAGAAAACCTCAAGGCCTTTCCTCAAAAACTACCTTGGAAAGGGGCCCAAATTCAACTGGATCAGACTTTGGAATAAGTTAATGTCCCAATCGCTGATGCAATCGATAGAGCAAACAGTTAGAAATTAATGGTTAATTATGATACCTACAGAACCCTCAGCAGAAATATCAAGGAGAGATAATCAAAAAGAACCTGATAAAACCATCATCACAAGGTAGCTAAACATGTTCAGCTGTGCCCTCTGAGGAATGACATTGAAAATTTCTGATACAGAGAAAATAGACTTAGCAAAAATAGTACAACTAAGTCACTAGAAAGCAAAACAAACAAACAACATTAACAAGCCCCAGAACGGGAGTCAGCAGTCAGAGTTACTAAAACATATCTTCTAAAATATCCAATTATAAAAGTTAATAAAATAAACTTTACATTATGCATGTTGTTTTCTTACTCTTTAGTGACATGCAATTATATAAGTAAAAATTATAGAATTGTACTACTGGTCTTGTAACATATAGAGATGGAATTTGTATAAGAACAATAGGGCAAAAAAGAGGGAAAGGGAATACAGCTTTAACTGGAGGGGTATGTACCTCATTATTGGTCTTACATGCCCCTCACTGTGATTCCTATGGCCGAACCTCCCTCAATTCTTGCCTATTATCTGAATGTGGTTCTTCAGCATCTTTTTATCAATGGAGTCAGCTGCTTAATATTCATTCAAATCTATTACCAAATCTACTCATAAAAACATGTGGTCCATAGTTTGCAACCAAAAAAGTGATTACAACAAGATACCATTTTTTCGTTATTATATATAACTTTTTAAAACTCTTGTAGATCTTTTATTTTTCTGTTTTTAGAGTACATGTCTTTTTTTTAATAATTTATCATCAATGTATACAGAATTCTCTTGGCTTTGGGAGTAGATTCCCATGATTCATCACTTAAATGCAACATCCGTTGCTCATCCCAAGTACCGTTCTAAGTTTTAAGACATTTTTTTCAGCACATGTCCATGTTTATCTACTTCTTTCCATTCACTCTGCTCTATGGAATAGGATAACTTAAGAAAAAATAAGTTTCAATATCATAATTTACTCTGTTTTCATATAATGTATTCAACAATTAATGGTATTGGACAAATTTTTAAAACTCCATTTTTAGATTTAAGTTTCAAGTTATTTTTTATCACAATCACTGTAAAGGAGTAACTAACTGTTGACTGTGTCCTTCTATTACAAACAACTGAAACAAAATGCTTATGTCCTACTTCTTGCAATAGTATTTACATCAATGATAGATTTGAGTATTAAAGTGGTTTTCCTTGTATGAGTTTTATAAAGAAAAATGTAGCATTCATAACATGTATTCTTTGGAGTTTTCTAAATTTTACTGTAAAGAAAAAGTTTAAAACACAGAAAAAGCATACTGTTAAAATGTTGTACAGATTTCTTCCATTATCAAAGTTCACTTCAAAACTACTTAGCTTTAGTCAGAAAATCAATAAGCTTTTTTTTCTTTTTTTTTTTTTTTTTTTTTTAAAGAGCAGAATTGAATGAGTTTAACAGGTAAGGGCCTCAAAACATCACACTCTGCACAAGCCCCAGGGAAACAATGTTGATATATTTCAACACAATTTTTAAGAAAATAGTCTTACATTGTAAATTCCTTGAGATTTATAATTACTTAAGAATTATCATAAATGTTTTAGAGTATTTGTAAAACAAATGTCGCAGGTATAAGAGACATACAAATACACACACACACACACACACACACACGCACACACACACACACGGCCATACTCCAAAATGTACATTTAAAAATTTTAAAGAAAGAAGCCACAAGCTAAACTTTATGTGTAAATTAGAGTAACAAATGATAATACATAAGCATTTACAAATTGTCTTTTGTTCAGAAATGAGTTTATTAACCCTGTGAACACAGACTAAGGTTTGGAAGCTTAAAGTGAATGCTTATCTATTTTAGGTTAGAAGCCAATTAATAACAAAGTCATTAAAAGTACAGACTTATAAATATCTGACTGATGGAATTATCCCAGTTACTTGGCCTCTGTCATTTCAAATTTATATGTTTAGACATTAAAGAAATAAAGATTTTCTTTTACTTCTAAACTTTCAACAAGTGAGCTTTTTGATTTTAAAATTACAGATCCAGAGTAACTTCTACAGAACAATTAAAATAATTGACACATTAGTAAGATGTTTTAAAAATAAAGACGCAAATATAAACATCATCAAATATGAAGAAACTACAGAATTAATATACAAGCATTTTAAATAAATCATCTGTTATTTTGTAACAAATATATAGAACAATTGCAGCATTTACTTATGAAAAAAATATTTTGACATTTATTACTAACGTAAGAAACGCATTTTGAAAAATAATTACACACACACATATGTGCATCCCATTAGACTATATATACATGTGGTGGTCTTATGGTATAAATGACTGTTAGAGCAGAAATCTAAGTGGGTTCTGGTGGTTTTAGGCTCTCACAGTTTTGCAAACGTATGCAGAAGATATTGTGTGAGGAATTATAACAGTGTCTTTCTAATTGGTATGATATTGTCAAACACAGCGAAAGCACTATAATAAATATAACCAGATAAACATTTTATCCAACCAGTAAGTGTTAAGAAACTCAATTCGTTACAAATTCTTAGTTGGATTATAAAGAACTAAAATAAAATAAAAAAAAGTGAAATAAAAAAGAAAGGAATTTCATTGATCTAGGATACATCAACTGTTACCGTTTATACAATGTTCAAATCAATGCCATCATCAGATTGTGTAGCAGATTTCCAATTAAATACAGAATAAATTAACGTAGGTAGTTCTTGCTGAAATCATTGTTATTTTTGCTTGATGAATCTAATTCTCTGGGTCATATGTAAGATAAAGTACTGTCACTTTGAATATTTGAGTAGGTCTAATAATTCAGTAAGAAATAAAATATGGACACATTTAACTATGGAAAAGAAAAAATTTCCTTTTTTTGGTAATGAAGCACACTCTTGATTATTTATTTGCACCTACGTCTGCCTTGATTTCTCTGGTAGATTCCTCATTTTTTCTGAGGCGGTGATAACCACTGATTTTCTAAGGCTTCTCACTGAGGAATAAATGAATCAAAGGGGCACTCCTTGGTCTAATTTTCATCTACAATTTTGTATTGTCCTCATATGTATTGACTTTGTGATAGGCTAAGATAAATCAAGTGTAATTGAAATGGAATCTTTGTGTATTCCAATCTCTGAACCTAGAATATAAGTTTTGGCCCAATTTAACCCATTTTTGGGGTTGGGCTAAATGGAGAAAAATAAGTGAGGACTGAGGAAAAACCTGGATAATGGTGAGACTCACTGGCTACAGGTTACATGTTTAATTCAATAGTTGAAAATTAGTAGACAATGAACCGTGTGTTTTAGAAGAGAAAGAACACTTTTATAAATGTGTGAGGAAATTCAGGGAGTGAAAAGTATGGGTGCAGCCATTAGTGATAGATTTCTTCTGCTGAGACGCATTGGCTAGTGGAAGGAGAGAAAAAGGGTAAGAGATTTGTTTTGTAGCCAAACACAAAACATAATCCTGGAGAAAGGCTAACTAGTAGGTGGATGCTGCTACTCTGAACAATTTATTTAGCAATTAATTGGGACCAATATGGAATTTATACAAAGATATTTGATCCTTTGTCTGATGAAAGAAGCAGAATGTTTTAATATCTAAGGAAATGATATTGGTCCAATTTGGTACCAGCCCTTGAGTATATTGTAATCTAATGGAATCCCAAGGCCAGGAACAGAATTAATCCCCCACACCCAGATGTAAACAGATTCAGCGACTCCTCTCAAGTACAGAGTAAAAACAGTTCACCTCAGTCAACCCTCTGCCCAAACTCCTGCATCCAGAAATAGCAGTGAGGGGAGGGGAATGCTATTATGGACGGTGTAAATATCTTCAGAACTTGATGCTCTCATGGGTCTTGTTGCAAAGTATTTAAGAAAGTTCTCCGAAATTATCATGGGAATGAACATACTAGAAAGTTAGCAAATGATACTAGTTTATAGCTCAGCTTTGATCCTTATAGATACTGTGTTTCTTAATTTGGGATAATAAAAAGCATATGCAGTCATAGGAAAGATGGTTGTATCTTGTTGAGAGACATGATAGAGTGGTTTTGTTCTTGTTTACTAATTCAAATACAAGCAAATGGGAGGTAAGGATGCAATGTAATCAAAAGTATGGATCGTGCCAGTTGCTAAAGTATTTTATTTTAGCTGTAAACTACCCTTTACATTCTGTTTTGTGATGCTGGGCAGAGATCAAACAAACTGCACTTCTGTTTTGGCACCTACTTCCTTATTAGGCTTTGACAAAGGTGGAGCAGAGGGAGACAGGAAGTTGGGAGAAAAAAGAAAGGGACGTCCTCCTTTTTCTAGTTTCCCCTCTCTGTTTTCCTTCCTAAGTCGGTTAGCTTCAGCACAGCAGCATTTCCTCTCCTAAAATCATGGTTTTTTGAACCCCCAAATAGAAATTTAATCCCTTATGAAGTTTTTCTTAACAATCCCAGAACCGGCCTGGCGCCTGGGTGACTCAGTAGGTTAAGCATCAGGCTCTTGATTCTGGCTCAGGTTATGACCTCTCCATTTGTGAGATTGAGCCCTTGTGCTGTCAGCACAGAGTCTGCTTAGGATTCTCTCTCTCTCTGTCTCTCTCTCTCTGCCCCTTCCCCACTCATGTGCTGGTGCTCGCTCGCTCTCTCTCTCTCTCATTCTCCAAATAAATAAATAAACAGTAAAACATAAGTTTAATAAATTAGCCTGCCACAGTCTCATGAATGCTAGCAGAAGACATGAGACTCCTGGATCAGAAACAAAAGACATTTTAATATCTAAAGTAATGGCAATAGAATATCACTTTCCCAAGTCTTCACTCCCACAGGGACATATGAAAAACGTGCTGGGTCATACGAGAGAAACCCCGAATTATGAGAACCTGAACATTCCATAACAAACTGTAAGAAAATATGTCAGTTTTGCTTCAAAGGTAGACATTCTTTTTATTAAACTTGACAGTAAATAGACTTGTCTTCTGATCTGAAGGGTGGCGCTACCTTTTGTTTGCAAGATGTGCTGACATGCAAAAAGTTATTGGATGATTATCTCCCAACAATATTCACCACTCATTTCTACAGAAGTCTGGCCTCTTGGTAATTTTCCCCAATACTATACCACTCTATTTGCCATGTTGACTAATTTGATGGAAAAGGACTTCACAAAATTCAATCTTTTTGTCTCACACAGAATTTAACTAAAGCTACTACCAACAAGAATCTCAAAAGCAAAAAGAGGCTAACCTGCAGCCTGTTCACCTCAACTATGCTATGTTTTCTAGGCTCAAACAGATGAACAAATTCTATAAATCCACAGGGTCTAACTTTGAAAGTCAAATGCCTTTCTCCAAGTTTCTGTACCTTAACTTTTCCACTTAGCACGAAGCATCAAAACAGGTAAAGCAGAATAATTAGCATTTGCAGGAAGAGGAAAATGTAGGAGAAATCTATCACACAAAACAACCCTGACCAAAGAGGGATGTTGACCTGAAGGCATTCTATAGTTGAGGCTGTATCATAGGTCATTTTAGCTAAAGTCAGGGAAACTTTCTCCTGACAATTTCTAATAAGGGAATTTCCATTTTAGGGAGAACTGCCCACAGATATGCATAAATAATGAGTTCCTTTAGGATGTTTTCCTGAGTAAATCAAGGATCGCTTCTTTGGGGAGATTTTAATTAGAGACTACATAATATATGGTGTATATTACCTTAAATATTTGAATGCTTCTTATGACTACCACTAAGACATGAATCATGGTATACTCAGGAGAGAGCCAAATGAATGAATGGTTTCCAATATAAGAAATACAATACTGGGAAATGAACGGAACTCTGGAAATGAAGTGTTATATGCAATTGCAGGGGACCAGTCAAAAGAACCTACAGCATATGGGGACATAGGTAGATAAGGCATCTAAAAGACTTCTGGTACATCTCATTGATCTTAAATTTCCTAGTTCAAATAACATAATTTAGCTCTTTATTTAGGAGATTCTGTCACATTTGTCTGTATGACCAAATGGGGATCATTTGTACATACTATGGAATGATGTTTAATAACATAATGAAATAATAGCTATGAAAGTACAAATAGGGAGGGACATCCAGAAGTAATGATAGGTGTGATAGATGTTTTGCCTTGAATGCACAGGAATTAGAATCTGATAGACTTCTCGGTAAGGTTAAAGGGGATGGTGAACTAATCTTAATGAGAACAGGACAGGACATAACAGGATAAAAAATCCAGCAATCATTTAAATTTAAGGTATTTATAATAGTTTGTGAGAGCATCAACAGTTTTCTTTGCAAAGACTTTTGGGATGGTTCTAAAAAACAAATATCATTTATACCCCTCCCTCTTCCATACTTTTCAGTATCTAACCTAGCACTGTTTTGCTATATGTAAACTTGAAAAAAAAATGTAAATACATTTCAGTAGCTATGATTTCATCTTTTTTTTTGTCTCAATCATTCCCTACCCTTACCCAGACCTTTCACCTGAAAGAGTCATTTGCAAATGGAGCAAGGAAAATTTTATAAGCCAACTTATAAAGAATCATTGTACAAGGACTGAAAGTAGTATACTAAAAAAAAAAAAAGTTATTATTATACCTGTAAGCTAAAACTGTGTGAATCTAGCAAGAAGACCTGGGAGAATGAACCAGACTTAACTGAATCCCTTGGGGTTTATTTTGGCCAGGCTGGAGCAAGTAGTAACCAGGCTAGCCTGAAAGTGCTGATAGAGAAAAGAATAAATCACCATGATTGGGAATGGTCATGGTGAAATCCTGAACTTTTAAAATGGGCCTATCTAACCTCCTATATATATTATCCTCATTATTACACAGAGGCAGACAAGACAGGATGATCCTTTCCCGCGATCATGATATTCAAGGACCACACTGTCTTATGTGATTAAATATGTGATTAAGGAGGAGGTATAAAAGGGGTTCGTGTGCCTAATGTTAGTTTGCCATCAGCAGATGGCAATATCAGACGTGTAGTCTCAATGATCACCTTGAATCAATGTGTCCTCATCACAGCATGAGCCCTTACCCTGGGCATATACAAGAGTGATTCAGATAATTTGATGAGCATCCAAAATTGTTTCCACCGTTCATGTCTGCAAATACTTTAATCACTGGACTCCAGTTTACCGTGTGGCAGACCAAACAACTAAGTCATTGGCAAGATCCCAAGAATCAGAAAATATAACAAGGTTCACCAAGCAAAGAATTGACCAGAGTTCCAATGACCCCTTGAGCTCTTCCCACTCAGCAAAAATTGTCTTTGGATGTGGTAGCCAGTCCTGAATTTCAACAACCACAGAAGCACCTTGGAAACCACTATATTTCATCACTGAATGTAAACCGTGAACCACAAACTTCATTGAGCAAGTGACTTGGCTTCACATGGCAGAACAGGGAACAGATTTTTCTCCAAAGAGAAAGCTGTCATTTTGCACGTAACGTCACAATGATGCAGGGGCAGGCCAACTGCATTCTTGAATATTGTCACCATTTCTGGTGACTTCCTTGGAATATCAGAAATAATTTTAACCTTATGGTGATTCATCAGAAGTATTTAAAAAATATATGTTTGTAATGAATTTCTAGAGTTTGTAGGTCTTTTTTTTTTAATTTTTTTTAACGTTTATTTATTTTTGAGAGACATAGAGACAGAGCGTGAGCAGGGGAGGGGCAGAGAGAGAGGGAGACACAGAATCTGAAGCAGGCTTCAGGCACTGAGACATCAGCACAGAGCCTGACGTGGGGCTCGAACTCACAGACCGCGAGATCATGACCTGAGCTGAAGTTGGACGCTTAACCGACTGAGCCACCCAGGCGCCCCTAGAGTTTGTAGGTCTTTTAAAGCTCAACAAAAACTCCAATAACCACAAAAGAAAGGTACTGCAGTATATAAGAGTAATTGGCAAAATTTCTATAATTTATAATATAAAAACTATATAAATGAACATTATACATTTCTACTTATATTTCCTAATATAAAAATCCCTCTTACAAAGTCGACATGAAGTAGAAGGCAGCAGAAGAAAAATGGGGAAACATGTAGAAATGTCTAATCTGCACTTCAAAACATGTTAAATTCACTACACATAGAATGAAACCAAATGCAAATAATCCCATAGAGTAATACGAGGACAATGGATATTCATTGTGTTACTGAATGTGGGCAAATGTGTAATTGGGAACAATAATAGTATAAGCATACATTGATTTTATTTTTTTGGAGGTTAGTTTTGCAATATGAACCAAAATTTTTAGAACAGTAGTATGTATCCACATAATTCATCTTTCAGAGATATACGACATGCTGCAAATGTCAAATGAAAAATGATTTGGCACAAGAATGTTTATCAAAATCTTATCAGAGTATAAAGTGGGAAATAAATATACATCGACAGGGAGATTTTTTTATATTATAGTAGAGCTTTACAATGGAATACGTTGTGTAAACAAAGAGATACTGTATACATTTTAAATTGTTAATACGGAACTCTAATATTTGACAGGAGAAAAGGATCACAATATGCAACAAGTGAGAATGTGATAAGAGTGGGATATAGCTAGAGGCTTATGAGAAAATAAAGAGCATACACTTAAGCTGCAATTATATATGAGGCTTGAAGTCCACTAAATAATAAAGCACTTAATCTTTTTCCATTTTCTTCAATAATATTTTAGAAATAGTTACATACGGTCTATATATTATTCAAGAATTTATAAATGGACTACAAATAGTTGCACTCAGATTTTATAATTCTATGTATGTATGTATCTATCATCTGTTTATATATCTATGTGTTTATCTATGTGTGCATGCAAAACAATTAAAAGAATCTATGAAAATCTTAAAGATAATGTCTATTGATAGTACGAGGTTTACATTGTGTATTTCTCCCCTTAATTGTTAATGTTGAGCATATAGGTTTATAATCAGAACGGTAAAAAATAATTTTAAAAGGCTATTTATTCTTATAATTTAGAGTTAGTCCATTTCAAGATTTTTATGATTTAGTAATCCTCTAAACATTGTTGATTAAAAATAGGTTAAAATGTAATCATTACAGGTGACAGATATTCTTACATGAACTGATGAGTCAAAAATATTTTCATAGGACACAAACCTGTAGGCACAACAGTAGATTGTAGGTGCTATGATTTTCCAAAGGAATGTAACTTGTTTTCTGTCATAGAAGGTTCTACAAGTTAATGGGAATTTAAGACAATTATGCATACTCATATAACTTGTACTGAATGGAGAGGTAATAACAAATGTGTGGTACAAGATTGTAGAATGCAGAATAGCCCCATCTGACTCCAGTCTCTGTAGCAGTGACACAAAACCCCTTTGGAAGAGGACTAGTGCACAAACATGCAGGCACTGTGTACACACCCATGCATGATACGCAGAGCTCCCAGCCACCCAGGTCTTGGCAGTGGAGGCATGTCCCCCCAGAAGAGGGCCTACATCACTTTACTAAAACTGGCATCCCACAAACTACTTTCACTAGCAAAAGACATGGCTGACTTTCCTAACACACAGAAACAGACACCACCTAGAGTGAAACAAAATGAGGAAACAGAGGCATATGTTCCAAATAAAAGAACAGGACAATACCATACCAAGGGACCTAAGCAAAACAAATATTAAGTAATATACCTGATAAAGAATTTAAAGTAATGACCATAAAGGTACTCACTGGACTTGAGAAGAGAGTGGTAGATCAGTGAGACCCTTAAAAAAGAGATAAAAAGGCACCAATCAGAGACGAAGAAAACAATAAATGAAATTAAAAATACACTAGATGGAATAAAGTGCAAGCTAGAGAAAGCAGAGGAATAAATTAGTGACCTGGAATACAGAGTAATGTAAAGTAATCAAGCTGAACAGGTGAGAGAAAAAGAATTATACAAAATGAGAGTAGACTTAGGGAACTCAGTGACTCCATCAAGCATAAGAATATCAGTATTATGTTATTCCAAGAAAAAGAGAGAGAGAAAAGGGTAGAAACTTTATTGAAGAAATAGTAGCTGAAAACTTCCTGAATCTGGAAAATGAAACAAATTATCCAGATCCAGGAGGTACAGAGATTCCCCAACAAAATCTAGCAGGGGAGGACCACACCAAGATATATTAATGGCAAATTAGTAGTAATAGAGAATTTTAAAATCAGGGAGAAAAAAGAAGCAGTTATACACAATGGAAACATAAGGCTATCAGCAAGATTTTCAGCAGAAATTGCAGACATGGGCACCTAGGTGGCTCAGTTGGTTAAGCGGCCGACTTCGGCTCAGGTCATGATCTCCCGGTCTGTGAGTTCAAGCCCCGCGTCGGGCTCTGTGCTGACAGCTCAGATCCTGGAGCCTGCTTCGAATTCTGTGTCTCCCTCTCTCTCTCTGCCCTTCCCCTGCTCACACTCTGTCTCTATGTCTCTCAAAAAATAAATAAACTTAAAAAAAAAAAAAAAGAAACTGCAGACAAAAAGTGAGTGGCATGATAGATTCAAAGTGTTGAAAGGAAAAAAAAAAAATCTTCAGCCAATAACACTCTATCCAGAAAGATGTCATTCAAAAAATAAGGAGAGTTAAAGAGTTTCCCAGACAAATCAAAGCTAAAGGAGTCCCTGACCATTAAACCAGACATACAAGAAATGTTAATGGGACTCTGAGTAGAAAGGAAGGACCAGAAGTAAGAGTAAGAAAATAGGAAGTAAAAAAAGAATAAAAATAAGTATATCTGTAAAAATCACTCAAGGGACTCACAAAATAAAAGGATGTAAAGTATGACACTATATAACTAAAAACTTAGGGAGAAGAGTAAAGAATGGGTTCAAATTTAAATGACCATCACTTAATATTAACTTCTATATGCAGAAGATGTTATATACAGACTTAACAGTAACCACAAATCACAATGAGTTAGAGAGATGCAAAACATAAAGAGAAAGTAATCAAATATATCACTAAAGAGCCAGCAAAATGTGATATAATAGAGTGAGAAAAAAAAGGATCAGAGAAGAATTACAAGAGCAACCAGATAACAAGTAACAAAGTGGCAATAAATAC
Organism: Paguma larvata; assembly: GCA_030068075.1. Taxonomy (NCBI): domain Eukaryota; kingdom Metazoa; phylum Chordata; class Mammalia; order Carnivora; family Viverridae; genus Paguma; species Paguma larvata. The sequence continues at coordinate 86,300,348 of CM057826.1, read as the reverse complement.
ATACCTGTCAATAATTATTTTGAATGTAAATGGACTAAAAACTCCAATCAAAAGACACAGGTGATGGAATGGGTAAAGAAAAGCAAGACCTATCTATATGCTGCTTAAGAGAGATCATTTCAGACCTAAAGACACATGCAGATTGAAAGTGAGGGGATGGAGAATATTTATGCAATATTATATTGCCAATTATGCAAATGGATGCCAAAAAAAAGCTGGGGTAGCAATACTTATATTGCACGAAATAGACTTTAAAACAAAGACTGTGACAAAAGATAAAGAAAGACACTATACAATAATGAAGAGGACAATCCAACAAGAAGACATAGCAATTGTAAATAATTATGTACCTTACTTGGAAGCATCCAAATACATAAAACAGTTAATAACAAACATAAAGGAACTAATTGAAAGTAATACAGTAATTGTAAGGTACTTTATATTCCACATATATCAATAGATAGATGAACCAAACAGAAAATCAACAAGGTAAAAGTGGCTTTGAATGGTACACTTAACCAGATGGCCTTAGCAGATATATTCAGAAATTACATCCTAAAACAGCAGAATACATATTCTTTTCAAGTGCACATGGAACATTCTCCAGAACAGATCACATAAGAAAGTGAAACAGATCACAAAACAAGTCTCAACAAATTAAAAAGATTGAAGTGATACCATGCAACTTTTCTGACATGCTATGAAAAGTAGAAATCAAGAAGAAAAATTCTGGAAAGAGCATTAATACATGCTTAGAGAACATGATATTGAACAATAAATGGGTCAATCTTGAAATCAAAGAAGAAATAAAAAATTACATGAGAAAGATGAAAATGAAAACACAGTGTCCAAAATCTTTGAGATGAAGCAAAAGCAGTTCTAAGACAGAAGTTTTAAGCAATTCAGGCCTACTTCAAGATGCAAGAAAAATCTCAAATAAACAACCTAAACTCACACCTAAAGAGTTTAGTAAAAGAACAAATAAAACCTAAAACAAGTAGAAGGAAGGAAATAATAAAGATTACAGTAGATATAAGTTATATACAAACTAATAAATAATAAGCAGGTACTGGTTCTTTTGAAAAGATCAACAAAACTGATAAACCTCTAGGTAGACTTATAAAAAGAGAGAGAGAAAGAGACAGAGGATTCAAATGAAATCGCAAATGAAAGAGAAATTAAAACAAAACCACAGACATACAAACAAGTGTAAGAGAATATTATGAAAAATTATATGCTAACAAACTAGACAACTTACAATAAATGCATAAATTCCTAGAAAAATATAACATATAAAAACTGGAGTAGAAAGAAATAGAAAATTTGAGCAGACCAATTACCAGCAATAAAATCGAATCGGTAATCAAAAGTTTCCCAAGAAACAAAAGTCCAGGACTGAACGACTTCATAGCACACAGCAAAAGACCCCAAATAGCCAAAAGAAACTAGAAAAAGAAAAAAACAAAACTGGAGGTATTACAGTTCTGGACTTCAAGTTATATTACAAAGGTTTACTAATCAAAACAATGTAGTACTGACACACATAGATAAATAGAACAGAGTGGAAAGCCCAGAAGTAAACTCACGATTGTATGATCAATTAATATTCCACAAGGGCAAGAATATGTGCTGGGAAGGGCACCTGGGAGGTTCAGTCAATTGACCATCTGACTTTGGCTCAGGTCATTATTTCAGGGTTTGTGAGTTCAAGCCCCACATTGGGTTCACTGCTGTCAGCCTGTCAGTGCAGAGCCCACTTGGGATCCTATGTCTGCCTTCCTTCAGCACCTCCCCCACTTGTGTTTTCTCTCTCTCTCTCTCTTTCAATCTCTCTCTCTCTCTCTCTCTCTCTCTCTCTCAAAAAACGTAAATAGAGGGGCGCCTGAGTGGCTCAGTTGGTTAAGCGGCCGACTTCAGCTCAGGTCATGATCTCCCGGTCTGTGAGTTTGAGCCCCGCGTCGGGCTCTGTGCTGACGGCTCAGAGCCTGGAGCCTGCTTCAGATTCTGTATCTCCCTCTCTCTCTGCCCTTCCCCTGCTCATACTCTGTCTCGATGTCTCTCAAAAATAAATAAACATTAAAAGAATTTAAAAAAAGTAAATAGAACATGAAAAAAATATATTATGCAATGGGAAAAGTTCTTCAACAAATACTGTTGGGAAACTGGACAGCAACATGCAAAAGAAGGAAATTGGACCACTTTCTTACAGGATACACAAAAATAAACTCCAAAGGAATTAAGGATTTATATAAAACACAAAAATCCTAGAAAGAGCGCAAGCAGTAATCTCTGACATTGGGTATAGCAACATTTTCTAGATATTTCTCCTGAGAGAAGGGAAACCAAGGAAACAATAAACTATTGGAACTACATCAAAATAAAAATCTTCTACATACCAAAGGAAATAATCAACAAAGGTAAAAACAACCTACTGAATAGGAGAAGATATGTGGAAATGATATATCCAGTAAAGGATAAGTATCCAAAATATATAAAGAATTTATACAATTCAACAAACAAACAAACAAACAAACACCAAATAATCCAATTTAAAGATGGGCAGAAGACTTTAACAGGCCTTTTTTCAAACAAGATATACACATGTGAAGATGCTCAACATCACTCATCATCAGAGAAATGCACATCCAAACAACGAGAGATCACCTCACACATGTTAGCATGGCTAAAATTAAAAATTCAAGAAACAACCAGCGTAGGTGAGGATGTGGAGAAATAGGAACCCTTACGCATTGTTGGTAGGAATGCAAACTGGTGTAGCCCCTGTGGAAGACAATAGGGAGTTTTATCAAAAAATAAATTTAGCACTACCCTATGATCCAATAGTCACACTACTAGATATTTACCCAAAGAATATGAAAACAATAATTCAAAGTGATACATGAACCTCTGTGTTTATTGTAGCATTACAGTAGCCAAAATATGGAAGCAGCCCAAGTGTCCACTGATAGGTGAATGGATACAGAAGATGTGGCGTAGTTATATATATATTTCACTCATATACGGAATTTAATAAACAAGTCAAATGGGCAAAGGAGAAGAGAGAGAGAGAGAGAGAGAGAGAGAGAGGGAGAGGGAGAGAGAGAGAGGCAAACCAAGAAATGGATTCTGCTGTGGAGAACAAACTGAAGGTTAGTTACCAGAGTGGAACTGGGTTAGGAGATGGGCGAAATAGGCAATGGGGATTAAGGAGCGCACTTGCTGTGATAAGCAGTGGGTGTTGTATGGAAGTGTTGAATCACTACATTGTACACCTGAAACTAATATAGCACTGTCCGTTACTACACTGGAATTAAAAAACAAAACAAACAAAACAAAACAAAACAACATTGCACAATGTAAAATAAATGCACATTACTTCTTGAGCTTGTGATTGTAAAGTCATTTTGAGTAATGACTTAAAACTTGTTTTCTGATTTTCCTTTGACCCACTGATCTCACACTTTGCTTCCAAACTTGTACTCTGCACTGATGAGCTCCTTTCCCACACAGCCCCTACCCTCATCCCTTGCCGAGCTGCCCTGATCTCCAGATTTGATTCAGTGTCTGTTGCAGGCATATTCCTTATTAAGTGTAGTTCATTGGTATAACCTGCCTGGCTCTTTTGCCCTGAAAAAGTTTACCATGTTTTCTCGTCTCCCAGGACTAATTATTTCCATGCCTTCTAGGTTTGACCTAACCCTTAAATTGAAGTGTGGCTTAGTCTGCAAAAGTAAAATTCAAAGAGGAATAATAAATGACCTGAACTTTGATAACTAGGAAGGATCTGGGGAGGATGACATAGCCTCTAAATTGCTTTTTATTTTCTCTATAGTATACCATCTGTATCATTAAAATTGGCAAATATGCAATAATTATTTTTGTATTTCAGAGGACTTTGATACTCTTTCTTCCACTATAAGTGTTAGTAATGTGATTCAAATTTCTCCCTTTTGATGCCATTTCAAGGTCCAGTTCAGTGTTTTTAACAAGATGAGTTTATAATCATTGAGATCAGAACCATTCAGCAGAACCTGAAGGCTGAGGTTAGCACCAGACTGAATTTTCCTTTCAACTTCAAGTGGTACATCATGTGTCTGTGTCTTTATTACTTTTATGTTGAAAAAACACTGCCTTATACGAATATCTATATTCACATGGATAATATTAAAGGACCAATAAACAATCTTCAAGATTTTAATAAGATACAGTAATTGTCTTTATTCGAATAATTATTATTTGCTCACTTTATTACTGTAGCTGGAAGTTGCTTGGAACATCATGCAAAGCTTTTAGGGGAGGTAATCTAATGAAAGAGAAATGCCCCTGATGACACTGAAATCAAGATTACTGCTTGACGTTTTATGCAAGCCAGTTGAATGTATTTTTGCATAAGTACTGGATTGTTTTCTGTATTTAAAACAAAAAGACTCTTTGTGGGGCAGAAGCATACTTAAGACAATCAGTAATATACTCTGATTAGCATAAAATCATTTCCAAATTATCTTGGTGCTAAAAAAGACTCCAAAAAATTAAACATTTTAAATTAAAGTGAGACACACTATTTAGTTTGTTTACACTGATCATACTACCATCTCATTAATTTCATGCATTTAGTTTCTACTTTTTGCACATGCTGTGTTTTTAAAAAGACTTTGTTTATACTATGAAATTCTTAGATAAATCATGATTGTGACCTCCTTAAATAGTGAAAGACATTTCTTCTTCAAAGACTCTCACAGTCGAAAATATTAGCTTCAATTTCTGTACCTGGTTATTATGCACTTAAAGACCCTCAAATTCATTAGTCACATATGAGTTCCAAGAGTACCAAAAGTGTGTTTATTTTTGAGTTTTAGAAAAATTTGCAGACATCAGTATAGGTAAGGAACACTGTCTATAAAGTTTCATAAAGCATACTATAAAAATCTTAGGTTCAACGAGAGCAGAGTTTGGAGGGCAAATTCATGAGAAGGGAAAGTTTAGCGAGAGAAGAACAAGACGTGCCAAAATTTAAGTGGGGTAAATTTGAAAATCAACATAATGATTCAATATCCATTGATTTAAGCAAGTCTTAGGTGACACAATTACACCTTCCCTGGAGAGGTGCTTGAAGATACATGTGCTGCAACATAGCATAGTTAAACAAACCTGTACTCAAATTCTTGGTCTACTCTTTAAAGACTTTCTTAACTGACATACAACTCAAGCCCTCTATTCACATTAAAAATGAGTGTAAAAAAGCCTACTTCAAAAATGCCTACCTCAAAAAGTACCTACTTTTCCTTGCGTATCAATTATCAGTCTAAAAGTGACTATTGCCATTATGATGATTAATATTATTGGATACAGATTGTCTCTACAATCCTGTATCTTTTCCAGAAAATGACAGTCTGCTAGATTTAGTGGTTCTCATCTTTGTGGGGCACATCTTTGTGTTGATGTGCCTGATACCCATATACAAATAACAGGAAGTGGAAGCTTTAGTTTGTATAAAATTAGGTGTTCTAGAAAAATGATGCATTAATTAACAACTACTCAGTGGTGACTTTATAAGTTGATGAAAACAGTTTGGATATTAATATGAAGTCATTGGAAAGAAAAGAGTTTATTATCAACTGGAAGAATTTTGCTATGTGCCGTCCAGAACTAATAAACTGCAGATTACAGTGAAAAAACAGATACTTCAAAATCTGAAGACCGTAGAATACACATTTGGTGAATAGAATAGCAGTGGTTGAAACAACAATGAATAAAGGATTTAACAGAAAAAATGAGTCATTGTTTAAACATTATCTATCTCCACTAAAGTGGAATTTTAGCTGTGAATTGATGCCACTTCTATAAGAAAACCCATGGTGATGGTGACTCTTGAGTGTTTGGTGCATGAAAATAATTCTAATAGCACTTACTGTTATTCGAGCTTGTATTTGACCCCATCATATGAATCACAGGCATTTGGTGTGTTTGAGGTCATCATTTTGAAAGTAGGCCATTGAAAGCTATTTGATTCTAAACGATATAGATTATGGCAATAGGTTTCCTATGCAAAATAAACTAAACAAAAAAATAAACAAAAACCAACTTAGATAGTTGCAGTAGATGTTTTTTTTTCTATTTACTAGATGATTATTTAATAAATCATCTCTGAAATGTTCCTGACTTGGAACAAGAGGTACAAACAATATGGCTAAAGTAAGTGTGAGTGGGAATTGAAGAAATAAATAAAGCCAGCTCAAAAGAACTTTGTTTTAAATTAATGAGTTTCAACTATATCTTAAATGAAAGGAGAAGATATTGAGGTTTATGACAAAGATAAGATCGTGTTTAGGTTTTAGAAATATTGATTTTAAAGTAATGTGATACTCTATTGGAGAAGAAATAAACAGTACAGTTCTGCATTGCCTCTACAGGGATACTATTAAGGAGAAGAAATGCAGGATGTTTATAACTTTATCTGTGTTGCCAAGCAAGCAAAACGTGGTATCTGGGGCTGTTAGTGTGAAATATATTTTATTTCCAGTTTATTTAAAACTGAAAATTAAGGCCTTACAGAGAACTAACTGGCTTTGTGGACAGGACTTAGGAACTATGGACGTAGTACGATGCAAGAGCATGTGAGATGGGGGAGGGTACAGTCCGCGTTATAAAATAAAGGAATGTCAATTGTATTTGTTGGATCAAAGTTAAGACTCAGAGAGGAATTAGTATATAAATATCAGTATAGATATGAAGAACACTAAGAGTAATGGGACACAAGATTAAGACCAAACTCAATTTCCCAAGAAAAGATTTTCAGAGATAAACTAAGTTGGCAATAGAGCAAAATTAGTTTGTGGGCAAACATGGAGACTGGATATGGGTATAAAATGTGTGACTATATACTTTGGGTTATATTCTCATATATAGACTCATATCTCTAACTCTACTTTCTGATTAGGAAATGCTACATTAATATTTAATTACACTAGAGACGAAGTACAGGAATTGAGAATAAAAATTGGCAAAAATACAAATCATTAAAAAACCTTATTTTTAATGCTACATGTATTACTTATAAAGTAAAAATGAACATAATTAGTTAAAATTACAGTTTCCTCATTAAAAAGAATGTTTTAATGAAAAATAAACTCATAATTTTGAGAGTAATATACCTTACTTATTTTCTTATGTTTAATGACATTGTTTGCATAATAAATGTAAATTTTAATATTTGGTAGCTCTTTCTAGTTTTAATCTTTTTACATATTTAACAGCTCTAAAATTAATTTAAAATCATAGGTTGTATAATAAATTATAGTGTTAAGCTTCAGTACTTATGACAAAGTGTTGCTAATGCCTGACTAATCAGAGGGTCAGTGTGATTAAAAGGAAAGGCCAGAAAGGTCTTTCCAAGAGAGCAAGGGAACGTTCACAAGTAAGAAAGAAAGACAGAGAGAGAGAATGCATTAGGAGTAGTTATCTCTAGGTCAAAACATTGCAAATAATTCTTATTTGTATACTTATCCTTTTTATTTTTTTAAATGAATAGGTATTTCACATGAAAAAAGGTACAATTGGCCATGTCTATGTATTTTTACCAAGAATAATATTTTTAATATTTGTTTAACTCTATGTAAGTATACAAATACATTCTCACTCAAAGCAGTTTTGAAAATCTCACTGTTAATTTTCCTTTTTAAAATGAGTGAATTTATAAATATGAGCAATTTACTGTATTATACTAAAGACATAATGTAGGCCAAATTCTTTTTGTCTTTAGATAAATGTTCAGCTTCAAAGATAGATGATTCACAAATATTTAGCACAAAGTGATTTCAGAAAAAATTGCATTTCTGTTGTAATTTACATTGCTTTTAATTTTAAATTTATACTCTTGCTTCAGTTTTCATTTTTCAAACTATTCTCTTCCTTAACCTCACCTATCTGGACAACTAATTGCCTTAAGAACAAACTATGATTTTAAATCACCATTTACTATG